>JADLZN010011814.1:0-420000 GCA_018155175.1 Sinocyclocheilus anophthalmus
TACTATGATAACTGAGGGATGTACAAATAAGCTTTTCTCGAAAGCATGATGCATCTTATTTGACACCTTTCAACATGATTTTTCTAGAAAAAAAAACTGGCTTCAGACCAGTTAATAATTTTGAACTAATAATGAACACCAATTAAATAATACTAATACTACTATATCATAAGTATATCTTATTATATAGACATATACAAACAAGTTCCATTCTGACATTAACATCATCTTTCCCAGTCAATTCAATTACTGTAAGTGCCGCCCAACATTTTTCCTCATTTCAATGACAAATACATAGTAATGAGTTGTTGTTAAAAAAAAGTAATTTTGTTGCTTTTAAATTATCATAATAGCTTTAAATAAACACTGTTGAGAACATTTTAGTGCATCCGACATTATTAACAGCATATTATCCATAAAAAAAGAGACTGGTTTGCGAACTACAGGCAATGGGGGAAAAAAAAAAACATCAGAAACCGCAAGCACTAGAATGTGGCAACGCGTCGTAGAGCATCACGAGGAATTGCCCACTGCGTACAAGCATTTTTCATTTATAAATGTAATGTGTATATGCACACACACACACACACACATACATCGGTGGTGTAGTTATTTCTCCATCAAACGTTTTAAACCCAACATTGCGCTCTGCCCTACGGGATAGTGACTCATCACATTTACACCTCGATTAGTCCCACACACACTGTTTCCCAGCATTAATAAGTGCTTTAGCAAACACTCTGCTGCCACGACACCATTCCATACTCATATAATTCATCCTCATTATCACAACCAGTCCACTCTTTCACGGGGCAAGTAATGTGGCCTGTTTAAAATGAGTCTGTGCTGGTCACGATGTGAGGTTATGAGAGACAGAGTGAGAAAGATGATGGAGGGATGTATGGATGTTTTACCTGATGGGTCAGAAGTGAATCATAGGAGGCAGGTGTGTTTTATTTTAATCCTGACACAGGTAAACAAGCACAGTTATGACTCGCATTTACACAAGTGCACATGACCTTTAAATGATCCCAGAGCGGTAACTCATTCTTGTAAATGGGTCCTCAAGTGTAAATAACTAAACAAAACAGTGTGTGTGTATATATATATATTAGTGCTGTCAAAATTAATCGCATCCAAAATGTTTTTGTTTACATAATATATGAGTGCGTACTGTGTATATTTATTATGTACATAAAAATCCACACACATGCATGTATATATTTAAGAAAAAATATGTTGTTTATATATTAAATATAAATTGTACTTATAATATAAAATATATGAATTAAATATAGACCTGGTGTCAGCCCCCTGGACTCATTATGTTGTGTTTTCCCTCCCCAGGTGTGCCGTGTTCCCTTTAATTAGTCATTCCTTGCACCTGTGTTTTTCCCAATCACCCAGTGTTTAAAAAACCTAGTCCTTTCAGTTGGTTTTTGTCGGAGATTGTATGTCTTCCTGTGTGTGTCCTATGCTCCTGTCTGCCCTGTGTACCCAGTGAATTATTATATTAAACTAAGATTATCGTGCATTCCTGGTCTCCTTGTTCCTCGCTCCACGTCTTAGGCTAAAGTGTGACAGAATCTCCGACCAATACAATTACCTCCGTTTGTCTATCCTTCGTTTTGTTTCTGGGTTTTACTCAGTTTTTTGTTTCCGTATTGTTTTCCCATGGATCCCTTCACTCGCCCCAAATTCCTCCTCCTGCTGGAGCAGGGAGACAAAGCTCTCGAGGACCATACCAAACTGTTCCTGTTGGTCGCGAACATCACCAGCTATCCGGACGACGTGCTTTGCTCTTTCTATGACGCAAGCCTGAAAGCCGAGTGCAGAGCGTTGTTGTCCGAAGATGGTCCTCGGGAGGAATTCACCGCCTTCGCGGAGTGGACTCTGGCGAGAAACGGATCACCATCCTACCCCGTGGATGATCTCATCAGATCCACTCCAGACCCAGAGCCCAGCCCTCCATCTCCCCGCAGTACGGAGCATCAGCCTGAGCCCACTGATGACGGAGAGCCATTTCCTGCCGTGATCCGCAAGCCAGAGCGAAGCCAAGCGACTGAGCAGAGGATCGCCCTGGAAGTAGAGCCCAAGCCGTCAGACCAAGTGCGAGAGCCGGCGAAAATTCCCCTCCATGAGGGAGAAAGCCGCGGATGGTGTGAGCGCGGAGAGAAGCTCCGCCCCCTGCACCGAGGCTGAGGGTGAGAGACTATTGGCGGGACATAAGTGCCAGAATGAAGAGGGGAGGGCTCCAGCCCAGGAAATCCAGTTTCAGAGCGCCCTCAACGTGCCCCGCTCTAGAACGCGCCTTGCCAATGTGGCTGCTCATACAGAGCGCACTACTGTGCAAGAACCTCGTAGTGCTTTCAGAACCCCCAGTTAAGGCCAGGAAGGGCTCCTGATTCTCGTAAGGCCAGGAAGGGCTCATGATTCTCCGTTAAGCACAGGAAGGGCTCCGATTCCCCAGTTACGCCCAGGAAGAGCGCCGTACAAGAGCTCGCCTCCAGTGCCGTTCCTCGAAATGAACCACCCTCCAACCGCTCCAGCCTCCTCCACACGCTGGCGTCTGGACAGCCCTCTGCTCGCCCTCAGCGCCACATCATGCGGTGCGAGCCCCCGCTGGGACTGCCATCCTCAGAGTCGCGTGGTCGGAGTCCGCCTGGCCGTAGACCAGTGGTCCACCTCGGCGCCTAGCTCCCCGGCCTCCACGAACCAATAGACCATCAGCCCAACGGGTTCCCTCGTCCCTCGGCTACGCCTTAGTCGGGCGCGACCCGCTATCGCCTGAAAAGCGCAAAATTGTGAAAAATGGGTTTCAAAGTTGTATTGAAACAATACCGTTACGTCGGTAACTACAAAACGCAAATATTGTGAAACCTGTGGAATGGTTTTTGTAATGTAATACGATTAACTGCGCGACGCAGAGAGAGATGAAAAAGCAGAGTGGTAATAATATTGCTTTTAAATTGACAGGCTAGTAACTCTAAGACTGGGAAATCTAGCGCAAATGACTTGCTTTTCATTGACATTTGCCGTCACTGTGCGTTCGCGGGAAAGCGGAAAAATGCCAAACGCAAGCAGGATTTGCATTTTGGCATTTTGGTTATTGTCACAATTTATGCGCCACATATTGGAAAAACGCTTGAAACTACAATGTGCATTCTATTTGAAAATTGTCGGAATATAGTTCATAGACTGCATTTGGTTTTACTGGCACTTGAATCACGCCAGAGCGTGAAAGTCATCACTTAGTACTGTGGCAGTGCAAATGAATACCTCTCAAAACAAAGCAACAAAAAAAAAGCTGTGCTCAGGTTGCTGCTTATGTGGTCGTGGTGGTGGTGGTAAATAATATATAATTGCACAAATAAACAATTTATTGTTTTTTTCTGTAAACAGGGGTTGATGTTCAGGAATGTGAAAGCAACACATTAAAAAAAAACATAAATAATAAATTTTTTGAAAAATAAGGAAAGAAACAAAAGAACATTCACTGTTGTTTACAAACCAAAAAAAGAAAGAAAAACAAAATAACGGAAAAGAGCATCCACCCATTCAAAAATCCACTCAATAAAGTATCTGTTAAGTTACAGTATATAAAATCTTTACACTTTACTGTGTTTACAGTCTTTGATTGTATAGCAACTACAAACAATACTGACCATGTATAAACCAGAAGTGTCGCCAACCATCGATCTTTATCCACGTCCAGAGGACCCGAAAAAAACAGTAAATAAGTACAAAAATGATACATTTATGGGGTTATATTAATGTATCACTGAAGGGAAAAGTCTCGATGGCAATGGCATTTTCTTCTCCTCCGTATAAAGCGCGGCTTTACCGCATCCCAAACAAGGATGCGGTCGGTTCATAAGCAGTGTTGCCAAGTCCGCTGTTTTCCCGCGGAATTGGGCTACTTAACACTGTTGCCGCGGGTTGTTGTTCATGTCCGCGGGCTGACGCGACCCCAATAACGGGATATTTAGTCCCTGGAATGTGAATTTTACTTGAAGATCCCCGCCGAAAAACGTGTATTTTACCCCCGGAAGGCGATTTTTACAGGGGAACCCTCCTCGAAACCGATTGGAGTAGTCTTATTGCAAAAACCTGGCAACCCTGTTCATAAGCACCACCTGCTGCCAGAGAGTGCGTCTCATTCAGACCTGCTGTTTTTGTTTCGTGCAGATGTTTATGTAGCAAATAAATAAATAACACCTAATGGTCTGACTGACCATTCTGTTTTTGTTTTAAATCCTGAAATTAATCTAAATCAAATCAAAAACAACTGCACGTGCAGATCATGATTAAAATGCAGTGGTTGCCTCTAATTTCAATTGGCTAGATATTTTTGTTTAAAGCCAGGTTGTTTGTTATAAAGCAAATAGCCAACAAATAAATTTGCTTAAAAATCAGTATAAGAATCCAATTTGCTAGTGTAAAAAAGAAAAAAAGAAAATTCTGAATTCTGATTCAGCTATGATCGGCGCATCACTAATTAAAATAAGAAGTAAAAGGCCTCAAATTTGAAGTACAATCTGGGATGTCTTTTTCTATCAATTCTTCAATAGGTAGATCTCGTCCTTCATAAAGGCCGAGGTCAGGGATCTTGGGGCTAAAAAGGTTGGTGACCACTGCCATAAACTATATTGTCACCCAAGTTCTAATCTGCTAAATGCGACTATAAGGGCATAAAGATATTAAGTTATTATAAACATTAACATCAAAATTTATTGTGAAAACATACAAATACATGGACAACAAAAGTACATAATCCTGATACAAAACATTATTTCTAGGCACAAGGATATCATCAACATAATGGCTTCTTCATGAAATGTAAAACTCGCAATGAAAATTCATTCAGTGTAGATAACAGGTGAGATGATTACTGGGGGAGAGTCTTGACCTTTATCACCTTTACTAAACAGACAAAAATATAGATGGACTTTCTCAGTGAAAGGCTGAGCAGTGAAAGGGTAGATATGAGATTTGGACTCCACATCATAGAAGGAGACCAGACCCTCCTCATAATCCACAAACACACCGACCCGCTGCGGCTTCACTCTCAGAGACAGAGAGACAGAAGGACCAGAGAGAGCCTTATATTCATCTCCATTCCTCAGAGCCAATAGCAGAATCCATCCTGAGGACTCACTCTGATCTTTCCCTCTCTGTTAATAGATTCTCTGGCCACTCCTAAATCCCACTGACTCTTTCCCTTCAGCTGCACTTCAAAATAAAATCTACCTGAGGAGAATCCCTCTTTTCCCAGGACACCAGGATAGTGATCAAACCTCTCTTGGTTGTTTGGGAGCTTTTGTTTAATGCCCCTGTGACTCACTTGTTTCCTATCATCAGATTGGGTGAGATTTGGGTCTAGGGTTTCCTGCAGTTGAGTCAGAGCTCTCCTCAAAGTCTCCACACTCATATCAGTGTTCATACTGATCTCAGGCCAGTTCCTGCTGTTTCTAGGGCTGCACAGGGATGAGTGAATCTACAGCAGGAGAGAGGAGAAATCCCTCAGCGTGAGGAGTGTGAGTGTTGACCTGTGATGAGAGCAGACAGAGAGAGACACTGACCTGTAGGAGCTGGAGGTGATCCTCAGTGTGTAAGAGATGATCCAGCTCAGTGTTTCTCATCTTGAGCTCAGTGATTTCCTGCTGCAGCTCTTGAATGAGCTCTTCATCCTGTTTCTCTGCGGTTTTCTGCTTCTCCTCCATCATCTCCAGCAGCTCAGCCTGACATCTTTTAATGGAGCGCATCAGATCACTGAAGAGCTCAGCGCTGGCTGCTTTTTCTCGCTCTTTGCTTTTCTGAAAAATACATTATTACGTTAAAAAAATCTGATTTATTTTTTTAAGGCAAATCAAAACATTACCCATCTAATATTCAATATCCTCTCACTTTTCTGAGTTCTGCTGAGTGTTTGATGTCTTGAATCTTCTTGATTCTGTCCTGGATCATTTGCTACACGACTTTCTGTGTCTTCATCATATATGAGTCTATAGACAAACCGGAACACACAGACACATTTAATTAATTGTTATTAAAAACAGATTATTAAAGTATTTTTTAATGTCGCTAGTTTCTCATACCATCTTCTCTTTACTCTCCTCCTCTAGAGGAACAGTGCTGTGAGTCTTGTGGTCTCCATCAGTGCAAAACACACACAAATACATCTGATCATCTCTACAGAACAGCTCCAGAGGACTATCATGTTTCTGACATATATAGTCCTCCAGATTACTCACAGGACCCATCAGTTTGTGTTTCTTCAAACCTGCCACTCTCAAATGACGCTCCAGGTGAGTTTCACAGTAAGAGGTCTGACACACCAGACAGGACTTCAAGGCTTTCATCTTTGTTTCTTCACAGACAACTTCAGATTTTTCTGAGTCCAACATTTAGCACAAACTGGCTGGTGTTGTCAGATATTTGATTGTATTTCCATTTACACACTGAGCAGATGCAGTGCTGACTTTCTTTCAGGCATTTTTCAGTGGAGACTGGATCAGTCAACACTTCCAGATCCACAGAACTTGGAGACTCCTCATTTACAGCACCACTGGAGGATGTCAGAGCTGAAATGTGGATTTTATAATTTAATACAGTATTTTCTCCTGGATATGAACAGAAAAAAGTGGTTAAGAGTTAAATGTAAGAATGTAAATAGTTAAATTAAACATAGGTTAGGGTTAAATTAAGATAAATGCATTATGTCAATTATACTCAGTCAATATTTCAAATGCGATAAACGTATGCAATTCTTACACATTAGGTTAATATATCAGTAAATAAAATCGATACTTTACAGTATAGTACAAGTACAGTACAAGAACTGAAGGTGGCATCTTATTATGACTTTTTTTGTAGTGAAATCTTTATCTATGGCAAATGTTATATTTTTCATATCACATATTTATCTCATATTTTCACATTTGCATTCCGTATGTCACAATTGCAACTCCATACAATTGCACCTTTAAATATACCATTATTACTATTTATTGACTCAATCAACATTTAAAATTGAGATAAAAGTATGTAAACTCTACACAGTTATTTAGTCCAAGAACTGAAAGTTACAATAAACAGCATCTAATCCTTTTTTTTAATCTTTATCTATGGCAAATTTATTTTTTTTGTTTATCATGTTACATATCTCATATTTTCACATTTATATTTGATCTCACAATTGCAGCTTTATTTCTCATTTGACTTTATACCTCACAGTGTGAAATTATTTCATATGTTAAACTTTATCACACAATTTAAGGTGTTTTTCTTTCTCTTTTGTTTGCTTAGAGACTGAATAGAAAGATGGAAAGAAAAAGAAAGAGGGATTTTTTGAGAGTTATTTTGTCCTAATTAAAAACATTATGCAAACTATTTTTAACAAAAGAATTAATATTTCAATTGATAATTATTACTTCTAAAAAATATATATGTTGTCACATCACTGGCCTAGATTAATGAAGTCGTTTTGTTCTACATGATGTGTTGCCTCATTTTGACCTCTTTTTTTCTTTTAGTTTTCTTAAGAAAATGTTATGCCAAAATTCTACTCACTTTATCACTCTGTCCTGAAATCAGGCCATTTCTACAGTGGCACCTGTAACCAAAAGCGCTCCTGTGTGAAGCTTTATTCTCACCAGGAGGTGTCAGTGTAAACCCAAGATCTCTGAACTCTGTTTTTCCCCTTGCTTAAAGCAGCACTATGTAACTTTTGGCGCTCTGGCGGTTAATAAACAGAACTGTACGCATTCCGCGGAAGAACATTCCAACCGGAGCTACTTCTCTAAGTTTGTGTCTATGCGATTCAAGCAGGTATGCGTTACTCCGCAGCGGTGACGACCCGACCAGGCCACAATAGTCCAAATAGAAGTACGTATTGAGTGTTTACCGTAGTATAAGTCTTATAGGAATAAGACAAAAACGCGGTTTGGAAGATGTATTCATGATGTACTCGCTCATTATATACATTTAGCAAATTTTGAACACAGAAAAAAGTTACATAGTGCTGCTTTAATACTTGGGGCCCCTGCATTCAGAAGATGGGCTCTTGCCTGCCACTAATCTAATACTGGTGCTTTTGATGATGAAATACATTCAATAACAGTTATCTCTTTCTGTTTAAGGTTTCATTTGTGCTTAATTCCTGTAAAGCTGTGGAAAGGCTTTCATACCAAAAAGTACCATTCACAAATGAACATATTTTAACAATATCACTAGAGGAAAGCATGATTCAAGTCTTCAAATGGAGCAAAACTGCACCATACTGTATCATTAAACATATCGAAGTTGTGAATTAAATCGTTTCCTCTACAGCCAATGAGGCCACAGCATATGCTTCAATCCTTTAAAGCAGATTTTATTGTCCAACTGTTTAAATTCCACCTCTTGTTCAAACGTTTGTTGGCCGCTGGTATGAATAGACCCATATGTCAGCTGACAATCCTCTTTCAGATGTTACTGAACAAATGCAGTGGAGATTTATAGAAGGCTATTGATATCAGCTTTCATTATTCCTTCTTTAAAATGATTAGGGAAAATAGCTTTTTCTTAAGGACAGCAGAATGTTTTTGCTTAAGTTTGTCATGTCCAATAAACCATATTTTAATACATGCAGACACTGAGTACATTCTTCGACTACTCTTGTAGAATTAAATGACTGTAAAGCTCAAGAAAGGAAGTGTTATTCAGAAAGCAACCTACAGTGCATCTGGATCTGCCTGTGCAATGAATTAATTTTCCCTGCTGATTTTTTTTTACTTTAAGCCTCGCTCTGAAAAGCTGCTCTTTTTCTATTATTGAGCTTAAACCAATCTCATCGAGGAGAGGGAAGAATGACAAAATGCATCATGAATGAATCCACATCCCCCTCGCCGCTTAAGACAAAAGGCTTCGATCTTGCTGTCCTGTCGGTAACAGGGCGACCACGGTGAGCTCTAGAGATGCCGGCGGAGTATAGTCTGTTAATTACCACTGAGTGGAATCAAAATAGCCTCCTATTGTCCCGTCTTAGTGGGGGTTTATGGCAGCCTGCGGAGGAGAGATGGCTTTGTGTAGGCCGCTGTCATACACACATGTTGAGTCATTGTGGCCTGACTTCGATCGGATGAACGTATGTAGGAAATGCGATTGAGACCATGCTGAGGTTCAGGGGAGGGTTGTCATTCACAGTGTCATTAAAAACACTTTTTAAAGCCATACTGTTAAATGTCAAAACAGCTTGATATGTGGACGTGAATTCTTGAAGTCATACATTTGACTTCTATGATGATTCTAAGAAATAGAAGGTAAGTGCTTACAGATAGACACTAGCTTGTAGTAACTTAAGCGTATGTAAGTGCATTTAACTTTTTAACATCTTTTGACTGACGACTGTCTTTACAGGTGGCACATTCAAAAAGGTTATTTAAAGCCGTGCCAAACAAACATAAATAATGAATGAATATACGTGACAATAAAAAAATAAATGAATAAATAAATAATAAATAAATAAATGCTTGAATGAATTATTTAATTAATGAATGCAAAATTAAGCTTACTGATTTTAAATGTTTAGCTGTTGACAATTTTTAAAAAACTAGAATTACGTTTTAAATTTAATTTTTAATTTTTAAAAACTAGAATTTGAAGTAAAATGTATTTAAATCACAACAGAAAATTTGAATGTCTATTATACAGTTGGTTCCTAAAAAACCCTTACATGAATGAATGACAGAAATTAATTTAATTATGAAAAAAAGTAGTCTATGGTCAATTGCATGCTTGATGTAAAGAATATTTTTTTTTTATATTATAAATTTAAAATTTAAATTTTGAAAAAATTTGTTAAAATGGGTTATAAAAGTTATGATCCCGGAGTTGGGGGTAAAAAATGCAAAAAGTATCTGTTATTAAAAAAGATATAACCAGCAAAACCATTTGAGTGAAAAGTGCATATAATATATATAGCTATATATATCTTATATACTATCTATATATAATATATATATAATATAAAAACCTGAATAGTGATCTTGAATTAGTGACTAAATAGTTCATATTCATGTTATGCTATAACATTTGTTTAAAATGTTTTGAAACCCTAAAACCTAGTTTATTTCTAGGTTTAAATTAGATTATCTCAAAATATTTAATGTAGCATTTTCACAGCAAAAGTATTAAAAGCCTCCAAATGTTTTAACCATAAGATCTTTAAGTAAAAAAATGGATGTCTAATCCAGAATCCACAGAACCAGGAGGCCTAATGCCCCACTGCAGTGCAATATGTCCCATATCCTGGCCAATTGAAACCTGCCCACTGACACAGAGGGCTTAGCCAGCAGAGCCACTGACTCTTGAGTGTGATGCTAATGATGGCCATTAATGGAGCCTGACAGCACAATCTGCTCCTCATTGTAGCACCTTTGCAGAATCTGCAGCTTGCAAGGGGCCAAAGAGGAGGCGGGCGGCTCGAGACTTCAGGATGAATCAAGAGGCAAGTGGAGGTTTCAAGAACAGAACCGGGGAGCTGCCACAGAGGGACTGCGGATTGCAGGCCGATCCCAGCTGATCCCCGGGTGAGGATTAGCTTAATTAGAGCTCAATACCCTTTACAGTCAAAAGCAACTGTCAGTTACTGTCAAAAAAGCACTGTTCAATAATGTGGGCTTAATTCTTCAGTGGTCCCACAGGTGCAGGAATCACAGGCGTCACAATCCCAGAGCTGAACAGGACTGACATCATTAGACTTGACCGTTTGCCTTGTTATATATTTTTTATTTACATGTCAGATAATCTTAACATTGGCTTGCCCAACACCCTATGACTCATATCAAACCAAGATCTGGAATGAATTTTATTATATTTGTCAGTTTTTATTTATTTATTTGCCGAGTTGTATTTTACATCATATTTTTAATGAGGAGGTAATCAATATATAATCAGAACAACAGAATATTTTGCACAATCTTTAAGTTAGTCATTTAAAGGTATTTATTATTAATTTAGGAAACTTTAATTCAAAACAACTGTATTAATTAATTACTTATGATTAAAATATGCCCCTACATTTATTAGAAATTTCTTTATCTATTAGCTATTATTAACACACACACCCACAACACGTAATTTCTCTGCTTCTGTCTCGTGTAGGCTTAGTGTATATTTCCTGGGTGTAACATAAGGTTTGTAATAATAAACATGAATAGCTATAGGAATAATAAAATTTGTCAGTTGAAAACATGCGTCGGAAGGGGGGGAAAGGTTTGTTTGGGGCAGAGTGGCCGATCCCGGTTGTATCAGTGCAGCTCAGCTCGGCTTGTGGCCCAATGCCTCAGCTAAGCTGGTCTCCGCCCGCTTTGAACCGGCTTCCTGCAAACTCAATCAAAAACAAAGGTAATAAATAGCAAACAGTTAGAGCGCCTGACAACAGAGGGAGATGGGAGATAGATGAGGCCCCCCTGCCAGGCACAGCAGGTTCAGTAATACTTGAAATGCATAGTAAAACAATCTGATCGGAGGCTAGTGTTAAGCCACACATAGTTAGTTAGCAATGGAGGAGAGGGGGAAGTGTATGACAGGCAGTGCTATGGGGGACTAGAGCAATAACATGACCTAAGACATTAAGTTTGCATGTCGTAACCAAATAAAGTTTTCACATTTTCCACAGGTTAGGTAATGAAAAATGGCTGTACACTCTCAGAAAAAAATAAAAAAAACTTTTCCCTGAACCAGTACCTTTTTAAAAGTTACATCTTTGCAACCTTATTTCCCCCTAGAGGGTACATCTTTTTACCTTAAAGCTACCGCACCAGTGAGAGCATTTTAAAAATATATAAATAGCTAAGATAGATAGATAATATATATAAATTAAGGGTTAACTTAACAAAGACTTGTTTGAACGTGTGAAAAAAAAAGATTAAAGGGTGGAAAAACTGTCTGTAGTATTTGAACATGTACGTTTTATAGAAGGGATAAATACTAGTAATAACATTTTAAACAATATTATCTTTGTGAAATTATACTCCAAATTTTTAACAAAAAAAAAAAACCTTTTTAAAAAGTATAAATAGGTAATATTTACAGATATTTTTTCAGGAACCTAGAAATAAACAAATAGTAGAAAAAGTAAAGGGCCGATCTCAATGACGGCACTACTCGAATGTTGTGTGGGAAAAGTTTATTTCTTCCGAATAACTAAGTTCAACTCCCTGAAATTATGTGAAAGTCACGCGTGTATAGTTAAATAAAAATTAAGTTGCAAAAGCCAAGAATGAGTCGGAGGTGGAGATAGTTTAAGTCTCCAATATCACGTAATCCACCAAATTAGAATCACTTCATCAGACCAATAAAAAGAAAAACCTTGTAGTGGTTAAAAATTGTGGCCTTTCCGATGGAAAATAACGTTGTTGCATTACAGTGCGGTGTAATAGTCACTAAAATACTTGGTAGGGGCGACACATTGTGATGTGTCTAAATTACTGGGCACTAAGTATATGGGTTAGGTAGTTCGCCGTGGCATGGACGGGGATCAGTTTGTGGGACATGCTGAGAAGACGGGTGGTATGGCAGTCCCAGGGTGATCGCTATTGGAGTCAGAGTAGTGAGGCCGTGTTCAGCTCATGTGCATCTTTTGGTCTCTTGTTTCTCATTTTCCTCTTAACAAAGATTGTACACCGTAGGATGCTTACGGTTTTTTTTTTTTTACAAGTCAGAGCCACACCAACACCATGTCGGATTTACACACCAGGCCAAGCTTTTGAGATGGAGTTTTGGCCTGTGGGTCAGGGGGCCAAAAGATCATGCATGGAATAAAGAGCAAAAACCGGCTCTTCAAAAAGGTGGTCAGCGAAGGAGAGCCTAGAAGTCGTAGACTCAACAAGAAAATTTGTGAAACTTGGTTTACCAAATGGACGAATGACCTGCTAAAAGTTGACAGTGCGTTTGTGTTGCGCGCGAGACAACGAAAAACACAATGGATGAACACCAGCAGATGACATTGCACCCCAACTCATCACAGACTATGGAAACTTAACACTGAACTTATCAGAGAGCCACTTGGCGATGAGCTTTCAACCCTTCCTCCAGGACCCTAGGACCTGGTTTTTCAACATGGAAGATACAAAGACTTGACGGGACTCATCTGAAAAAAGAGGACTTTGGCCACGGGGCAACCAGTCTAGTTATTTTCTCATTAGCCAGGGGGTAGACGGCCTTGGACGTTGTCTGTGGTGCAAGGAGGGCCTTAACGAGGCTATGACAACTGAACCAAATTCTGGACAGTCGGCGCTGTGGTGGCTTTGAGCTTTGCCCACAGCCTCAGTCCAGGCCTTGTGAAGTTTACTCAAATTCTTGAATCGATTTGCTTGACAATCCTCATAAGGCTTCTGTTCTCTCGGTTGGTTGTGCATATTTTTTCTTCCACACTTTTTCCTTCACTCAACTTTCTGTTAACATGCTTGGATACAGCCCTCTGTGAACAAACAGCTTCTTTGGCAATGAATGTTTGCAGCTTACCCTCCTTGTGAAGGGTGTCAATGATTGTCCTCTGGACAACTATCAGATCAGCAGTCTTCCCCATGATTATGTAGCCTAGTGAACCAAAATGAGGGACCATTTTGAAGGCTCAGGAAACCTTTGCAGGTGTTGTGAGTTGATTAGCTGATTGGCATGTCACCATATTCTAATTTGTTGAGATAGGTGATTGGTGGGTGTTTGTTAAATGTGAGCCAAAATCATCACAATTAAAAGAACAAAAACTACTTCAGTCTGTGTGCATTGAATGTATTTAATACACGAGTTTTACAATTTGAGTTGAATTACTGAAATATATGAACTTTACCACGACATTCTAATTTATTGACATGCACCTGGAGAATAGAATGTAAATATAAAATGCAAATAAAATAATACAAAATCAATCACATCCAACATCATGAGTGAAAAAAAATAGGGTCAGGGTGAATCTGAAGGAAAAATGCAAAACCAGAGTAATACATATGCATAACATGCAAATGCATCACATAGGAATCCAGAGATCTGATGTGCCAGTGACATAATCTGGATCAGTAATGAGGGAATAAATGCTCAGTATCCAAAATAAGCCATTTGTTAAACACTCACCATCTGAGATACAATAAAAAATTATGGTTATTTCTCTATTATTTGCAGCATCCTAACAAAAGCTGTGTGTGGTTCTTTGAAGAAAAGTTGTTCATGTTACAACAGATCTTCGGTTTTGTTACTAAAGGAAAAATGAAGAGCCCCTACGATCTCAGAAACCGGAGCTGTACATAGGGCAGCTTTGTACCTTACTTACCACCAAAATGTGCATATTTGGTACCTTAAAGGTACATATTAATACCTATCAGTATCTTCATGTTACATATTAGTATACCTTTCAAAAGTACCAGTGCACGAGTGACAGCTTGTGTACCTTTTTCGTGTAGACTTTAAAACACAAGTGAATAGATGCTTTTTACATGAACTATACAAATTACAATTTTCTTTAATTGAATCAGGTTCTAAAACATACAGAAAACTTGACTTTAAAAACACAACACAGTCTCCTAGCAAGGTTTTTTACCAATTACAAACTGTTTGCCAAGACAGACAGACAGACAGGGATAGATAGTAGATAGATAGATAGATAGATAGATAGAGAGGCAAGATTAGACTAGATAGATAGATAGATAGATAAGATAGAGAGGAATAGATAGATAGATAGATAGGAAGGATATAACTTGGGAGGTTTTTAGGGCTTGGGAGATTCCCAGATTTTCCCAAGTGAAAATGTAAGCACAGAGCCTTTTGTTTTCTATGAAATGCTATAATAAGAGAAAGCTTCTTATAGTGGCTATCTATGTTTGATTTAGGTTTTCTCCATCAGTTCTGTTTGCAGACTTCAAATCTCCCTTTTGTCGCACGTCTGGACTATCCTAATGACTTCTTTGAACTGCCGATGTTCTCTGAGGTTCAGCTTTGTGTGCACCTCAACCTCTCGTCTAGAAACATGCTAAGTCGCTAACCTCTACACTCTTTCCCACGTCAGTCACGACTGATTTGAGCGAGAATGGTTTCTCAGTTTTACTTACAAAATTGATATTGTGCCAAAACAAATCATTGACTAAAACAAAGTAACACGCAAAGAAGCAGCAATGAGCAAATTACGAAAATCCGGGATTTATTCAACAAAAAGTGGAACTCAGCATCTTCTAAGGTCATCTTGCACTCATGGCCCTGCTCAGCAGGACTTGCTTTAAGAGCGGATCATTTTAAGAATGAAATCGACGTACGGGAAGGTAAAAGGAGGTAAACTCGGAGCCCAGAGTGTGGACTCTGAACCAAGCGGAGGATCATATCAGACCCACCACAGCCCTGAGATTTCTCCTTGCCAAAGAGCAAACACAACTACAAATGGCCAGGCTGCAAGCACAATGCCACAGTGAAAGGCACCAAATTAGCTGGAGGCTAACAACAATTTACCAACACCTGTATTAGTGTGCTAGCTCTGCAGGGAGCTGAGCTGAACAAGCGCTAATCCCTATAAACCCTACAGTACTCCTCCTACAAAATCAGCATTTGCATATTCTCCATTTATTGGTTGATGAGGAAGGTTTGCAGGGATTGGGCTCGTTTCATTCCTCCAAACTCTCACTCTCGCTGCCTGGGTGGTTCGATGATTATCTCCAGGCCGTCTTAGTGAGAGCGAGGGCTGTGTGTGTGTTAGAGATTAGCAGGCATTAGAAGATTCTCTCACCCCCGTGACTGAACCTAATTGGAGAGGTGGAGAAGATGGGCAAGTCATTAGTCCGAGATGTTTGCTTAGGAGTCGACCGACTGTGATGTTCAGTCTCACGATGGTTTCTGTTCGCCATTTCTTTTTAGAATGAAAGAGAGATGCCGCGACAAGAATGGGATGGGATTTTTTTTTTTTACAAATCTTATTCGGATGGATACGAATCAGAGGAAAAGAGGATGATGTTGGGCTGCTGGGGGAAAAAAATGAGGATACTTGGTCTCTTTTGGATGATGGACAAAAATAGGTGCATGAGTTCATCTGGCATACACTTTTGACCACAGTATTTATTTAGGGTATAAGCCAAAAGTTGGAGGAAATACATGCACATGCTATAACATTATGAAAGTGTAATGGCCATAGAAAGTTTTTGTAGTTTTCAGTAATCTGTGAGACCTGGTTCACCCTTACTTGAGACTGAACCTTCAACCTTTACATTGTTCCTATCAATGTCAATACAGGAGATATATCCACAAATGGTTCGTAAAGGATGTTCACTCAAAAGACAATTCGGGCATGTTTCTCATTCCGATGCCATTCCAATGTATAAATTGTTTTCTTCTGTGAATCACCATAGGGTAAAAGGCTCCGATAGAAATTGCGTATATAATGAAAGTGAATGGGGACTGGGTCTGTCAAGCTCCAAAAAGCACCATAAAACCATCATCAAAGTAGTAGATGTGCCATACATGATGGACAGACTGAAAAACAAAGTCACAGAAAGTGAATAAGTTATTCAAGTTTGATTGACATAAAGGTTTTTTTTAAGTTATATTTATGGGCTTTTTGTGCCTTTTATTTTGAAAGTACAGTGGAGAGATGACAGGAAAGTATTGGGTAGAGAGAGGGAAGCAGGGTTCAAAGTAATAATAATAAATCAATGATTAATAAATCAATTAAAATTAACACACATTAAATAGAAAACAATTATTTTAAATGTAAATAATATTTCACAATATACGACTTTTTTTTACTATATATTATCTTTGATGGGGGATACGACACATTCAAAAACACTGAAAATCTTACTGATCCTAAAAAGGGTATACTGCGTGTATATAAGAAATCTAACATTCTTCAAAGCATTTCAGGCAATACTGACAGGATTTCTTCTATGCATGTGTAGGGTAAGAAACCATGATGATGATTTTATGTAAGATATGACAGCATAGTAAGATCAAGAGAGGAAGATCAAGGTTTCCCTTTTCACTTATATCATCTGGACATTGATATGTTGCCAGCTAATAAAAGTGAGACAGAGAAAATGGTCTGTCCTCGTGCTTTCATCTCTCATGCGCTGTCTGCAGTGTTGACATCAGTGTCCCAAACCTTGAGCCACTGCTGGCAAGATCTGCATCCTCACAGGAGCTCAGAAGGCCCGACAGTGCGGTTTAGTCTGATTTTGATTTTAAGTGAGCATCAGATCAGATGTCAACGGCTATTCCCACAGGCTGCAGCCCTGTCAGATACCCCTCTGTGCCAATTAGTCAAGAGAAAGGACGAAAGACAGAGACAGGCGTTGGAGGGGGAGTACAGCAGAAGCTGCGCTGCTGGGGCACTAAAGCCCACCGGTGCAGGGGCTAATGGCTAATCAGAGAGGGACTTGTTCTCCTCAGAGTGGCTGGATTTGCTACGTCCTTTTGGGGATAGCTGTCCTGAGAGACCGCAAGTGTTGAACATGGTGAGACGCTAATCCTTGGGAGAGATTGACCAGAGTTTTGACAAGACAAGTAAACATGTTATATACTTTATTGTTAAAACTATAAATATTGTTGCAAACTGTATGTTTTTAAGTTCTGAGAATGCTTCGCATGGTTTTCAAAAATATATTTTTTTTAAATTTAAGAATGTGTAGAATGTGCAGAAACATGTCTTATATAAATGTTCAGTGTTTGGTGTATAAAACAGGTCCGGTCCACCCGTATACTGTATGCCACCTTTGACAGTAGTTCTCAACTGGTGGGTTGCAGCCCATAAATTGGATTGCAGGTCGACTAGGGTCATGAGCAGCAGGGGAAAAAATGCTAATATGTAAATAATAAAACGCAACTAACCATATAATCGTGCATCATTAGGATATCAAAATAAATGAACAAACAATTCCCATATATTTTGTTTTTAACATCTGGGCATCTAATTTTCCAAAGATAACACTATTTTTGCAAAAATAATTTTTTTTGTCATTTTGACATCTGTTGTAATAATTTTTGCATTTACAAAATTGTAAATTTTCCGATTCCGCCAATGCTGTGTTAAAAAAAGTTGCATATTGTTAGGCCTACACAGTTGAAGGTAATATTAGTATATGTTGTATTAGAAAGTTTTGTTCGGTACTTTGTCACCACTTGATGGACAAAATAAATTCTGGTTCCTGAACTAAAACCAACTGAGAAGCATGGTATAATTTACACTACCATTCACAAATTGACTGCTACTATTTTATTAAAGAAGTCTCTTATGCTTACCAAGTATTTTGTTTATGAATTGATAACTACATTATTTCCATTTTGAAATAAACAATAAATAATAAAATACCGCAGTTTTACCAGTTAAATCTATTTTCTATTTTAATTCACCTTTTTCAATTTTCTTTTATGGAAACCAGGAGCACATTTTTTTTCATGTACTTTGAGAACTAAAAATTAAAAACGAACGCGTTATTTAAATACTTGTGACAATGAAAAGTCTGATCAGTGTCCTTTTGATCATTGAGCATCCTTCCTAATATTATTTACAAAATACTGATCCCAAAACGTAGTGTACTGTAAGTAATAAATAATGAAGCACTAACACTCGTATAAATAATTAGGATTAATTCACATTGGTTGTTATATCAAAAGAGGCCTCAATAACTTTATTTAGGTCCGTTCATCAACCATTAACAATTTTTGCTATAAACTCCTAATTTGTTGCTTATTATTACTTAGTAAGGTAGTTGTTAAGTTTACGTATTGGTATGACTAGGGATGTGAATATGGTATGCGATCGTGCTTAAAAATACGAATACAGCCAATATGTTAATAATAGTCTGCAATAAGCACTATTAATAGTGGAGAATTGGTCTTATATAAGTGTTACCAAATATAATTAAAATAAGATGAATTTTAAATCCAATAAATATAAAATAAATCAAATATTGGGGAAAAACCCATCAAAAACCAGTCTTAGAAACCTCTCATAAAATGATATGATAGCAGTGTCAGATTGGGGACATTTAATTCCTTTGACAGCAGAGGTGAGATGATCACAATAAAGGGTGGTTATTTAACCGGTCATGACAAGGACCTAACCGTGACGCTGACCCATAACCTCACACACACACACACACACAGGCTTTAAACAGTCCTCTGATCTCAGCGTTATTGATCATTTCATTATGTCTTTTTGCTTTTTCCGTGACGGCCATTCAATCTTCGCTGTCATCTTCTTTTGAACCCTGCGCTCGGGGAGGAGCGGGATGGAAAGTGATGGGTAAAAACGGGACAGAGAGCCGGGGTGCTAGCGGTCGGGGGGAGCGGAACACCGTCTGTCACTGCCATCGTGGTTGTGAACGAGTGTGTATTCGAAAAATGAGTAGAGCAGGTGGCGTGACTAAGCAGAGCCTGGTGCAAATGGGCCGTGCGTATATGTGTGTGTGTGGAGCGATGAGACGGGGGTGTCACCTCTTGCTCTTCCGAATAGAGAGGCCCAACACACCCACCCAACTGTTTGGCATTCAGAAGTGTCCACCTCTTTTTTTGCCTCTCTCTTTTCTTTTAGTCCTCCCTTTCTTGCCTTCATAATGCATTGTTAACAAAACAGTTTACCAGGATCGGCTGGTACATTATCCAGCGGACCTCTGGAGACGCTGTGATTTAGGCAAATGGATTCAGAGAGAGGTGTGGCCGTGGCTTCTTAACAAAACGCCACATGAGTCGAGACTGAATCTTCTCTCTTCTGCCCTATTTAGTCTCCTCCATACATTAAATAGCAATTAGGCTCTGTATGTGTGCAGTGTGCTGAAGGGAGAAGAGCCACTATGATCTCACTGCATATGCATGAATGAGCCATACTCATCACCTCATGATCTCCTCTGAGCATTATGAGACCTATACTTGGCTTTCATAGAGGGCAGAGGTGGATCATGTCTTTAAATAACAATTTCTACGGTTCAGCCCAGTGTATGAAATTAAAAAGCATGTCTCAGAGAGTCAATGAGATGGTGAGGTAGTAGAAGTTGACTGCCCTATCTGATCAAATTTAGTCTTTTTTTCTTCTTTTTTTTTATAATCCAGTGATATATTAATTCTTAAAATCATATACTACAAAGGTTTAGCATTTGAAAAAAGAGGGATAATAAAATATTTTTTTATGATTGCTCTAAACCATTTTAAATAACAGATGTTTACATATTTTCCACAAAACAAGAAAAAATGTAATATACAGAAATAATGGAATATATGCAAATATCAGTTATGTGGAATACCTTTTGTCCAGTACGAAAAAAAGAATTATATATGATTAGTGCTGTCAATGATTAATCGCAATTAATCGCATCAAAAAAAGTGTTTTTGCTTACATAAACATGTATGTGTACTGTGTTTTTTATGTATATATACCTACACCCACACAATACAGTAGATTTTTGAAATATTTACTTGTGTGTATACATTATTTATTATATTTTCTATTTATTAAATGTTCCTATCTAAACCTACCTATTTTCTTAATATATACAGGCAAGTTTGCGTATTTATATGCACATAATAAATAAAAAATAAATTTTACCCACCCCAGCACACACTAATATATGTGAACAAAAACATATATATATAGATCTATATTATTTGTGGGTGATGTGTATATATATATATATATATGTGTGTGTGTATATATATAATCTAATATTGGGTGGTATCTATCTATATATACTATATAGATCTATCTTAGATATATCTACGTGCCAGCAAAATTGAGAACCCCTGATTATATAAAAATCGTATTTCTTAATATTCTAATATAATTCATAGAACGATGGCAATGCAACCTGCTTAAACATATTCTTATAACAAAAAGAGAAATGCCATGCCTTCCTAATCGTAAATAAATTAAAAGTGTGATATTCCAGAACTTAATATGTCCTCCATAACTCTAAGTACACTGCTCTGACCCTTCTTGGCATTGAGTGTACAAGTTCATGACAAATTTTCACATCTGTGCTGTTTAACTCCTGGAGGACGACCTCCTTAAATGCGCTGGTCTTTAATGGGGAGTGTTGCTCTGCTCGTCTCTACAGAATCCCCCACAGCTGCTCAAGAGCGTTAAGATTGAGTGAAATACATGTTCACTGATGGATTTTCACCTTGGGAGAATGAATATCTTCATTGTCATATTAAAAGAAATGCCCAAAAATGCAGGGAATGAGAAGAGGGTAGCACCTTCAGTTTCAGGTTTTTGTATTACATTACACAGTGGTGTGTGAATTCATGCCAGCATTGATAAAGCACAACTCCCTCACACCTTCAGCACTCATACATCCCTATAGAAGAGCTTTACTACCACTGAACGCCACTGTGTGAACCAGGCACTTCTCTCTGTACTCCACCTCTAGCAACACCAGAACATTTTGGAATCCGAAATGATTGACTTGGTCTCATAAGACCAGAGTATGGATTCCCAGAAGTCAATATTTTGTAAATATGGGTCTTGGAAAAAGCCAAGTGTGTTTATTGTGCTTTGGCTACAGTAGTTAGTTCTGGTGTGGATAAACAACCATGCACGTCACTTCTGCATGCTGCATCTTACTCCGAGATAAAGTTTCACTCTTTTCACAGCTTTTGCCGGCTCCGAGACACTTGCATGTTATTTCTCCTGATCTTTTTCTAGCAAAAACTCACTCATCACTAAACGAAAGCTTAAAGTGAAGACCTGATTATTCCAGGAGCCTTATCACAAGTCCATTGTTTCTGAATGTTGGTGCTACTTCTGCTATACTTTCACACTTAAAACAATAATTTGGTATTCCTCATGTACCATTGTCCTCTTTTATGCTAAGACTAAATCTCCGACAGTTGCTCTCAAGTGTTGCATTGTTTGCTCCCATCAGTAAGCTCTGCAGTATAAGTCCGTGGGCACTATAACCTTAATTATCAAGAAATACTTACCTTTAACCATTTTTGGTTCACCAGATCTGACCTGTGATCAATACTTAACCTTACACCAAATTTTTTTTTCCGTTTTATTGCTTATACTTTCAAGAGGGTGTCCCTTTCTTGCAACACCACATCTTCCCAAGAAATTTATACTTAACAAACAATACTTGGTAGTTTTTTGTTGAATAATTTTAACATTCTTCTTTGGTTACTGATCAAGCAGACTTGCTGGAATATTATCTCTCTAAAAAAACCATAATATGTCTTCTAAGCAAAGAGTAATTACTGAATATGTTCAGTTTCAGAGGGGGTGTACTCATTTATGCTGTGCACTGTAACTATAGATATCTATATATAAATAGATACATGGGTACGAAATAATGCAACCCCCCTTAATTTTGCACTCTCTTGTTTAAATTGCAGCAATTTGCTAATCATTTAGTTTAATTTTTTTTCCTCATTAATTACACACAGGCACACCATTGACAGAAAAACAACAGAAGGGTTGACATTTTTTGCGAAAGAGTTATTAAAAAAGAAAACTGAAATATCACATGGTCCTAAGTAGTCAGACCCTTTGCTGTGACACTCATATATTTACTCAGGTGCTGTCCATTTCTTCTGATCACCTTGAGATGGTTCTACACCTTCATTGAGTCCAGCTGTGTTTGATTATACTGATGGACTTGATTAGGAAAGCCACACACACCCGTCTATATAAGACCTTACAGCTCACAGTGCATGTCGGAGCAAATGAGAATCATGAGGTCAAAAAGAACTGCCTGAAGAGCTCAGAGACAAAATTGTGGCAAGCCACAGATCTGCCCAAGGTTACAAAAAAATTTCTCTGCACTAGTTCCTAAGAGGACAGTGGCCTCCATAATCCTTAAATGGAAGATGTTTTGGACGACCAGAACCCTTCCTATCCTGGACGAAACCTGATAGCTCAAACTGAGCTATCGGGGAGAAGAGCCTTGGTGAGAGAGGTTTAGAAGAACCCAAAGATCACTGTGGCTTAGCTCCAGAGATGCAGTCGGGAGATGTGAGAAAGTTGTAGAAAGTCAACCATCTCTGCAGCCCTCCACCAGTCGGGTCTTTATGGCAGAGTGGCCCGACGGAAGCCTCTCCTCAGTGCAAGACGCATGGAGTTTGCTAAAAAAACACCGGAAGGACTCCAAGATGGTGAGAAATAAGATTCTCTGGTCTGATGAGAACTTTTGGCCTTAATTCTAAGCGGTATGTTTTTTTGAAAACCAGGCACTGCTCATCACCTGTCCAATATAGTTCCAACAGTGAAGCATGGTGGTGTCAGCATCATGCTGTGGGTGTGTTTTTCAGGTGCAGGGACAGGACGATTGGTTGCAATTGAGGGAAAGATGAATGCTGCCAAGTACAGGGATATCCTGGACGAAAACCCTCTCCAGAGTGCTCAGGACCTCAGACTGGGACGAAGGTTTACCTTCCAACAAGACAATGAATGACCCTAAGCACACAGCTAAAATAACGCAGGAGTGGCTTCACAACAACTCTGTGACTGTTCTTGAATGGCCCAGCCAGATCCCTGACTTAAACCCAATTGAGCATCTCTGGATAGACCTAAAAATGGCTGTCCACCAACTTTTACCATCCAACCTGACAGAACTTGAGAGGATCTGCAAGGAGGAATGGCATAGGATCCCCAAATCCTGGTGTGAAAAACTTGTTGCATCTTTCCCATAAAGACTCATGGCTGTATTAGATCAAAAGGGTTCTACTAAATACTGAGCAAAGGGTCTGAAGACTTAGGACCATGTGATATTTCAGTTTTGCTTTTTTAACAATCTGCAAAAATGTCACCAATTCTGTGTTTTTCTGTCAATATGTGCTGTGTGTACATTAATGAGGAAAAAAATTAACTTAAATGATTTTAGCAAATGGCTGCAATTAACAAAGAGTGACAAATGTAAGGGGGTCTGAATACTTTCAGTACCCACTGTAATATTCTCAAAAATATCAGATTGGGCTAAGTTGTCACAGAATTGTAACAATTGTAATTTGAAAAATGTTAATATTTACATTGGTTGGTCGAAACAATGATTACACAAAAATGTTTTTTTAAATATAATAGTTTATTAACTAGTATATATTTTATGAATAGAATAAAAAATAAATCAATCAAGCAAAAATAGATTTTGCTTATGTTTTTTTGTTGACTCCTAGTTATTACATTTTAACCTGATTATTCACAAAATGATTCTGGATAATTACGAAACCTTGGTTCAGTTCACAAGTGTTCACTATTGAAATGAAATAAAATATATGTCACACCCATGGACTGTCTGTGTGTGTTTTGCTCCCCTTGACCCAGTTTCTCCTTCTTGTTGATTGTGTTAATTTGATTCCAGGTGTCTCCTTAGTCCCCTCGATTAGTCCCTCGTTTTCCTGTGTTTATAAGCCC
Organism: Sinocyclocheilus anophthalmus; assembly: GCA_018155175.1. Lineage (NCBI taxonomy): Eukaryota > Metazoa > Chordata > Actinopteri > Cypriniformes > Cyprinidae > Sinocyclocheilus > Sinocyclocheilus anophthalmus. The sequence goes on from JADLZN010011814.1 coordinate 24,359, forward strand.
CAGTCCGTTCAGTTAGTGTTTGTCAGGTCTACTGGTTATGTTTGCCACTGTGATTGTTCATTAAAAGACTGTGCAACGCTTTTTGCGTCTTCTCGCTCCTTCCCTAGGTCACAGCCTGCAGAGACCCCGCCCAAAACATTACCTCCGTGTTTCCCTCCGTTTTGTATCCGTTTTTTAACCCCTTGGTTTGTTTGTTCCTGGTTTGTTTTCCTTATGGATCCCTCCCTGCCCTGAAATACCTCCCGTCCTGCATGGAGCGTGGAGCGTTTCGCTCGAGGACCATACCAGCCTGTGCTGGTCCTCGCCGTAACTCACCACATCCGGACGATGCGCTAGCCAGCCTGAACACCACGTGCAGAGCACCGTCATCCGAAGATGGGCCCTCAGGCGATTTCGCAGCCTCGTGTAGTGAATTCTGGCGAGTAATTGATCGTATTCCCCATCTGCCCCAGACGATCTTCACTGATCCCTCACTGACACCAGTGCCCCACCCACCATCTCTGCTGCGTGGAGTGGCCTGCCCGAGTCGACCACCGCTGCGAGGGTAGCCAGAGCTCGCCTCGGCCGCCACGTGTCCATGTAGCCGGAGCTGGCAAGTGAGTCTCAGGTTCGCGAGAGCCGGCCCTAGCCCCGCCAAGAGTGAGAATGCTGCCGACATAGAGCACCGCGGCTGAGGGTGAGCTGATTTACCTCTGGACTGCTGGACTTTGAGAGGACCTTTATACTGAGGAAACAGAGCTGGACAGCCGACTTGCCCGCTCTCCTCTCTCCTTCGTGCCCCGCGGTCCGTCAGCCGTGAGTGGGCTCATTTCCCAGTCAATAAGGGATGGCTCCAGACCCCAAGCTTATCCCATAGAGGGCTCCAGTCCCCGATTATCCTTGAAAGTTCCTGCCTCCCTGTCCAGCCCACAGGATCTCCTGTTCCCACGTCCAGGCCTGAGAGGGCTCCTGGTCCCAAGATAAGCCCGGATGCTCACAAATGCCTGCCCTCTCACCCACTTCTGCCTCCTCCACCGCTGTCATCTGGCAGCCCCTCTACTCGCCCTCAACCCACCATCTATGCACGGTGGCGAGACTCCAAGGAGCTGCCATCCTCCATTTTGACATTTCTTGCAGTCCGCCACCGTGACTTCGCCTTCACCTCTAGCCCCGACTCTGCCCTCGGACCGTGGACCCGTTGGCCCACCATGGCTCCTAGCTCCTCCTGCTGTGGCCCCCAGTCCACAGTTCGCCGTGCTCCCTCATCCCTCTCGCCCTGCCTTGGTATGACGCGACCCTTCCTGCGCCTCATGACTCACTCCAGGCTTGCCTTTCCCTGCGGCTCCGTCCGGCCCTTCTGCCCTTCGCTCCTCCGCAGCCCTCTGTCGCTCTGCTCCACTGTGGCCTTTCCGGACCCCGCCTCCGTGTCAGTCACCGACACCATCTGCTCCGCCTTGGCCCTCTGGATCCTCCCCATCGCCCTGGCTCATCGGCTCTCCATCTCCGCCTCGGGCTCCTCCTCCACCCTGCTCCGCCGCCATCTCGGCCCCCTAAAGCTGTTGGCCATTCCTCCTCCATGGCTCCTCCCTCCGCGATTTGTCACGCCCATGGACTGTTTGTGTGTGTTTTGCTCCCCGTGACCCAGTTTCTCTCTCTTGTTGATTGTGTTCATTTGATTCAGTGTGTCGCCTGTCCACTCGATAGCTACCTCGTTGTTCTGGAGGTTAGAAGCCCAGTGGGTGGTTGCCCCCCGGTTTCAGTTAGTGTTTGTCGGGTCTACTGGTTATGTTCGTGTGTCATTCCTCATTCCTGTTGTGGATTTACCTCTGTGATTGTTCATTAAAAGACTGTGTAACGCTTCTCCGTTCTCTCTGTCAAAAGGTTGTTGCAAGTTTAGCAAAATAGACAAACCTTCACAAACACTGCCAAAAGTTAGGAGCTATTTCTGCCCAATCTGAGCCTTAAAAATGCTGAATCAGTCACAATTATTTATATGTCCAAACCCGTAATTTAGATGTTACCACATAATTTAGCTGTCAAAGAGAATAGTTTGTTGGCTACTTGGGCAAAGAGAAAAACAAAAGTACGCAGTCCGAGTTCTTAAGACAAACATGTGCCGCTGATGCTTATAAAACTGGGCCAGTGGTGTACAAAGATGTCATAAAAAGTATTTTAAAATCACAGGCACAATATAAAAGCCTTGAATGCCTCCAACTGAGCTGCCACCCTCAGCGGACACACTTCACCATAGCCATCGTGCTTTCCACGTCAGCGTGACCTTTTACAATATCATCTCTCTCTGAAGATCTCAATGTGAGGGGTGGCGACGCGGAAAGGGTCAGACCTAAAGACCGGTGCCGACCTGAGGTGAAAACGGGCATCTTGTCCTGATAAATCATGGTGTAATGAGCCCTTCTTTGTGCCTGGCATTGTGCTCCAGCACACCCGCAGTCTGCCACCTTTTGCCTGTTAAGCTGACAGGAATAATGAACTGGCTGCTTTGAACTGGCCTCACAATATTGACTGGTTGCACACAGCAGATGTCTCCGGCTAAAGCAACTGGTAAATGCACATTAGGTTAACAAAAGGGGCCTTTGCTTTTAGGGGGTGGGAGGTGCGGCCACTGGGGGTGTGCTAAAGTTTTTTTTGCAGGGGGTGCTGGGGAGATCGGGGCGTAGGTGCAGTCAACAGACAGACAGGGAGCTTCATTTTAAAACAATTCATTTGTCAAGGTGGTCATTCAGCCCGGGCTCTGCTTTGTGCAGTTGAAGCATTTGTGGGTGTGTGCCGGGCACTTCGATAACCGAAGAGACCAAAGGAGATGCCAGCACACAGCAATATGCTAATCAGCAAACTTTTGCTTTTCCTGCATTTTGTGAGAACAGCAATTTGCTCCCCTAATTACCATCAAAATTAGAAAGACTGATACAACATACAGTTTTCAGCAAAACCCTCTTGCTGGTTTAAAAGGGGGCACTTGAACCTCAAAGGCATTCACTCATTTGTTGGTTTATACTACTACACTGTAAAAAATGTTTTTATAAGTTAAACAAAGATAAAACAAAAGAAAATCAGTCATTCCATTTCAAAATTTCACATTCAGTTAAATATTTTACTTGCTGTTTATATGTAATTATTTCAGAATTTCAGAGTGAAAATATTTCACAGTAAATCCATACGCCAATTGTCTGTATGTACAGTCGTGGTATTTTAGTATTATGAGATATTATAGTTTTTATTCAATTTTGAATTAAGCTTTATTTATTATTTTATAATTCATTTTATTTTAGTTAAGGTACGGAAATTACTTTGTTTTTTGTATTTTTAATTATTTTCTTTTTATTTAAAATAAGTTTTTTATATCTTTTGTATCTTAGTTTTCATTTTCGTTATCTTTAGGATCACGCAACTAAAGTAAAATGAAAAATATCTATATATTTTTTTGTTTTTATAGATGAGTTTTATTTCAGTTAAGTCGCCTTATTTATTTAAAGTACAAAATGTGATTTAGTTTTAGTTGAGTTAAATATAAGAACCCTGGTTACAGGAATATATCATCAAGAAATAGCACTACTGAATGTTATCGAACATCAACTATCCTTCGTATAACATATTACGGATTACCTTATCTCTTCAAAGTAAGATAGCGTTTCTCTTCTACATATATTCAATCTTAGTTTTTTAATAGTTTGCTCTACTCTAAAGTCATGCAGTTTACCTGTATATATGTGTCAGTGACAATGTGCTATTGTTTTCCCTTAGATAATAATAAAACTTGCATTCCCATAAACACATCATGGACCCCCCCCCCCCCCCCCCTCAGTTAAATACATTTTAATAACAACAATTTAATTAAAATCTTAAAAACTTACTTAAAAGTCAATCAAATTAAAAATCGTTTAACAAAAATAAGAATATTTTATAAGTGAAAACACATGGAATGAAACTCAATGTGTCGCTGCATCAATGCGTATCTTTTTCGACATGTGCTATACTATCAATCTGTGTGCATGCACCGGTCCGATACATAAAAATACAAATATAGGATGGCAAAAAAGCCATAAGCATTTTTGTAAAAATCATATTCATTACATACAATTACATTCACTATCGTCCTAATAATGACTATAACCTAAATCATTACTACATATCATTATCATTAATATGATTTTGAACACAGAGGCTGAAAGCGCTAGCGTCTGCATGGAGAAAGCCAGATTTAAAGCGTGACCTTTGTAATGGTGCTGTAATAGGCCGTGACTAAACACGCTCACGGGTACCAGCTCAGACACACATAGAGGCACATTGCAGCGAGAGGGCTACGGCAGGCCAGCACTGATTAGCATATAATTGCTGCTATTGTATTTGACATGGAGAATTATGAACCAGCTTGGTGGCAAGATGTCCATTCGTCCCAATAACAGGGGACACGACATATGGAGACTAGACCGTAAAAATATACACTGAGAGTTGTTTACAACTAATCTGGGTCTTAAAAATCACTTTGTTGGTTAAATCCGGTGGATTCGGATTGAGTTTGTCCTATTAAATTACATTGTTGGCAAGAATAAAATCACTTAGTGTAGCTTTTACCACATTAGAAACATTTTAGGTTACCTGACAAAACAATTTACAGTCAGTTACGCAAAGGTATGAATAAAATAGTTCATTCAGTTCAATAAAGTACATATACATTGCATGTATAAATTATTAAATAATTAATGATATATAATTAATGATTATACAAGAGGGTCAGGTGACAAAAGTGAATATAAATGGATGTGTTTTATTCAAATCCGTAAGACTATATTAGTTTGCCTCAACAAAAGTAATTTTTAAGGTTCAGGTTAATGTCTTAAAGATAAAAACTGGCACTTTTGACGCATTTCACAATTGAATGAATTATTTTAGCATTGGTGAAAATTTTTTAAAATGCCCATACTGTAAATGCATGTAAATAAGTTTTGTTCGATGGACCAGAACTGTGAACTCTGAGCTCTTCCGATCACAAACCATGAATTTGAGATTATAAATATTTTGCTTCTGCTTCTTGAGAGGATATAAATGATAATTCGCCCCCCTCCCCTTACACACACACACTTTTCAACAGTTTCTTTTAAATTCTAAATCTCTTTTAAATCGCACATTTCTATATTTTGCTCTTGTCTCTGTGACTCTTTTCAGTGACCCGTCTCAAAGGGAGAGAAGCTACATCTTCCCCCCTTTACGTTCCTCTCATGCGACAGCTGAGCGAGTGAGTGTGTGGAAAAAAGTGAAAGAGAAAGAGAGGGAAAAAGAAATACAGCCCGGCACTGAATGACCTGACCACTGGTGACAAAGCAGGATTGGTCACGCTGGCTTGTGAGTAATGGGGCAAAGAGAAGCTGTGTGTGTGTGTGTGTGTGATTTTGTAGCTGCTGGTGTGTAATGACTCGCTTGCTTTGACACAGTTAAACTGGTTCAGTCTCAACACCAGATGTAACACAACTAAGAGGAATCAAGTCATATGCACAGGTGTATTAAACTTTCTCTCACGCTGTCTCTGAATAATTGTAATATTATCAAGGAAAAATTTCATGGGATGCCTCATGAATGCAAACATAATCAAGAAATAGATGCACAGTTGTATGGTTAGTACTTTGATGAAGAGCTCATATTTATGAAACAATATGATAATAACATCTTTCAAACATCATCTCATTAAAGTATCCCGAAGCAGAAGCGATAACTGTAAAAAACTGTGCAAATGAGTAATTTAAAATGCAGAAAAATTGATAATAGATCCAACAGCCATTTGCTAAGCAATCAAACAATTTCAAAAGAGAAGTGGACTACCATTCAAAAGTTTGGGGTCGGCAAGATATGTATTGCTTTTGAAAGAAGTATCTTATGTTCACAAAGGGCGCATTTATTTTTATATTTACAAATTTTTAAATATTATTACAATATAAAACAGATGTTTTCTATTTTAATTATTTTAAAATCTCATTTATTTCTGGATACAAAGCTGAATTTTCAGCATCATTACTCCAGTCTTCAGTGTCACATGATCCTTCAGAAATCATTCTAATATGCTCATTTGCTGCTCAAGAAAAATATATTATTATTATCAATGTTTGAAACTTTTTTTAAGACTTCAGAGTTCAAAAGATCAGTACAAGAGATGACCTATATCATAGCCAAAATATATGATCTTATTTATATTTTGAAGCCGATAATCAATACACCAATATTATACATCAATTTACATGTTGTATAACTTCCATAGATAAAATATGACAGGTACTGAAAAAAAGCTAGTTTATTTGTGTTTAGGTACTAGAAATAACGTGGGGTCCAATGATCATTTGACTATAATTTATTAGCTTAAATATTTTACTTATCAGGCCAACACCAATAACACTTGAAAGTTATTCATGCACACTAGCAATCACCACTCACATTTTCTTCAGAAAACATAAAAATCTAGTATATTGTGTCAAAATTAACTAAAAAGGATACAACTTTGACTAATAGGAAAAAGAGAAAAGTGTTGTGCTGCACATGAGCAACAGCTTATTTTGGTGAATTTATGCTGTGTTTAATAATGAACATTGTATATATATGAATATGTATTGTATATATGTGAGGGAGGTCACATTCTCCATGGACATCCTTTAAGATGAGCGGCACATCAGGATTGTTATTCTCTCTCTTTGTCCTCAGCTGCTCCTCGAGGCTTGAGGAAGGCACATGAGGGCCTGTCACAGGTAGAGCAGAATAGGGATGGCTCCTCTAAAATAACCCTTGCCCCCATGCTTGATTGCCCTCTTATTGATACTCACTCTCAAGTCCACAATAGCGGCGGTCCTCAGACACTGCTGAATAGACTTACTCTTGACGGCCCGCCTCCCAGCCACTCTTGCCCTAATCCAATCCCCCAACCTGCACCACAGGGCCAAAGATGTCCCAGAAACCCCTTGTTCTTCTGAGGATTTGAGTCTTTGAGGATTGAGTCTATCTGACTTATGAAAGTAAAGTAATACAATCAAACTCAGATATGCACACAAAGTGTGGTCGATAAAAAAATGATATAAAAAATCTGTTTAAACGGACATTCTAAAAAAACTTTGATGTTAAAATCATCATATACAGGAAAACCTTTGGCAGTCTAAGTTCAAAATGTATAAGAAATTACCATAAAAGGAGGAAATGTAGCATGGAAGATGAATTGGTAACACTTTACTTAAAGGGGTCATATGATGCGATTTCAAGTTTTCCTTTCTCTTTGGAGTGTTACAAGCTGATTGTGCATAGATAAGATCCCTGAAGTTGCAAAGACTAAAGTCTCAAAACCAAAGAGAAATTCTTTATCATTAAACTCTGCCACGCCCCCCTAAAACAGCCCGTTCTAACACGCCCCCACATATCTAAATCACTATCTGGGAAGATTTGCATAAATGTCGCCCAAATGTTCACGCAAAGAAAAAAAGGCGTGGTTTCAGGAACAGCAGTAGTGTTGAAGCAGCCCTGTCAGGGAGACGCTGTGTGTTTCTAGTCTAAAGCAATAGCACTTTATTTGGCCTTCCGGAAGTTGATGCATTTAGGAATCTTTAAGATTATTACTACAGAACAGCAATGCATTTTATGGTCGACCGTTTCGTGAACCTAGGAGAGAGGTAATTCTGACTTTGCTATGACAAACTAGCGCTTCTGAATCAGCTACTGCTCCTTTCAGTCGGTCACTCTCGACGTCACGTTGGATGACCGACGAAATTGGGGATCTCACTTAGAGAGACCAATCCACTTAGAGTGTAAGCTAAACGAGCCAATGTACATTGGCATGTGATTATTGCATCCAGATGCTGCTGATCACAGTGTGAGTATAAGTAAGCAGCAGATGCAGCGCATATTCAGCTTTTCGCTTCGGAGCCGAGCGATCACATCGTTCTGCTCCTGACTACTCTACTGAGAGAAGAAGACTGAATGAGTTCAGCGTGCTTTTGGAGAGCTCTTCGTGTTGGCGGACGGTGGTTTCAGCGGTGGTGGTTTCCCGTGTCGGGTGGGTTGCATACATCAGGCTGCACTACCCCCTGTTTTTGTTGCAGATGATCATCTCCCCTGTGTGCCTCAGTACGCTAAAAGAGCTTTTTCCCCTAAATAGCAATTTCGGGTGCGTCTTTTTAAAGACGACGTTGCTTGGCAAACTTGATGTTACGTCTTTGTAAAGATGATGTGGTTCTTGCTATAGACAACGTATCACCCGGGCGTTCTGGATGCGGTCGTTACCTGGCACTGGGTGATGGTCACGATCGCTGCCTCTCGTGCCTGGGCATGAAGCACGCTGAGGTGGCTTTCGTGGATTGCTCATGCTCCCATTGCGGGGGTATGACCATCTCGGAGTTGCGGACCGTTCCTGACTCCGTTACCTGCAAGGGGGCAGAGAGCCCGTGCCACCGCCTAGATCTGGGGATCCCTCTGGTGGCAGCCGGGGGCGTCATTTTTCTGGCGGTGGGCGGACTGGTCCTTAGGGCGACCCAGAGATGGAGGGATTTGCTCTTCGGGAGATGGTGAATGCACCATTCCCTCCCCCGGAGGAGGGCCGGGCGTAGATTCTTTTCATCTTTTACCACCATTGACCTCTCGGTCGGTGGGACCCAAATTCTCGACAAAGAGCAATTCCTCTATTTTTTGGGTCCCCAGAGGGGACGGGGGGTTGTGGACGATCTAGTGCGTATCACACTCACCCTCCTCTCTCGCCAGTGAGCAGCAGTGGGCGGATCGGGAGGACGAACCAACTGACTACCCACGCACCCTCTGCTCAAATGCTGGTCAGTGTTACACACACCCAGACCCCGTCTCGGGCCGGCAAAGAGACGCCCGGGCCGGGTTTATGCGTTCTTCCGCGCTGCCCCACTGCGTGTACGCCTGTAGTTCCGTTGATGCCACTAGCGCGGTGTCTGGGAGCCTTGCTTGAGCTACCCATCCGTCTCTATGGCTCCTTCGAACCGTCAGGCTCGGCTATGCGATTCAGTCGCCCGGCGTCCCCCCAAGTTCAGTGGCATCCGCTTCACAACAGTGAAGGCGGCCGATGGTCCTGTCTTGCGGGCGGAGTTCGCAGTCCTACTGGCGAAGGACGCGGTAGAGCCGGTCCTTCCAGCCGATATGAAGATGGGGTTTTTAAGCTCCTACTTCATTGTCCCCAAGAAAGGTGGTGTGTTATGACCAATCTTGGACCTGCGTGTCTTGAACCGGGCCTTTCACCGGTTACCGTTCAAGATGTTGTCGCAGGAACGCATCTTCGGGTGCATCAGTCTCTGAGATTGGTTTGCAGCGGTCGACCTGAAGGACGCGTACTTCATGTGTCGACCCTTCCGCACCCCAGACCATTGCTGTGGTTCGCGTCCGAAGGACGAGCATATCAGTACGAGGTCCTGCCCTCCGGGCTGTCCCTGTTGCCCCGTGTCTTCACGTAAGTTGCGGAGGTATCCCTTGTTCCCTTGAGAGAACAGAGCATTCGCATTCGCAACTACCTCGACGAAGCAGTCTCAGGATCAGTTGTGCGAACACAGGGATTTGGTGCTCTCACACCTCAGCCTGTTGGGCCTTCAGGTCAACTGGGAAAAGAGCAAACTCTCCCCGACGCAGAGGATCTTTTTTCCCGGTATGGAGGGGACTCGGTTAGAGCAGGATGGCGGTCCCACTGAAAAAAATTTCAGAGGCTCCTGGGCATATGGCAGCTACGTCGGCAGTCACGCCGCTAGGGCTGCTCCACATGAGACCGCTGCAGCACTGGCCCCATGACCGAGTCCCGGGGTGGGCGTGGCAACGCGGCACCTTCCAGGTCCAAGTTACACAGGCCTGCCGCCAACCTTCACCCAGTGGTCAACATTGCGTTCCTCCTGCATGATGGGCTGCTTCACCGCGTCAAGCCGATGATCTTTCCCAACTGCGCTCCCGATAATGGTGACATCCATCCCCAGCTTGGTCCTCTGGTTTGGGGGACGTTTCAGAGCCGCTCAGGTAGACCTGTTTGCCTCTCCAGAAACCTCTCACGGCCAGTTGTTCTTCGCCCTGACCGACAGAACACTCGGCACGGACGCTCTGGCACAAAGCTGGCCGCGGGGCCTTCGCAAGTATGCATTTCCCCCAGTGAGCCTTCTGCTGGTGGCACCCTATTGGCCTACCTGGACCTGGTTCCTGGAACTAATGCTCCTTGCGACAGCCCTTCCTTGGCCGATTCCTCTGAGGAAGGTTCTACTGACTCAGAGACTGGGCACCCCTTGGCACCCGCGTCCAGACCTCTGGAATCTTCATGTCTGGTCCCTGGACGGGACGCGTAGGTTCTAGGTGGCCTACCCCAAGGGTTAGTTGACACCATCACTTCAGCGAGAGGCCTACACTTGAAGTGGAACCTGTTCATTGAGTAGTGTTCTTCTCGCCGAGAAGACCCCCAAAAAATGCCAGATCGGAGTTGTGCTGTCCTCTTTGCAACAAAGGGTTGGAGCGAAGGCTGTCTCACTCCACCCTCAAAGTCCAGGTTGCTGCAATTGCTGCGTACCATGACCCCGTGGAAGAGAAGTTGGTAGGGAGGCATGACTTGGTCGTCAGGTTCCTTAAGGGGGCAAGAAGTTTAAACCCTCCACGGCCCCCCTCTATACCCTCCTGGGACCTGACTCTAGTGCTCAAAGCACTACAGCAGCCATTGAGCCTTTTGAAGGCGGTGAGCTGAAGGTTCCTTTCAATGGCACTTGCTCCTGCTAGCATTGGCCCGCACATCAAGAGGGTTGGGGACCTGCACGCATTTTCGGTCAAAGATGGCCTAGAGTTCGGGCCGGCTGATTCCCCGGTAACCCTGAGGCCCCGGCCCGGCTATGTGCCCAAGGTTCCTGCTACTCTCTTCAGGGATCAGGTGGTGAACCTTCAAGTTCTGCACTCGGAGGAGGTAGACCCAGCCCTAGTTTTGCTCTGTCTTGTCCGAGCCTTAAGGTGCTACGTAGATTGGATGCAAAGCTTCAGGACCTCAGACCAGCGCTTTGTTCTGTCACAGAGGCCGGCAGAAGGGTAATGCCATCTCCAAGCAGAGGATGGCCCACTGGCTAGTGGATGCCATCACCCTGGCTTATCAGGCACAGGGTGTGCCCTGCCCATTCAGGTTGCGAGCTCACTCAACTAGAAGTGTTGCATCCTCCTGGGCGCTGGTTCGTGGCGCCTCGCTGACAGATATTTGTAGGGCTGCGGGCTGGGCGACCCCTAACACGTTCGCGGCAGAGATGTTATAGCCTTCTTGAGCGTGTACTCCTCCTGTGTTTCTCACGACACTCAACGGTGGAAGCCTGAGTGGCTCCGGTGTCGGGTCGGCTTGCTAAAACCACTCCAGAGAGTCCATATAGTAGACCCTGTTGAGTTCCTCCGTCCCCTCGGCAGCCAGACGTGGCGGAGCGTCCGGCAACAGGCCTTCACTCGCTGAATCCTCGAGAACCGGTAGAAGGCTGGGTTCCATATGTAAGACCTAAGTGGATCCCATATGTGTAAAGTCCATGGTGTAGCCTCAGAGCTTGTGTTTCCCTGGCAGACTTCTGCCATTCCAAGATGGTTACAATCACCTCCATTCTTCCATATGCACCTAAGGAATGTCCATATGGGATTGCTTTCCGACCCTCCTTCGGAAGGTTCAGAGCTTCTAATGTCCCTGGTCTGAGTGGAACGTGTACGTTTTTCCCAGTGTTATCCAGTCTTATCAGTGGAGTGCCTAGTATCGTAGCTGTTTCTCTTGTGCAGCGCCCTGGCCTTTGCCAAAAAATAGGGTCGCGGTGCGTCCACAGGACATCTGGAAAGTGCAGTAAGCTTTGGCCTTTGTTAGGATCGCACTTTGTCCGTTCATCCGACGTGGGAACTATCGTGATTGACTGACTGAAGGAACGTCTCGGTAACGTATGGTAACCCTCGTTCCCTGAAGGAGGGAACGGAGACGTCACGTCCTGTCGCCACAGCTCCTGTACCACCGCTGAGCGGCCGGGTCACCGGCTCGGCTCCTCAGCGAAAACCTGAATATGCGCTGCATCTGCTGCCTACTTATACTCATGCTGTGATCAGCAGCAGCTGGATGCAATAATCGAATGCTAATGTGCATTGGCTCGTTTAGTTTACACGAGAAGTAGATTGGTCCCTCTAAGTGAGATCCCAATTCGTCAGTCACCGACGTGACGTCTCCGATCCCTCCTTCAGTGAACGAGGGTTACGCATACCGTAACCAGACTTTTGTTATTAGTTTAAGTATTTTGCTATTGACTGTTCAAATGCAGATTTTTGCGCATGGTGTGTGTGTGTGTTTATGGTGTGTGCGCACGCGCGTGTGTGGAAGAGATTAGAGAGAGGCCGCGAGAGAGAGAGAGAGAGAGAGTGTGTCACATCACAGTGGAGTGAGCTGTCTTAACCGTGGCTTGTGTACTGCAAACACATACCAGTTTCATCACTGTGTCTGTCACGCGACTCTGTTCCCCTTTCGGGCTCTGTCTTTACATTTATTTTGAAAGATGAGCTCGCGATTATGGTAAGGGGCGTTACATTTCCGACTAGTGCTTGCGATGTTCGGCCAATCACATTGCACTGGGTCAGCTGGCCAATCAGAGTAGACTGCGCTTTTCGGAAGGAGGGACTTTGTAGAAAACGCAGCGTTTGAGAGAGGCGGGCATAGAGGACCTACAATAATGTAGCAGTATTTTAAAATATAATGTGTTTTTTGAACATTAAAGCATGTCAACATATTCTGTTACACCAAATACACCAAATAATGATCTTTAAAAAAGCATCATATGACCCCTTTAAAGCCTTTATATTTAATGCATTAAAAAAGTAGTTTTCATGCATTAATTATGCCATACAATGCACCTTATAATGCATTGTACTGCAAGATCTCATGAATAATAGTAAGCACAGTTATATTACGTCATAATATTTATTGTTAAAATTTGTAAAAAAAAAAAAAGTTTAATGCATTAAAACACATGATGAACAAACTTTCAAATATTATAATGCATTTTAACTTTGGTTACAATTGTTTAAGAAAATATATCATTCATTACAATGTACATTATGAATACCTTTATAATGCATTATACATAAAGTAAAGTAAAGTGTTACCAATGCATTTTTTAAATTTCCATTCTGAACACGTAGCTAAAGTTTTAGGTCATTTGATTTCTATCACTAAAATGGTTTTTTTTTACATTGCAATTAAAAAAAAAAAAAGATTTTCATAAGCTGCAACTGTCCTAGACTCAGGCTCTTGGAATTTTCAATTAGAAGAAGAGCCAAGAAGAAATTTAGCAGTGTCTGTGCTGAATAAAACTTAATTACCCAACTTCAAACCCACTTCAGCACACTTGTGCCACACTAAAGCCTGTGAAAGTGTGCATAGAGGTAATGGCGGGCCTTAATTAGAAATTTCACTTTCCCATCATGCTCCTCTCCTGCAGATTAACCCCTGAACAATTCCAATCAACAACCTCAGTCTGATGAGGCACACAATTGACTTGCATGTTGGAAAGCCTCTATACTCACACTCCTGGTGTCAAAGGAGGGATCCCATTAGATACAATGATGGTGTGTTTTATAATGGGACACAAGCCAACTTTAAAGCCGTCTTCTTTGTCTAATCAGGACCGGCTCACTGTCATTAGTTTCCACTCTGTGTGGAATAATGGCCGGAGTCAGCTGAAGACTTCTCAGGGTTCTATGTCAGTCTAATGAACTGAGGCTCTTTGTGGCTGCGTTGGGTTTATTATTGGGTTCAGAGACCAGGGAAAAAAGAGAGTGCTTCAAGAAGAGGGATTGGCTGACCAACTACTCTAAAAACCCCTCCACTGCTGCTGTTTACATAAGATCGCAACACAATCTTGCTACTCTGGACAAAAACAGCTCAGCTTATTAAATATCAGCTTTGGTTCTGTGTAAATGAATTAGAGAATTTATAATTTACATGTTTTTGTTGATCATTTCATGTTTCTATATTCATAATTAAATCTAAATAATATTTTTGTATTTCTGCAATTGTAATTTCTGAATAAATGCTTTTGTATGATTATAGCATGATTTATATACACTATATACACACCTTTTCATGGTATATATGGGTGTTTCTTCAACTATTGCACTTTTGAACCTCTGTACGTTTTTCAACAGTGCATTAGCAAAAAGATCTTTTTTTCTGTCAGTTAATGAAAATGCTCACTATAATGTAATTTCAACTAAATTTCAAATTACAATACTGCTCAAAAGTTTCAGGTCAGTTAAATTTTTTTGTCTGTGTGAGAAGTATCTTAGGCTCACCAAGACTGCATTTATTCAATCAAAAATACAGTAAAAACAGTAATATTGTGAAATATTATTAACATTTAAAATAACTGTTTTCTATTCAAAGGTATTTTATAATTAAATTTATTGCTGTGATGCAAAGCTGAATTTTCACCATAATTACTCTAGTCTTCAATGTCACATGAAACTACTCTTACTGACCCCAAACTTTTGAACATTAGTGTTTTTTTTAAATAACATTCTGTGATGGAAATAATGGTGGTGAAAATGACATTTTTAAGTTTTTTTTAAACAAATAAATAAACTGGCAGCCTTTTTTAGCTAGCATTAATTATTAAAATTATTATTTTTTTTGCATAAATCAGCACAATTACAGCTCACAAAAATGTTCTTCTCACAAGTGATATTTTCCTCAATTTTTCTTGTTCACACATTACATGTGCACTAACTTCTTAAGAAACAAGAAAACATTTATTAGGGTCAAAACTGTTGGGATAGTCATATTTTTTTCAGTATTTTTCAGTTCTAATGGGTTCTTCATATAACAAAAAGAAAATGAAATAAAATCCATCTCTGTGAGATAAACGCATCCAAGTTGAAAAAACCCATATATGCAGCATCTGATGCAGATTGTTTGCCACTAAAGAAAATATAAAGACAAATATGTGTCAAAACTTCAGGCTAAAAGGGAAATCTGCATTAAATCAAGTAAACATAAGTGAAAAGAAACACAAAGTTCACTTCATGTGCTTTGAAGCACATACACAACTCTGCATTAAGAAAATCACTTTAAAAATACTAACTTAGTATCAGAACTGCAAACTAAATGTCCTCAAAGTGCAAGTTTACAAAGGCAAAGTGTGTAGTGTGAGCGTAGCAGGTTGTTCTTGTGTAGCACCATTCATCTCCTCAGAGAGGCTGTTCTCAATCCTCTCAGTAAATGTGTGAGAACATGCAATAGCCTCAGACGTATTAGAGAATAATTACACTTGCGCTCTGATGCACTGCCATTCAGGCAGGCCGGACAATATTTCAGGGATTAGAGATGTCAGTGCCACGGGCATCTTCAGAGAAATCAGAGGCACCAGGCTCACATTCTTATGCAAAGAGCAGGGAAGTGTTTGGATACTTTGATACAACCCCAGAATCCCCCCCTACACCCCCCACACACAGCCTTCAAAAATCTGTTCAATGAGGCCGAGTACACAAAGAAGAGGGAGACAGATGCTCTGCTGAAAGAATCTGCAGATATAAATATCATGAGAAAATCATCACTATTGCTATCACTCATTCTTAGGGTTGAGGACATGTTACTTGTCTTGCTCGTTTTAGCATAGAAATCACACCTTTAATGGCTGGTTCATCCATAAATTAAATCAGATTATTTATTTCATGTTGAGAAGAGGTGTGCTATAAAATTAGAAATGCTTCGCAATAAAAAAAACCCACATAAAATCTTCTTTAAGTAGGTGTTAAGTTGGTGTAAGTTGATAAATTGCCATTTTAAATGAACATTTTTTCATTTTGTTCATTATTCTGTTCAGGTTTTAATTATTTATTTATTAATTATTTATTGTTATTATTTTATGTCATTGTTTATTTCATACTTATAATTTGAATGCTGGTAATTTTGGCAGAAGTCATATAGTTTAGCATGAAGAAATATTGTCTGCGTGGCTTTGGTAAACAGAGTAATGTTTCTAACAGATGATTACATCATGATGTGGTGTAACAGTGCGTTGAGAACATTGGATACAGCTCATAAAGTTAACTAAGTTTGCCTCAAAGACTGAACTGTGACACAACGGTCAGCTTGCCTGTCTCAGATCAGAATCGCTCCCTCTCTTTTGCTTCCAAAATTCTGTGCATTTCAAGCTCCATGAAATCTCCTTCCCTGTGTGTTTAGAGATGCCAATGGGAAAGTATTTGGGGTGAGCTGAGGTCTAGGAAAAGGACACATGTTGATCTGGAAAAGAGAACAGCAGCACTCCATTGATTATTCAAACAAATCATCCACTTGGATGAAGGTGGATTAAAAAAGCTCTGAAAAAAGCATATTGGACCTCTCAATGAGAGCAGATATGTCAGAAAGTGGACAATTAAAATATTTATGGAGTGGGTAACAATAAGTATCTACAATATACTTCAACATTACTTCAAGAACTTTCTACAGAGTCAGACATGTTTAGCTCTGAACAAAATACATGATCCAAAATATACATCTCGAGTGCTCTTAAATGACATTATGCCAATTATGTCAAAAATTTATGACTTTGGGCCAGGTACACTTAAAACCTATATGAACGTGAAACCTGTTTCATAGCTTTTTATTTTTTATATGAGAATAAGTTTATACCCCATTCATGCAGTGATATGCGTGTTATGATAAAACATCATTAGCTCAGTATAGAAACTATAGAAGTCATGGAAAGTGACAACACTTTAGAGTCATGGTATACTTTTAGAAGATTCCTAGTACAAAAATTAAAAAGATAACTTTAAAACTTTGTAACTATGTCGCAAACCAGAAAACTAGCTTGTGCAAATGCAGTATCTTGGAAATGCAAGACCAAAAATTATGGAAGCTTTGAGGAGTCGTCAGAATTGTGAAACAAACTTGCAATTGAGAAAAAAAGTTGCAATTACTTTTTTATTTTTATTTATTTCTTTTCTGTGGTGGCACAAGAAACAAGATGTAAACTCAGAATTCAAAGAAAAAAGTCAAAATTGAAACTTGGAATTGTGTGAAAAAACATTTTGAAGCATTTTCAAACAGTATGTGTAAGGAATATCACACATAATGTGCACAATGTACATATTAAATATAATCTGCTACAGGCAGATACCTAAAAAATATATATTCAGAGTTTGTCTTTTTTGTGGTGTAAAAGTGTGATAAAAAATGTCTGAATTGTTATATAAAAAGTTAAAATTATCTTTTTTTATTGTGTGGTGGAAATTGACTCAAAAACTAAAGATCAACAGAAGGATACACCTTTTTTATTACACTTTAAACATAGGCCTACCCTTCTATGGTAATGATCAGTGATGTCCTGTAACCCTTGAATCACTGAGGCCAATGACTAAAGCGATGCGTAACAAGATCAGTCAATATAAACTTATGTCAGTGCACATGACCAGTTTCATGAACGTGAATGACTGTTGTGCCTTAAAGCAGGCAGAGCTTTGGTCACACTGGGGTCTTGCCATCAGGGGGCTGCCCACTGCTGTGCCCGAGTGCAAAGTCAGTCAGAGCTCATTAGTACCATTTGCCTGACTAAAGTACCTGAGCATGAATCCAATGCTGCGCGATGATGACCAAAGGGTTCATTACGGCTCAAAGCTTTTAACCTGAAATCGCCTGTATCCTGGTTCAAAGGTTCATAACCTCTTCCATTCAAAAAAACAAGACACTGAACATTTGAAAATAGCTTTTCTTCTTTTGTGGCACAGGTAAATGAAAGTTGATAACATATAAGAAAAGAATATCTGAAGCTTGCTATTTGTAAAACATGCTGTCTTCAAAATTCACTGATGGAGTGATTTCAAGTAGTAAATAAAATAAATAATACCATTATTTCAGTCTTTCTACTTCAAACGTTCATGTTTAATTCAATGTGCTTTTTCTTTGTAATTACGACAGACAGACAGATAGATAGATTTTCTTCAGAACATGCAAAGTATTAAGCATGTATAACTTACTTGAAAGGGCAATCAAGCACACACTCACACAAAAAAAACACTGAGAAGGCAATGCTTTCCTGTTGTTATGCTAATGTCTCAGAGCACTCAGTGAGAATTATATGTGAATTAAATGAGGCTTTCTGGGTTTTTCCTCTAGAAGGTAAAGCAGGGGAGATTAAGGCACCGTGGCCAGCCAGCGCTCTGTGGCTCTGACAAAATGCAGACTGACATGAGTACCCACACTCACACTCAAAATCCGATTAAATGTGTCAATGAAGACCGGGCAACAGGTGCTGGAGTCCCTCTGTCCTTCTCTTAAACGACTTTCCATTTCTCCTGGGCCTCATCCATACTAACATTACCACCTACCTGAACACAGTTCACAAGTTAAAATCAGAAACTGTTTGAGAGGTTTGAAATATATTTGGCAGACACTGCCTTTTAAATCCTGCTCAGTACATTCATTAAAACTTCAGTTATTCTTCTGGGACAGAAGCATCATTAGTGGAGAATAAAATATTTTTCTGTATCAGCAGAAACCACAAGCATAAAATATTATTAAAAGATTATTATGAAGCAATATATTGATATAATATCACACATATTCTACACTGGAGCACATCAAACTCTCACGCACTGAAAAAAAACATTTGGTGTACAACAGTTTTCACTCAGAAATTGCTAGTAAATTTCACAATTGATTACAAAGAAATAGCAAGTAACACATTGAATTAAATGTGAAATTTTGAAGTGGAAAGACTGAAATAGTATTTCCTTGTAAAACGTTGCAAATCCAATAATCTTGTGATTATCTGCCTTGTGATGAGAACTTTTTCAGTCAAAAAAAAAAGTGCTGTAGCCACTTAACACATTAAAACCAGTGTTTCTGTCTGAATTGTTCAAATGTATGTTGAGCTGCATAAAGTAAAAAAATCAAAGTCATACTCTATCAGGAACATTTTGTCATCAACGAGCAATTAAATTTGCATTTAGTCATGGACAAAAGTTATGCACAAAAAATCTGCTTCAGGGAAAGCCTAAGCTGTCAGTCAAATTTTAAAAACTGGCCTGTAGAACAGTGAATAGCCTGGCTTGTTCCTGTTTTTGAGTCTGGAGAACAATAACTCCATGTAAAGAGGATTATAACAGCACCTGTTATGCAGCCAGCCAAATAGGAGGGACATCTGAATTTAATAGTCTCAGAAAAATTGTCTCTGCCGTCCCAGTCCTTTCTTCATCCAAACCTGCAGACACGTCGAACGGTGACAACCAATGGAGGGTTCAAGACTGAAGGCCAAAGAAAAACGTTAATCCCTGCTGTGACCAAACGCGGGTTGGCTGCCTGACATATCAAAGAACAGGTGGACCGAGACCAGGCGTACTAAAGGCTTTGTTCAATAGATGTGTGGTTTTTGTAGGGTTATGTTAAATGCCGAGTTAATATCGATTTAATGCTTGTCAGCGGTTCTATTTTTTTTTTTTTTGGCAATGCAAATCCTCTGAACGCTTAGAAAGATACAGAAAAAAAATCATGCTTTGGAAGAAATGGCCTGCTATATCATCTGATTATTCGCAATATATGAAGCTTGTATGGAATGTAACTGAACTGAAATTCTATTCATCCTGCTAGACTTAAAAATGTAAAGAACAAATGCACTTACAAAGCACAAACATGTAAGACTTCCTGTTGGTCTAAGCCAATGTTTTAACTAATAAAAAAAAGGAGTAAACACTTAACCACCTGCCAGATCCAACACCCAGTAAAACTATCCCAAAAGAACCCTTCATGCATGTGCAATATATTTACTCAGCCCTTCTCTTAACTAAGCAATATTGATGCCAGATAATGCACGAGTTAATCTATTTAGTATATTGTTGTGAAATAAGGGAACTGTGTAAAGAGACGGCACCATAGCTGCTCCCCTCAACAGTATCTGCACTTAAGTCGAGGTGTTCCGGAGGGGGATAATATCTTGGAAATGTGCATTTAATGGGTTTAATCAAATCCCACCAGCTGTTTTTAGCCTTTGCTAAAAGGGGAAAAAAATGTGCCAAGCTTCCACAGCTATTAGAAATTAGCTTCGGTCATCGAGGCTAAGCCATGTTTCCAGCTAACCATCTGCTAGTCTGCAACAATAGAAGGATTTTCCTGAGCAAAGAAATATGGAGTTATAAAAAATATTAAACATAATGGAAAAAGGCTTTGTTTTGTTAATTTGCCTCATCACTTTTGCTTTAGGTACATTTACAGAATATGTGTGTGTGTGTGTGTGTGCGTGTGTGTGTGTGTGTGTGTCTAAAAAATAAAATAGCTGTTAACAAGTTAGCTAACTTAAAAAAAAATTAAAAATAAACTCTTTCCGGATATACCTTAAATTAACAATTATAATTTTTGTAATAATGCCTGTATTAACTTCTAAAAATGCTAAAAGTCCTGTTGTAGGAATAGAGTTGGTCTATAGTAATTATAATTAGCTTAATTTAAGTACAAAAGAAGTCTATGGGAAGTCCCTAATTAGATAGGCTACCTAGGTAAATGTGTCTGTGTGTGCATCTGTTATACTTTGGGGCCAAAAGAAATGAACAGACTAATCTTGCTTTGTGGACATCCACACAGATACAGATAAAAAATGTTCATAAAAAGTATCCTAAGCATAGCTATGGTAAAAGGATATAGCCACAAAAATGTAAAAGAAAAACATTAATTTAAGGGATAAATATGATCTTGATGGCAATTTGGAGTTCTTTGATCACGTTTGATATAGTTAAATTGGGCATGCTAAACATTATTATTATTTGTTTTGAGAGGCTTTATTTTTATGCTCATTTAACTTATTTAGTCCATTTGATTTTGTCCTTACTGTTATATGTGATATTTACATTAGAACTGTTGACATTTTAAATAAAACACATTTTAAGATGATAAAGATAAAAGCAGAGAATTATAAATAAATAAATAAATATTACATTCAAGATAAGATCCATGAGCGCCATTAGAGGCCCATCTCCTATGCTTGACTGCTTCAAAAAGAGTTTATGCTCAGAGGAGTGAAACCTCCACGCTATAAAGAGCGTTACGAACACATGAAACGTTCAGTCTTTTGCAACACATGCAGTTTGGGGACTGAGAATAAAGACTGTTGAAGTTGAGAGTTTTAAACCGTGAGCGCTTGTATACGAACATTTTCGCTCACTGCGCAGTAGCGTGGTGTTGTTGTTGTTTAAACTATATTATTTTATTACTTTTTTATCATATTAAGTTTGTCTTAATAAACTGATAGGTCCAACCCTAAAATATGAAGCTTTGAATCATCCGTTCACGCGCAGAACTTGCGTGTGTCCAGTCTCTCATATCAGTTAAATACGAGTTTAAATGCACCTCTTTACGCATGCGTTTCAAATCACATATGCACTTTTATTCAAGCGGTTAAACTGGCAGAATAAGCCTCGACGTCTATAGAAACAGAGATCGGTGTGTTTTTGTGTCAGAGATCTTTGTGAGGGTAAAAGAAAGCGAGGCGCGAGCAGCTGAGGGTGACAGTTCACGGTTCAAACGGAGCTGCACACGTCTCGCGAGCGTGTGTAAAAAGTGAGGCCCCGGCAAACGTGAATGAAGACTTGCCCGGTTTCAAACACGGGGGATATATCTAACACATCTGTCATGGCGATTCAACCACAAATCCATTTAAAGCTGTACTCCGTGACAGAGCCCAGATTAGATTTCAGTAGAAGTATACAGCATACAGCATAAATGATTATTAAATGGGGGTTTAATCGGGAGGTCCTTGACAGCTAAAGGAACGGCATAAAACAGGATAAGAACTGTGCATATAATACAGGCAATGCGCATATAGTCTGAGTGACATTAACCTATTTTATTTATATTTTACACAAGGTTTCCAAAAAATAAAAACATATATCAGACTCTATTAATTCTAGGCCTATTTCAAAAATGCATTAGGCCTATATTTAGCCTATATTTAGTCACTGTTATGCATCCGAAAACAATGCTCACATTAAAAAAAAAAACAATTACGCTGTATTCACATTGTGTGTAGTAAATTAAAAATACATTTGCAAACGAGTAGCCTATATATATTTACGACACTATACATAATAAATCTCGCTTGTGCTTTAAATAAATAAATAAATAGTTTGTCGATATGCAAAATTTATGACCACATCTTCTTTGTTAAGCGGCATGCCCTGGCCATTCAAATCTTGTGAAGTCTAATCCAATCATAAATTGCTCTATCGGACCAATCAGGCACCTCCGAGGCATCATTCAGTGGACTCAAGCGGAGGACTTTATTGAGTCTCATTGTTGTGGCTGTCAGTCCTCAAAGGACCCTTACAGGGGCCTAGATATAAAGGACCCCTTCCCAAACGGAGACGTCCAGAAGCAAATCGCCTCTCGTTCAGTTCAAAGCTTGGCAGAAGAGACTTTTCTAATCCTAACAGGAGTAACCGTATCGTCTAATATCGCATTAAAATAGCCGGGACAATGATGATCCCCAGTGTTATTGCACCACCTGCAATATATTCAGCATTTATGTGTCCTGCAGCATCGTTGCATTCACCTTTCCCGCCTCACCCGAGCTTTCTGGTGGAGGACCTTCTGCGCATCAACAGACCCAGCGGTTACCTGAACCAAGACGCGCACTCGCCATGCGCCTCTCCTCCTACTTCAACACCTCTTTCCATCCCGGATAACTTCAGGCTATTGGACAGAGTCAGCCCCAGTATCACGGAGAAACATGGATTTTGCTCCCCAAAAACGTCAGTGTCTAGCAAGGATCCAACCTACCTCAAGTTTGGGGTGAGTGCCATCTTGGCACCATCACCAAAGAAAGGTGAGTGTTTAAAATAATCCTACTATTTCCATTAATAATGACAAAATATAAGTTAAAACAGCACTAACTTCTGTTTGCGTTTCTGTTTTAGACACATCTCCACAGTCCGTTCACGGCATGTATCCCAAAGGATTCTCGGTGCCTTATTTTGATGGTTCATTCTGCCCTTTCGTCCGTTCCTCGTACATCCCTGGTGAGTATCCAGATTGAAATGCTTGTACAGTCCACTTAAGTGGTTTTCATTCAGCCAGAGAGAGAGGCAAAATAATTCGAGTTCAGTTTAATCGATTGCCAATGTGAGGTTCTTCTCCTCTTTATGTCCTCAAATGACTAGCGCTTTTGGCGCAGGTCTTTCCCACATTGAGGGAACAGTTCGGCCTGCTGACTGCCAACAATGCCGTCAGCACCATGACCAATCTGGTCAGCTCCCTCCGGGGCAAACCACCCACAAACCCGCAAAAGATAGACTTTTAACCAGCGACAAAGGGGCGTTTACCAGTCATGGACTAATTTGCCCATTAGGAGCCATTGAGCGGTTTCAGTATTCTCACAAGACCACATAGAGTGTGATTGGTGTTTGTGGAAAGAGTTGCAAAAGAACAATATCGAGAGCTGTGCGTTTAGAATGGAGAGCGAGAAATCAGAAAAATCGACAAAATCGTCGACAAAAACCACTGAAAATGTAGCTGCAGTTGCCAAACATCAACTTCAGCTGACTGCGCGCCAGACGCACTTCGGTTTGGACGTGCTCTACACATGCTACTTTTCAACAGACTATTTAAAATACGAGTTTAAAATGCTCTTTTGAGGCATTAAATGTATATAGTCCATTCTTTTGTCGACGCCAAATGATAATGGAGCACGACTCTTTTCACTGCGCGCGCTGAATACCTTAACAAAACAACTTGAGCGCTCTCAATCGCTTTTCGTGTTCATTTAATAAATTATTTGAGGGCAAAAAAACGCGGTCCCCGGTCATCAGTATTCCGGCATGCAGTTGCGTTCAGTTTGAAAATGTAGGCTAAATCTCCTTTTGTGGCAATAATATATGGCCTTAGCCGTCTGTCCAGAGTCTTTTCTCAGCCAGTTCATTACTACACAATTACCGTTCACGGTATATTAACTCCTCTGTCGTTCACTGGGAGGCTCGTAGAAAAGGATACTCTGCCTTTTTACCATACCAATGCAGCGTGGATCCGGCCCATGTGCTAATTAGTCACCTCGTGCCATTTCACTCAAAACATTTCAAGAGAAAAAAATTCTAAATAATGATTATAATGAAGAAAAGATTTCTTTCTCCCTGATCATTCAGCACTCTAGATTGTCCCTGGGAAAAGCAACACCCAATTGCCCTTAGTAACGCAACGTTACCTTTTAGCCTCCTGGGCGAAAGACGGAATACAATTCTTTGAAACTGTTGTAAATGTGTGCATGAATGCATTATTTACCTTATGTTCTTGTAACAGCTCATTCATCGGTTGTACCCATTCCTGGAACTTTTTCCTGGCCTCTTGCTGCGAGAGGGAAGCCCAGAAGAGGGATGCTCCGCCGGGCAGTGTTTTCTGATGTGCAGCGCAAAGCTCTGGAGAAAATGTTCCAAAAGCAAAAATACATCAGCAAGCCAGATAGGAAAAAACTCGCAGCGAAACTCGGACTAAAAGATTCCCAGGTGAATTTTTTTTATTTTGTTTTTGGATGCATTTAAATATCTGAAATTTCGATATTTTAGATTTGTTAATTGTTGATAGAGGCAAAATGTTATTACTTCATTCTGCTTTATTAAGACTCGATCATTAACAATACAATCTTTTCAAACAGGTCAAAATCTGGTTCCAGAACCGGAGAATGAAATGGAGAAACTCCAAGGAGAGGGAGCTGCTGTCTTCCGGCGGTTGCCGAGAACAAACCCTGCCAAACAAAACCAATCCTCACCCAGATCTCAGCGACGTGGGTAAAAAGTCTTCTGAGGATGAGGAGGATGAAGACGACGCTTGCGCTACATCACATTTCTGTCTCTCACCGACACGCGAACTTTCAAACAGCACTGATTCCAGCATTTCATTCAAACACTCGGACTTTTCTGAATCAGAGGATGAAATAACAGTTTCATAAGCGACTTTATCAGCTGTATAAAGTCTGTATTCAAGCACAAGTGTACGGTGTGGTTTTTATTGGGGTGTAATTTCACTTCTGCGTTCGAACGAGTGTTTGTAGCAAATCTTTTCCACATCACTTTATATTTAGGCCTACTTATTTGGAAATTCTTCGCAAAATGATTTTGCTGTGTCGCACAGCTTTTTGGGGGAACTGTACAGTATTTTGTATAAATATTTTTGTATGGATATTTTATACCAAGAATTTTGAGTTTTAGATTCTTTATTAAAGTTGTAGACGTATGTATAATTTATACGAATTTATCTCTTTGTGACACTCTGTATGCATATGTATATGTTGAACATGTTTTGTATTGTTTGCAAATAAATTGTAAATTCCATCGTCTCTCTTTAGGGTGGTTGATTACACATAATTAGGCCTATGAGTAATTTGCGACAGGAAAACAAAGACCACGAAATAATACCCACCAAATGAATAAGATACAAGCGCAAGGCCCCTTTGAACAGTAGCTAGCCTATGTCGAAATGTAATATTTCGGTTTCAATGATCGAATGCAACCTCTAAATAAAGTAAAATCTCCGTTTATAATCACAGTTGTGTAGTGGGAAAAAATCCATTAGATATATTGACCTCAGCCAGTAATTTTTTAATGCTCTCTCACCGCAGTCTTCGTTTCGAATATCCTGACCTGAAGAACTAAATAACTAGCAAATAAATAGAAGAAACCTCAAGAATAAGCGGCCTCAATTTGACCACAAGCACAATCAAACTTTAGCATAAGGGACCTTAATATAATTTTAGCCATAGAAGATATTCCTCTGAATTCAAAACAAAAGTCCGCATCAAACAGACAGAACGCATTGAATCCCTGATCTGTTCTATATTATAGATTAGTGCGTTAATAACTGTCACCCGACGCCTAAGCTTTTACTTCACTATATTACAATTAAATCCTAATCTAACCATGACAAACTATATATCGTTGGAAAGGTCTAAGACTCCTAAATAGATATTTTACCAACGTTTTTGTAAAACAATTATGTAGGAAAAGTAATAGATACATTTTTGACAAGAGTGCACCTCAAAAATCTACATAATAACAGGAGTTCTGACCTTTGTCAAAAAAGGTCTCCTTTGTTGCCTTTTTCTCGATCACACCTTAGAAATCATCAGAAATTACATATCATTTGAAAACTTTAAATCTCAAAATGCATCATTTGAAACCCATTAAAATCAAACACTGCATTACCATGAAAACGGTAAACCATCAATATCATGTTACAGAATGTTTTCGTTCATGAATGATAAAAATGTAAGTTTGGACCGTGCACTTCCACGTCTATGTCCAAAAATGTGAGTGACAGTTAAAGGGTTAAATCTCTTTTTTCTTTCCTTTCTCAAAATAAAATATGAAACCAAATAATATTAATGAACTAAGGCGTTAACATAAATAATTATGTAAAAGACTCGCGAGGTCACGCACAGAGATCTGAATCAGTTCATTTAAATGAACCTTCACTAAAACAAATCGAACTTTGCTAACCTTTTTATTGCTTCTGCCTGCACTGCTTTGAAACTGCTTGGGCAATAGCTAAAATGTGTCATAAAAACAGCAATTATTATTTCATCTACTGCTACAAATTTGCTTGTTTTACTGCACAACTTACTTGCTGCAAAATGTAGCTCGTTACTGAAAAAGCTACTGTCCATACAACTGAAGAAATATTAGTAGCGTGTAATGTTTAGTTAATCCCCAACAATTGACAACAACTAAATCTGGATTAGGCTAAATGGGAACGCGCCATACAAACCGCAGCACGCGCGTAGGCTATGTTGCATAGTAGAATAAACTTGTGTTTCTTCAAAATTATCGTTTGAGGTATGGTCATTTACATTGTAGAACAAAACGTGAATGAATGTATGCAAGTGATAACCACTGTACCTTATTGCCCCCATACGTTTAAAACTAACATTATTTGGATATTTCCGAGGGAAGATTTTCTGAACACCTAAAAAATTAAAAGTTGAAAACCCTATTTCGAGATGTGATTCCTCAATTTCACCTATAGAGGGGTCTATCTATCTAAACCTTCAGTCACAGTTCACCACTTGTGTCCACAAACCAACAACAAATTGTTCCAGGTCATTTTGGTGGAAAAGCGGCTAATTTATGGCCAAATGTCACATCACTGAATGACATTCTAGAGAATTCTGTTTTCAGTTTTTTCTGCAATAGTTCTGAGAGGACCCTTTTTCTGCTCCAGCATGACGATGCAAAAGCCAAACCAATTTAATGCTGTCCACATACTGTATTTTGGCCATATGTAGCAAAATATCAATAACAAAACTTTGCTGGTTCAAATACAATGGACAGTTTGGTTGCAGGGGATGTTTAGAAGTTTAATTAATACCGTATGCAAGTTAGCTACATTTTGACACATTTCAACAGATAGCCTACACTCTCAAAAATAACACTTTTAGTTTCATTTTGACTATGCATATTTGTTGTGACCTTACATACACGTACACCTGTTTTTGTATCAAAACATTTTTCCTGAGAATTGTCTTTGTACCAGCCTTTCTTTACTCAGAAGCACCTGTTTGGTGGAACAATTAAGCAGTCCTCAAAATATTGTCCTGCCATGTCTATTTTTATAACTGCTGCACATTCCTCCTGATGTTGACGGATTATGAGGACATAACCTTACACTTCTGCTTATCTGCAAACATTGGACTCTGTAAGATAAATGTTTTCCTGAACCACATTTAAAAATGTCATCAGATTTTTAACTGATTACGGATACTAATGCTTTTTACTATACTGAATTTCACATTGTAAGAACAAAGACATAATAATTAAAGTGTCTTGAAGAATTCACACACCAGAATACAACCTAATTGGTCAAGAATTTTAATACTGAGCTATACAGAGCTCCCCATCCTACCAGTTCAGTTTTCAGTGTTTTTTATTTTATTTTATTTTCAAAATGCATATAAAACATGTTACAACAAACGAGAAAATGATAAATGACTGAGATCTCCCTATAACTGTACGTGCATGACTGGTCGGTGCTGATGACAGTTTCAGATAGATTCTCTCCAGTAAGGAATGTAAGCAATGATTGATAGAGAGGTCATGAGGAGGTTTCCACTGCTGAACTAATAGCTTCTTTGTAGCAATCAAAATTTCTGGTCATTGTCAGAGGAAATTGAGAATTACCATTCAACAAAAACAGAACAGGATCTTTGGGAAAACAAATCCTAGTGACCTTGTACAAAACATGAAGCACCATATCCCAGAAATTCTGCACATCTGGACAGTCCCAAAGCATATGGCACCCTGGCCAACAAAAATTACAATAAGGGTGGGGTGATGCATGAAACATTTTATCACACACTGTTTCCCATTCAAAAGTTCTAATACAATGAGTTTACACTGATAACCTCTCTCTTGCTTTTGGAAAAATATATGTGTTATGGTTTGAGAAACAACAGGGGACGAGGATTTGTGTATGCGGTTCCACCTGATCGCTGGCTCAGATACAGTTGTTGCAGGTGGTATTTAACAGTGAAAACAGAAATTAAAATGCAGAAGGACATTAGTGAAAATAAATGGATGCAAACTTTTTGTTTTAATTAGTAACAGTTTTATGTTGGCCATTCACATTGACATTATACAAACAGAACTGTTTTAGTTTCAAATGACATTTTTCCTGAGAAATGTCTCTTTATCAGACGGCATCTTTTTGACTAATCCAAAAGCACCTGTTCACAAACAAGCAGTCCTCAAAATCTTGACCCTACATGTCTGTTTTTATAACTGCTACACATTCCTCCTTATGTCGACAGATTTGAATTTCTGATATGTAACCTTACATTTCTGCTTTGGCCTCTAACAGATGAATATGTTCCTTTAGCACATTTAAAACACACTAAACCGTATACGTTGATATTGAGAAAAAAACTGCACATCCACACCCTTTCCCCTCCCACTCTACTGAATAAGTTAAATAGGGGAAGACGATGTCTTGTGGTTTTTGTGGTGTGGTTCGCTGGAACAGATAGGCTACTTCTATTTTAGGCTAAATAAAAGAAGACAACTTTTTGGTAAGCAATATTAATATACTATTTCAGTACTTATTTATTGATGATTCCTTGCTCTTTGTTTTGCAAGTAACTGTACAATTTAATGTGTAAAAATATGTACAGGATTAAACTTTATATTGTTAATGAATAAGCATAATAATTCTTGTTCTTTTCAAGCTGACATTTAGATTTAAATAGCATTGTAATATATTTGCTCATTTTAAAAAGGATACACTCTTAAAAATAAAGGTGCTTCACGATGCCATAGAAGAACCTTTTTGTCTAAATGGTTCCATAAAGAACCTTTAACATCTGAAGAACCTTTCTGTTTCACAAAAGGTTCTTTGTGGTGAAAGAAGGTTCTTCAGATTACAAAAAGGTAAGATTGAGGATGGTTCTTTAAAGAACCTTTGACTGAATGGTTCTTTGCGGAACCAAAAATGGTTCTTCTATGGCATCGCTTGAAGAACCTTTTGAAGCACCTTTATTTTTAAGAGTGTAGCTTCCTCTTATAAGTTGCTGCATAAAAGGATCTGCTACAGGAATGAATGGAAATGTACTTATTTTCCCCAGAGAGGGACCTGATAAAGGTAAAAAGAGCAGTAGCTTGGGCCACGGTATCCACCCCCTGTGCACTTTCCTGATTCCTGAAGTAACTACTCACATTTTGTCTACCACTGGCTGAAAAATCACGCAAACCCAACTGCACAAGCAGATGTTAGTATCGTATGCAAAGTTTTACCCTAACAAAAGTGGGATTTTAATATACAATTCTTGTATGTTTACCTTGAAAGCATCATGTCTTCTTCTATGTAACTTAATGCAAATGCATTTTTTATTCATAGGTATATAAGCATTTAAGAAGCTATCCAGAATGGCAGAAAACAATGAGCCAGTGTCCTTCTTGGACTTGGCTATTGTCATGAAGTATTTAGACCCAAACGTGAAATTATCAGAAGCTCAAATCCGGGTTGCAGAGCTCAAAAAATGCGTTTCTGACATGCTGAATCTAACACTTCGTCCATCATTAGCATTCTCTGATGAGAATTCACTTGCTCATGGTTTGAGCTTACGTGGTACTGCAAAGGAACAAATCCAAGCTGTTATTGACTACAAGAAATCTCATCCCACATTGAAAAATTGGAACTATTATGAGTCTGTTTATACATCTCCACATCGAATTGTAAATGAATTGCTCGAAGCTAAAAAAGGAAATCTAGATTATCGGAAAGCTGCAGAATCATGCGATGATTGTGACATCTCAGCATTATCCCATGATGTGGTCCTACTTGCAGCTCAGACTTTCATGTTTCGAAACAAACATTACAATGTTTCTGATGAAGAGGCTCTCCAAGCTTTCCACAATGCCATTCAATATCTAAAAGGGGAGCGAGGTACATCAGCTGAGTTCATAAAGTGTGACAGCCGTGAGCTCACAGAGATCATCCGTTGTGTAAACCGGTATTTCACAGAAGAAAGCATAGATATAATCGGCCTTGAAAGAGCTAAAAAAGTGATGGATAGTATTAATCAAGGCACAGAGCCTCCAAAACCAGACGGGTATATTTTTTCATGGGATGTACACTTGCTGTCTGAAGTTGATTGCTTCAGGTTTAACTATTTAGAGAGAAATGAAATATTTAGAAACAAGAGTGATGATTACATATTTTCAGAGTGGGAGAGAATGGGGCAAAACTGTTATCGCTGGTACATTTTTCGTGCACAGGGTAAATACAGTGGAAAGGACTATTACGCCGTACAATTAAAAAAGACTACTACAATCGGGGGACTCGTTCATGAATTTAAAGGTGATTTCAGAGCCAGCGAAGATCCTTCCCTTCTGAAACGATTTCAAGATGCCAAAATAAACGGGAACTGTGCTAGTGAATTCCAGGGGACATCTGCATATAGCTGGAGCAGAGATGGCAAACCTCCTGCTCACCCATACTTCATTGTGGCTCAACTCTACTGGCCTCATTTCGTGCGCGATTTAAACTACCTACTGGTACAGAACAAACATCAAGTCACAGATCAAGAGGCACTAAAAGTGGTTTATGTTGAGATACCTGCTCTAAAAAAACACAAGGACAAAGAAGAAAATGATCCTACATTTAAAACATACACTTGGTTTTTAAACAAACCAAAGAATGCGGTTAATGACTTCCCAGACCTGAAAGATTATTCTGAGGGTCAGATTTTTTCTGAGGATTACTTGCGTCCTTCAACAGAACCCCTTCAAACTGATGGTTTTACTTATGAGTGGTCAAGAGAAAAACATGAAAGCACACACCAAGACTTCACCTTAATATTCAGGAGCGAGGCCAACCTGTGAAAGAGTTCCTCAGGTCATTACAGAGGAAACGAGAATAAGACTGGATTACTGGCAGTATATCAAAGAGTTTGTCTTCTTTGGTGGGTCACGTCGTGAAGGAGCAGTGCTTGCCCCGGATCCGGCCTGGATTGATCAGGCACACAGGAATGGGGTCGCCATATTTGGCACAGTTTTTTTGCCAACTTTGGCCCATGGGGGAGACAAGAAAGACACGGAAGAACTGGCAAAACTGGAGAACCTACAGAAACTAGTGGACATTGCCCACCGATTAAACTTCGAAGGGTGGTTTCTGAATGTCGAAAGCTTCGAAAGCTATGATGATTCTTGCTTAAATTATCTGAAACTCGCAATTCAGAAAATGCATCTCAGGGGTAAAGAAATTATCTGGTATTTACCCAGGTGTGATCAAATTGATCGCTTTGACCCAAAATCAAAAGGAGTAAGGATGACGTGTGATGACAAAATCGATAACACAGCACCTGCCTTTCTGAAAGAAGAGGGAGAAAAGTTGTATTTGAATTTTTTAAAATTGGTTTGCCAAGTGTTTTCGCAAACCATTTTAGCGTGCTCCTCGGAACGGGCTCCTCGGAATTACCTCATGTTTGTTGATGAACCCTATTGGGTAAGCACACTTAAACACAGACAGTATTTAGTAGATCCTATCAGATTTCCATATGCGCAGAACTGTCTTTGGCAGTTCTTTCTAGGTGAAAATGGTCTGGAAAGAAACCCAACAGATACATATCGCTGGTATGGAATTGCTAAATATGCAAAACAAAGAAAATGATTAAAGCAGCACTATGTAACTTTTGGCGCTCTGGCGGTTAATAAACAGAACTGTAGGAATCCCGCGGAAGAACATTCCAACCGGAGCTACTTCTCTAAGTTTATGTCTATGCGATTCACGCAAGTATGTGTTACTCCGCAGCGGTGACGACCTGACCAGGCTACAATAGTCCAAATATAAGTACTTATTATGAGTGTACCATAGCTGTACACAAATTTTGCCAACACAGAAAAGTTACATAGTGCTGCTTTAAGCAAAGATTTAACTATGCATTTGCTCAAGTTGGAATTGAAGCTATCCAGGAGATTTTGACTTCATCACCTCAACCATCACCATTAGAGGTCAAACCAACCATAATTGAAGCGGCATCTTCTATCTGTTTCACACTTTGAGATACAGTACATTAACCTGCTTTCTAGATCCTTAGATTTATTTTAATTGTGCTGTGATTTGGTTAGTACTTAAAGCTTCATTTTAGGTGTGTTTTATTTCACCATATTGAAATTGTTTAACATGAAAACACATTAACATTATTTCTAGTCTTTATTAGAATGATCCCAACGCTCATATAAACTCTTGCAAGTATAGATAATTCATGTACACTAGTCTGTGTTGTTTATTTGTTGTATTCTAAGTATCTTAAGAAAATTTAGAATGACAGATGTTCTGTAAATATTGTCTATCAATACTAACAAAAAAGTCTAACAAAATATCACTTACTAAATGTTTATTTCATTGTACATGCTTAGGGTTGAAACATTAGCATAAGAATCATATTTTAGTCAATATGCATACATTAGACTAAAAACTAAAATTGGTTGTTGTGTTTTAAATAGTTAAAATCATTAATTAATTGTAAGTTTTTTTTATTGTAATACTCTTTTTTTTTTTTAGTTATTGTTATGATTGAATGGAACATGCTGATATAAAAATGCTGTGAATATATTTTTTTGTATAATGTTTGTCATCATTCTGCTTGCATAAAGTCATGAAAACAAACTAATAAACAACTAATAAATAATTATTAGGTTTATTGAATTACAAATAATTTAAAACTGTAAGGTGATCAGTAAATCTTTATGGGCTGCCTGTGTTTCACAGACCATCCGTGGGACTGTTAAGATGAAAAAGACACTGTACACAAAATATTCCATATTTCCAAGCACTGTTATAAACGGCTAGAAAAAGATTATTCATCAAAATGCAGCCTGCAGGATAGTCAAATATTTACATTAATATATTACAGCCAGAAACGATGTACACATTCAGTGACATGAAATCCATTCAGTTATAGCCCTCCCATTTCAGTTACAACAATCACATACAGCATTTGTGCTTAAAATGACTTCATCATCATCATAATCAAAGAAAATTAGGCACATATCCTAAAATCATTCACAAATTATATACACAGTGTACACACAATGTATTGGCAGTGCTGACAGCATTACAGAGCTACGATATTTGGCTTCCATTGAAATCCACAATGATGTTGCATAGGATCGATGACTGACAGGAATCATACACTGGAGTGAAATGGAAGAAACGGTGTAACTAAAACCCTGCAGCACCATACCAACAGCATTTGACAACGTAAAGAAGGTGAAACCACTGAAGAGCTCCATATATTATGCTTTCCCATGCAAGGAAACTCACTGTCCATCCAAATGATATTCCTTATAGAGAATCAACGATAAAATCTTATGT
This sequence comes from Sinocyclocheilus anophthalmus, assembly GCA_018155175.1. Lineage (NCBI taxonomy): Eukaryota > Metazoa > Chordata > Actinopteri > Cypriniformes > Cyprinidae > Sinocyclocheilus > Sinocyclocheilus anophthalmus. The sequence continues at coordinate 58,197 of JADLZN010011814.1, forward strand.
ACAAATCCTCCAGAAGCATCCTTGCATTACAAAGCAGCAAATACAGTATATTATTAATCCAATGACTATGTGGACGTTTCTTACTCTTTCACATTGAATGCAAGATATGTACACGAAAAAGGCCAAAATGGTCAATGAGGTATACTCATACACCAAATTATTAACAATTTCTCACTGTGCTTTAGCCAAGATGTGTCGAGACGGTCTTAAAGCACCAAGCAAAGCCTTACAGCTGAACCCCTCAAGATGACCTGCGCCAGTAGAGATCATATATATTTCACATATAAAAAAGCATAATTTTTCTCATACATGTTTGAAAGTAAAATGTCCCTTTAACTGTGTAGCAACTTTGCCTTAAAAAATGTGAATTTCAAAACAGATGGAGGTTACAGTCGCCCTGCCGCTCCCTTTATCCACTTCCTCTTTTCTAAACCACACATTTTGCTCTGATATGATATGATGAGTGTGAGGCTGTTTATTTTAGGCAATTTCAAAGGACTAGCGTAGAGCCCTGTAGTTAATAAAATCAGCATTTTTCAGAAGTATAAAACATAGTGCCGTTTTTTCTTTACAAAATGGAGTAAGGCACCAAATTCTATTCAGCACCAAAAACAGATCTAGTGTAAAAAATAGATAGAGAGGCTTTGTGCTACAGTAGAACACTGGAACATGCGGTCAGCAGTTAAGGAACGGGTGGTAACAAAAAAAAATGCTGAAAGGCAAACAAAAGCACATCCCAGATTGCAAACGAGGTATTTTTTCCAATCATCACAATAAATAAATCCAAAATCATAAGTGTAGCACCATGCTATTTCATCCGTATCCTTATCATGTAAAACATGAAACGATGGTCAGCATCCGACCAAGCTGGTTTTGTAAAGTCATGAACAAGTCCATCATTACAGGGAAAGTCAATGTTCTTTTACCGTTTCACCAGTAGAGGGTAAGACAAACGAGCATTGCATTGGGTTCGAAAGTATCTCCAACAGTTAAGGTGCGGTCACATTTACCGAAGTTTGGCAAATTTTTGCATGTGAAATCCATGTAATCGGGAATTCCGTGTGATGGTGGAAAATTGATCTACGCAGATTTCGCAGCAGATGCAGGTTGGTCACTCTGATTCACCGTTTGGTTTGAAAGTGACTTGTGTGAACTCTGTTTCACACATCGCTACATTATTGACGACCGCACTTCTACTTTTGAGGTAAAAATGGGGACAAAGCACTTTCTTCTGATTTCGTTGTTGTAAAATAAAAATAAAAATCACACTGAAGTACCGTTGAGTTTTGGCGCATATATATGTCTCTCTCGATATAATATTTATATATTAAGTGGTTACCTGCACCCGTAGATGTGATGTAATGACTTGATTAGAGTTCACGGATCAGGCTGGATCATAACGTGGACTCCAGCGAAGAGTCCAGGATGTCATCATGGTGACTGTTACTATTGGAGTCGCTGTCGTAGCTCTGCGGGCTGGAGCAGCTGGCCGCCTCTTTCAGACGCAGGAGCATGTTCATCTGTTCACACAACACACAAAAACAACATTCAGGCCTGATCACATAACACCTTTAAAAAGAAGTCATATTTGAAGTATAGAGAAATGACTAAATCTAGAACATATGTGTTTTCCCGTATTTTTGACCTGTAGAGGTGCATTAATAATCGAGTTCCCTTTCATGGGAACTTCGAACTGTGTCCTCTAGGGGTCGCTATGGGGAACGCCTCGTCGTGACCCGTGTCTGAAGCATACATTGAAAAAACACCAACAACACGTTGGCTGGCGACAGCCATGACGTCACTACCGGTGCGACTATAGTATAAATAGGCGCCGGGAGAACACATCATCCTCTTCTTCTACTTCACTGACTGTTTTGTTTGAAGCGTGCATTTCCGTGGCAAGAGCGATCTCTTTCATTCATTATGGCGAGCACTAGCAAAGCGTTTAGAGGATGTGTGCATCCGTGTCGTCGCTATTTGACACCCGATGACACACACAATCTATGCGTTGTTTGTTTGGGCAAAGAGCAAGCACGCGATGTCCTCGAGGGGGCAATCTGCATGCACTGCGAGCGTTTTTCAATGAAAAAGCTTCCGTTCTCACGTTTTTCCTCCTTTTTTTTCGCGTAAAGATGGGCAGCCATCTCTTCCCGCGGTTCATGACCTGCCCGCTGCTGAGCATGGAGGTTAATGAAGCCATGGGGATCGCCGGTGGACGCTTGGGCGATGATTTTACAGAGGGTTTTCCCTTTCGCGATCGTCGGCTGTGGACGAGAATGAGCCGCTGGAGGATGATGTTATTTCTTTAACATCTTCTGATCCAGGGGCCAGTGCTCTGCTGGGTTCAGCCCAGGAAGAGCAGGAAATGTCTGAGGAGGGCGAAGAAGCTGAGGCTGAGCCTTCCCAATCCTCCTGCTCTGCGTATTAGCTCTGGAATTATGGATCATGGCCACAAGCAAGGCTTGACTTGCCGTGGAATCCCGGACTCAGGAGTGACGTTGAGCGCATCTTTCCTGGCCATAGCCCTCCAGTTCAGGTGTCCTTCCTTTCCCCTTCCTGATCTCTAGTACTGAGATCCGGAAGGAATGGAAGAGGGGCCGTTTTCCTCATGCTCCATCGGTTTTTCAGCATACCTTATGCACCTCGAGCGTGCGCGCAAAGTGCTATGAGAGGATGCCCCCGGTAGAAGAGACGCTAGCCAGCTATCTCTCTATGGAGAGACACTCTTCTCTCTCAAACTCCCTCCCTTCCATCCAGCCCCTTCAGGATTACATCTCGCTTGAATGGCAATGGCATACGCAGCAAGCAGTCAGGCTGTCCGCTTCGTTGTGCACACTATTGCGGTGCTCCATGCATACCATGCTGACCTGCTGAAGACCTGGATAAGGTCCTGGTCGCTATGGTAGTGACGGAGAGGCATCTGTGGGTGAACCTGGCAGACATCGGGAGGAAAGAAAGGGGCTTTCTTCTCGATGCCCCAGATTCGCCCCCCCGCCTCTGACTTTTGTACCTCCTCCGTTGAGACGGGTGGTCGAGAAGTTCAGGGAGGCGAAGGCGTGCTCAGTGGCCTTCAAATCCTTCATTCCACGAAGGTCCAGGTTTGAGCCCAAACAACCCAGGGGTCCTGGCCAGTCTCGATTTGAGGATCAGAGACGAGAACAGAAGGCTAGTGTCGCGACTCACGCTCCTCCCCCGCCCGCAGGTAGGGGTAGGAAGAATCGCGGGTCAAAGGTAAGTAAAAGACCTAAGGGATGTGATCCAGAAAAGGCGTCAGCGCTTTCGTCCATATCGGAGTGATACTTGAGTATCTACTCATTTCCTTCGGGGGTTTTTACATCTGCCCTTATCTTCCCCTTCCCTGTAACCACCATCTCTCCACCTGTCCGAGGTTAGGTGGAAACTTCCTGCATAACAGTCTCCTACTGGACCTATGATGTTTGGTTGTTTCTATGGCTTCATAGTGACCACCTTACTAATGGTCCGGTCTAGAGGCTTCTCCGGACAGGGCTCCGATGCGACCCATTGTGGGTGAGTTCCGATCCATTTTATATATATATATAGTATATATATATAATAATATATATATATATACACAGTGGTGTGAAAACGTGTTGGCCCCCTTCCTGATTTCTTTTTTTTTTTGCATTTTTGTCACACTTTAATGTTTCAGATCATCAAACAATTTTAAATATTAGTAAAAGATAACACAAGTTAACACAACATGCAGTTTTTAAATGAATTGTTTTTATTATTAAGGGAAAACAAAACCCAAAACTACATGGCCCTGTGTGTTTGCCCCCCTGTTAAAACTGTGTTTTATCACACCTGAGTTCAATTTCTCAAGCCACACCCAGGCCTGATTACTGCCACACCCGTTCGCAATCAAGACATCTCTTAAATAGGACCTGGCTGACAAAGTGAAGTAGACCAAACGATCCTCAAAAGCTAGACATAATGCCGAGATCCAAAGAAATTCAGAAAAAAATGAGAAAAAGTAATTGAGATCTACCAGTCTGGAAAAGGTTATAAAGCCATTTCTAAAGCTTTTGGACTCCAGCGAACCACAGTCAGAGCCATTTAGTCATATGGCAAAGACATGGAACAGTGGAGAACCTTCCCACTGTTGGCCGGCCGACCAAAATTACCCCAAGCGCACAGCGACGACTCATCCAAGAGGTCACAAAAGACCCCACAACAACCTCCAAAGAACTGCAGGCCTCACTTGCCTCAGTTAAGGTCTGTTCATGACTCCACCATAGAAAGAGACTGGGCAAAAATGGTCTGCATGGCAGAGTTCTAAGACGAAAACCGCTGCTGAGCACAAAGAACATAAAGGCTCGTCTCAGTTTTGGCAGAAAACATCTTGATGATCCCCAAGAATTTTGGGAAAATACTCTGTGTGCCCATCGTCTGGCGTAAAGTTAAACACTGCATTCAGAAAAGCACATAATACCACAGTAAAATATGGGGTGGTAGTAATGATGGTTGGGGCTGTTTTTGCTACTTCGGACCTGAGAACTCCTTGCTGTGATAAATGGAACCATGAATTCTACTGTTTACCAAAAAATCCAAAATTGTTTTTGTACGTATTCGTCGCGTCTATTTGTTTCTAAGCGCGCATATAGTCGTGAGTTTCTGCTCGATGTCGGCAGAACCACATTTCTAGTGTTAAACTCTGCGCACGCCGAAGAGCTGCGGGATCTCTGTCTTCTCTGGAGGCCCACACCATCACCGACCCCCCCTACTGCATCTCGCCCACAGCGGAGGCGCCACAAGCGGCTCGAGAGGAAGCAGAAGAGGGGTAAGCGCGGAGGTATCCGGGCTAGGCTAGCAGCTAACCCACACAAGCCAGCTATCCCCACCATCGTACTGGCTAACGTACGCTCTTTGGACAATAAACTGGACTACATCCGACAACTACGCTCAACTCAGAGGACTGTAAGAGACTTGTGTTTTTGTGTTCACGGAAACATGGCTCAACAACAGCGTTCCGGACTGTGCTATTCATCTCGATCAGCTGACATGCTATCGAGCGGACAGAGCTCGCGTCGAGGGAGGTAAGACCCGTGGCAGCGGGCTTTGTGTTTACATCAATGATGCGTGGTGCTGTTGTGGTCTGCAAATACTGCTCACCCCTGGTGGAGTTTATGATTATTAAGTGCCGGCCGTTCTATCTACCGAGGGAATATACAGCCATACTGCTCGTTGCTGTACACATCCCTCCCAGCTCCAACAACAGCAACAGGAGCGAGGCACTAAATGAACTGTACCAGCACATCAGTGAGCAGCAGACAGCCCACCCTGATGCTTTTCTCATCTTAGCTGGGGATTTCAACCATGCAGACCTAAAGAGTGTGTTCCCAAAATACACCAACACATAGACTTTCCAACACGGGGAAACAACACTCTGGACTTTGTTTACACCACACAGAGAGGAGTTTACAAGGCCCTTCCCCTCCCCCACCTCGGTGCCTCAGACCACATCACTGTCATGCTAATGCCTGCATACAGACCGCTCGTTAAAGTCACCAAACCAGTTCACAAACAGATACAAGTGTGGCCGGAAGGGTCGTCAGAGGCTCTTCAAGACTGTTTTAACACCACTGACTGGAATATGTTTAAGCAGGCTGCCACATACAATAACACCACAGACCTCCAGGATTACTCAGAGACTGTCACTGCCTACATCACCAAGTGCATTGATGATGTAACAGTCACATAGACCATCACTGTCCGGGCCAACCAGAAGCCGTGGCTAACAGGGGAGGTCTACGGTCTCCTGAAGACGCTGCCTTCAGAGCTGGAGATGAGGTGGGCTTGAAGACAGCTAGGGCCAACCTTTCCCGCGGCATCAGGAAGGCAAAAAGTCAGTACTCCAGGAGGATAGCCCATCGTTTCAGTGACAGCAGAGACACTCGGAGCCTGTGGCAGGGGATACAGACCTTTACGGACTACAAGCCCCCACCACGCACTTGTGACAGCACCATCTCCCTGCTGAACAGGCTGAACGTCTTCTTCGCTCGCTTTGGGGCACAAAACAGCACCACTGCACAGAAGACTCCACCTCCTCCCGGCGACCAGGTGATGACGCTGTCCCCGGACAGCTTGAGGAGATCCCTAAGCAGGATCAACGCACGCAAAGCTCCGGATCCTGACTACATTCCTGGGCGTGTACTGAGAGACTGTGCAGTGGAACTCACCGATGTCTTCACAGACATTTTCAACATCTCGCTAAGTCAGGCTGTTGTCCCCACATGCTTCAAAGCTACCTCCATCATTCCAGTCCCGAAGAAGTCGTCTCCATCCTGCTTCAATGACTACCGTCCAATTGCACTTACCCCCATCCTCATGAAGTGCTTTGAACGGCTAGTCATGCACCACATCAAGTCTGCCCTCCCCCCCTCCTTGGACCCCTTCCAGTTTGCATATCGGTCCAACCGCTCGACCGATGACGCCATCGCCACTACCCTCCACTCAGCACTTACACACCTGGACAAAAAAGACTCATACGTCAGAATGCTGTTCATAGACTTCAGTTCAGCATTCAACACAATCATCCCTCAACAGTTAATTCAAACACTTCGCTGTGCAACTGGCTGTTGGACTTCCTGACTGGAAGACCTCAGGCAGTATGGGTTGGCAGCAACACATCCAGCACCATCCCACTGAACACTGGGGCCCCCCAAGGATGTGTGCTGAGCCCCCTCCTCTTCACTCTGCTGACCCACGACTGCACACCGTCACACAACTCCAACCTCCTTATCAAGTTTGCGGATGACACGACTGTAGTGGGTCCCATTAGCAACAGAGATGAGACAAACTACAGTAGCGAGGTGAGCCGCCTGGCCTGGTGGTGCAGTGACAACAATCTCTCTCTAAATGTGGAGAAGACGAAGGAGATTGTTGTTGACTTCAGGAGAGTGTGCACTCAGCATGCTCCTCTGACCGTCAATGGTGTGACTGTGGAGAGGGTGAGCAGCACCAAGTTCCTGGGTGTGCACATCACAGAGGATCTCTCCTGGACTGACAACACCGCAGCACTGGCCAAGAAAGCACAGCAGCGTCTCTACTTTCTCCGCAAACTGAGAAGAGCCAGAGCCCCGGCCCCCATCATGTGCACCTTCTACAGAGACACCATCGAGGAAAGGGGGGGGCGAGAGCATCCTGACCAGCTGCATCACTGTGTGGTATGGCGCCTGCAACGCGTCCTGCTGCAAGTCACTTCAACGCATAGTGAGAGCAGCTAAGAAGATCGTTGGTGCCTCTCTCCCCTCCTTTCAGGACATCTACAACACCCGTCTCACCTGCAATGCAGAGGGCTTTGCAGGTGATCCCACCCACCTGACACACAGCTTCTTTAGTTTGCTGCCATCAGGGAGGAGACTGCGGAGTCTCCAGGCCAGGACCAGCAGACTGAAGGACAGCTTCATCCATCAGGCTGTCAGGAAACTGAACTCCCTCCCGACCTTGCCCCCCCTCCCCTCTTTTGCCCCACGCACCAATGAACTCTAACCCTCTGACGGACTCTCCCACTCCCCCCTCCCAAATACACACACACACTGTCACTTTATTCAGTCTGAATAAGCTCTTTTGCACTAAAAAATTTTTTTTGCACTACAATCATTATAAATCTGCACTGTTGTTTAACTTTACTGGTTTGCAACTCTATCTGCCATATGCCTTGTCTTTATATATTTTTTTTTTTTACATTTTACCTTATTTGTATTTTGTATAGTTGTATTTTGTATTTAATCTATCTATCTGTATTTATGTTCTACTGTAGTGTTATCTGTATGCACCAAGGGTCTGAGAGTAACGCAATTTCAATTCTCTGTGTGTATGTGCTGTACATGTGGAAGAATTGACAATAAAGCAGACTTGACTTGACTTGACTTGACTATTGAGATGCTGTGGCATGACTTTAAAAAGGCAGTTCATGCTCGAAAACCCGCCAATGTGGCTGAATTACAACAATTCGGCATAGATGAGTGGACCAAAATTCCTCCACAGCGCTGCAACAGACTCCTTGCAAGTTTATCGCAAACGCTTGATTGCAGTTGTTGCTGCTAAGGGTGGCCCAACTAGTTATTAGGTTTAGGGGCAAACACTTTTTCACACAGGGCCATGTAGTTTTTGATTTTGTTTTCCCTTAATAATAAAAACCTTAATTTTAAAAACTGCATGTTGTGTTTACTTGTTATCTTTGACTGATATTTAAATTTGTTTGATCTGAAACATTTAAAGTGTGACAAACATGCAAAAAACTAAGAAATCAGGAAGGGGGTCCAACACTTTTTCACACCACTGTATGTATGTGTGTATTTAATGCGCTGGTGGTTGTGTGTATAACCCTTCTGCTAGCTTCTTTGCAGTGTTTCCCGGGACCTGTGTATTCTGTCCCTTTTCTAGTTTAGGTCCTCATTGAGCACCCCCTCTGCTGGATTCAGAAACCGGGTGCTCGACTTGCAGTGTTTATCTCACTCGTCGATATATGTCCAGACGGTACGATAAGTCGGGTTTCGGCTTCATACTTCCTGGATCATGCGGCCAGATCACAGGCTTCTGCGGGAGCCTTCTTGATCATCAGGCCCCGGCACGGCACTGCAAAATTTCCTGGATGTCCGGGCTGGGGTTACGCTTTCATGCTACCCTCACTGGTCTACCGTATCTGGGTGTCTCTGAGGGGCTTCCCGATCACCAGGATTTCCCCTCTTGCTGAGGCATCGAGCGGGAAGTAAAGGTGGCATTTGCGAGAACCTTCTTGTGTAATGCTGTCTCAGGCAGTGCTCCCCTCACCTTATAGGGTTGTATTTGAGCTTGTCTCTCCCGTTTGGCCCAGTATTTCCGGTTATCTGTGAGCAGATGCTTGGAAAACTCTAAATACATACTATGGTAAGTGCACACGTTAAGCTTTGCGCACTTTTTAAAATCCACATAAGTGGTAAGTGTGCACGTTATGCTTTGCCCACTTTTCTGACTCCTTTCAAAGAGGGGTACGCGTTATTAACTTCGTTCCCTTTCTCTGAGTTGGTTTAGACCCCGGTACCTTGGGCTCCACTCATCTAGTGTGTCTCTGTCGACACACTCTGGAAGTATCGCTCACCTCACCATTGAGGGTTATTGTGAGCATGGTGCTTTCTTTCGAGCGTTTAATTCTCTCTGAGGAGTTGGATTCCTCGCTCCATGGACTGTTCTCGTGGTAGTGTTGAGCAGTGCTCCCCTTTTATCAAAGGGTTACCTGGAATGAGCACACTACTCCTCTGAATTCGGAGTTCTCCTCTCACATGAGAAGTTGAGTTCTCTGTTTTTCCAGAGCACCTGGAACCAGCAGCATCAGGCGAATTGGGCCCTTCCTCTGCCTCTCTGATGCGCTGAGTGTTTGGCTAGCTTGCAGTACGCTTACCCTTCTGATTCTACAATCGCGCTGTAGGTCGAGCCCCCTCTCGTTGAGAGCTGGATTTGTGCCCCCTCAGCTAAGGTAAACTACTGCTAGCCGTTCCAGCATTGGAACATGCTGTAGGTAGAGCTCCCTTCTCGACTGAGAACTGGGTGTGTTGCTCCCTCAGCTAAGTAAATTATTGCTAGCTGTTCCAGCTTTGGAACATGCTGCAGGTCGAGCCTCCTCTCATTTGAGAACTAGGGGTGTTGCTCCCTCAGCTAAGTAACTGCTAGCTGGTTCAGCATTGGAACATGCTGTAGGTCGAGGCCCCTCTCGATTGAGTGCTGGGTGTTTGCTCCCTCAGCTAGATATTTACTGCTAGCCACTCCAGCATTATAAGCCTTAGATCGAGTTGATGACTTCTCAAACATAGTGTTTTGGGATGCACCATTTCCATCTATGGGTTGCTCTTTCAGAGTGCCACAAGAACCCCTTAGAACGGTATTGTTTAAAAAACATGTTATGGTAAGTGTGCACGTGAAGTCTTTGTACACTTTCTAAAATCCACACTGTGGTAAGTTCGCACGCTAGTACTCTGCGTTCTTTCTAGAATCCTGTATGGTAAGAGCTACGCGCAGCAGCTTCGTGCTCTTTCTGAGTGGTTTAAAACCCCGGTTCCACCTTGGGCACCACTCCTCCTATGTATCCTCTGGATACCTACTTTAACAGGGTGTTGCTACTAGGGTCTGTTGAGACAGTTCCTTCAGCATATACAGAGCGGCGGTCCCCCACACGATAATTCTAGGCTCTTGGTCATATTCCCTTAAAGGAATCTATCCTGGTTCGTTTTTTGGGGTATGTAGCCTAGGCCTTTGGCCGTAGGGAATAATGTCACTGACAGCCGTCTAACGTCCCAGGGGCAACTCCCATGGCAATATGGTAGAGTTGGTACTTAGTGCTCGCCATGTTTCTGGCTTGCACTCCCCTCAGTATGGTGGCGTGGGTATACCGTTCCCTATAATGATCCCTAGAGGACGCAGTTCGAAGTTCCCATGAAAGGGAACGTCTCAGGTGTCTCCCGGCTCCTATTTAGACTATAGTCGCATCAGTAATGACGTCATGGCTGTCGCCGGCCAACGTGTAGTTGGTGTTTTTTCAATGTATGCTTCAGACACCGGTCACGACGAGGCGTTCCCCATAGCGACCCCTAGAGGACGCAGTGTCTCGTCCCTACTCAGGGAACCATGGTTACAAAAGTAACCTGAGACGTTTTCAATGTGGATATTATAAAATATAATATGCATTTATACAATGCACATGTATAAATATACTTTTATGTAAAATGTATATATCAATTTTGCTCTTTACAATTTTTTTACAACTTCTTTTCACATTTCTGTTGCATACAAAGTCTCCAAATTCCAGAAATGTCAACATTTGTTAATTTTTTGTGAATTAATTTTATTTTAAATAAGTGAAATAAAACAATAATAATAATAAATCTGAAAGAAAATTAAGTATATAAATGAGATGAAAATGTAAATGTTATTTAATGTATTTAATATATATTTCCAGTTCAATTAAGTACTAAAGTACTAAGTTACATTCATATGGTCATATGATCTCAACATGGCATGGTAGAATAAAACTTTTTTCTACACCACCAATAAGCTACAGAGTATTCATCTTACAAAAATTTACATAAATTTGTGTGAATTCTTTTCAGCCATTGTTTATATTATGATTTTATTGAGCAACTCTACCACAACCAATTTTCTTCTTTATTAGGTCCCCAACATTATTTTTTGCAAATTTTGTAAATAATGTTGATCATTTTCAATATTTTAGACTGCACTCATTACAGTAGGTGCCATTTTGAAAATCACTGTATTTTATTTTTTCACTATTCCTTCAAAATTGATTGAGTTCTCACAATTGGTTCAAATGATTGATGGACCGATCCACACAAAACTGCCTGTAAATGCCTTTTTTTTTTTGCCTCTGCCCAAAAGTTTTGATGACACAAACTGCTGATGCTGACCCAAAATCAGATGAGAAGCTGTATCTCAATAGTAGCAAAAAAATAGCAAAACCAAACATGTTACGCCTCACAAGCACCAAGATCTGAGGATACCTGCCAACTTTGGGGACAGCGTCACCTACAGGTCATGAGGTACGAAAAATGGCTATTTTTACTCGTAACTTTTGAAATGTTTGTCAGAAAATCATAAACTGTAAGAGTAAACACTAAGCTACACTAAACTAATGCTTTTATCTGTTTGTGTTTCTCACCAGTGGGTCGGCATCACTGTCACTCTGCGTACTCTGTTTGTTAAGGCCCTCTCTGGAGGCGGAGTATCCATCAAAGCCCACGTCCTCTGGGCGGAGCTGCAGCAAAGCTGGCCAATCAGGGTGCTGATGAGAAGCTGCCCATGGAAAAGTCTCCAGAACCCACAGCGCAGGATCCTCCCATGCAGCTCTGTGACCGTACAGCTAAACAAACGCAAACAAACAGACAATCGATAAATTGTTTGTTTCTATAAATTGAGAGATATGGAGAGGCAAGAAAGAACTGCTTTGTGCGAGGTCACTTTTACAATGAAATTTAATTAAAAAAAGACATCAGTGACTGTGAAAAAGGTAGATTTTACTATAAAAGAGGGCAAATGTTACCTGTAAGCCTTCTCTCACAGCCTCCAGCATGTAGGGGATGATGGAGTAGTTCCACAGGTCAGTGAACCAAACGCGAGAACCGTCCACATCCATCGGACATGACAGGAACAAACGTGGACCTGGATGAAGAGACATGAGACTTACATTCAACTCTTGCAGAGTGAATTAGTGACACTTGGAATGGTCTGTTAATATTTGGTTTCAGTATAGTGGGTTATCTCCGTACCAATGGTCACATCAGAGGAGCTGTGGGCCTCCAGGAAGCGGTTGAGGTGGTGCCAGACCTGAGGGATCCAGTCTATGATCTTCACCAGCTCCAAGTTACGTGTTCGGCTGCCGATCTCTGTCTCAATCAGCTTCCTCCTCAGAAACCGGCCCAGGAAACCTTTTACTGGCTCCATGTGATTAGCACACAGCACCCATCTGGGATGGAAATCACACGTAGCTCATGTTAGAATTTAATAGAAATACATAAACAAAAAGGGAACTTACAAATATCTATATATAATATAAATATATACATACACGCCACACACACACTGTTCACTGAGATGTAAAGGACAATTAGAATATTTTCATTGCTGTCAACAACAGCACAATGACACCATCTTGAGGTCGCTCTATGGCAGTTTCCCCATTAAGGCCAAGGCATTGTTTTAGGGCTAATTCAAGACAAAACAGAGAGCAGTTTTGTACCTGAAGTTATGATGAAGTTGCAGGTTTGGAGCAGAAGATGTCGCCTGACTCTCGTGCCGATTATATACGGCTGCAAATACAGGAGACCAAATAAAAACCATTAAGTGTACACACATTTATTATTGCTGTGTTCATTAGTATGCTTTTGTTACACTGACTGTAGTGTGACATTATAGTGGGCACACAAACACATTTTTTTTTTATGTACTTGAATATACACTTTGTTCAAAAGGTTGGGGTTGGTAAAATTTGTAAGTGCTTTTGTAAGTCATTTGTGGCCACAAAATACAGTAAAAACAATACTATTTTTAAATATTATTACAATTGAAAATAATCTAATACATTTTAAAAAGTAATTGTAAAAATTACTTTTAAAATCCTTAGCCATCTTCAAGAATCGACTAAAAACACCTCTTCCATCTTTATTTGACCCTCTAAATCTATCTCTAACACAAAAAAAATACAAAAAAAAAAAAAAAACTAAAAAAAAAACAAAAAAAAAAATTCAAAGAAAACAAAAACAAAAAACACAAAAAACCAAAAAAAAAAAAAAGAAAAACAAAATAAAAAAAACATACAAAAAAAAAAACAAAAAACAATCAAAAAAACACAAAAACAAACAAAAAAAAAAAAAAAAAAAAACAAATTAACAAAAAACGCAAAAAAAAAACAAAAAAAAAAAACACAAAAACAAAAAAACAAAAAAAAATAAAAAAAAAAAAAAAAATAAACAAAAATCTCAAAAAAAAAAAACAAAAAAAACAAAACAACAACAACAACAAAAAAAAAAAAAAAAAAAAAAAAAAAAAAAAAAAAAAAAAAAAAAAAAAAAAAAAAAAAAAAAAAAAAAAAAAAAAAAAAAAAAAAAAAAAAAAAAAAAAAAAAAAAACAAAAAACTAAACAAAAAAAAAAAAAAAAAAAAAAAAAAAACACAAACAACCGGTTATAAAAAAAAAAAAAACACAAAAAAAAAAAAAAAAAAAAACAACAAAAACCAAACAAAGAATAAAAAAAAAAAAAAAAAAAACAAAATAAAATAAAAAAAAAAAAAAAATACAAAAAAAAAAAAAAAAAAAAAAAAAAAACAAAAACAAAAAATAAAAAAAAAAAAAAAAAAAAAAAAAAAAAAAAAAAAAAAAAAAAAAAAAAAACAACCCAAAAAAAAAAAAAAAAAAAAAAAACAAAAACAAAAAAAAAAACAAAACAAAAAAAAAAGACAAACAAAAAAAAAAAAAAAAAAAAGCAACAACAAAAAAAAAGAAACTTACACAACACACAGAAAAAAAACCAAAACTAAAACAAACAAACGGTTATAAAAATTCTAATTCTTTCTTTAAAAACTTGCCCCTTTTAGACATTGCACCTATTCATTTACGAAACGCTTGTTCTTTAAAAACAAAAGTAACATTAGCTTCTCTATTCCTCTATTCTTTATCTTTTTAAGTTATTATACAATTAACAAAAGCAAAAAAGGCCTCTAACACTCACATCAATGTGGAAAACAGTTGTGCTGCCTAAAGTTTTTTTTTTTGTGGAACAGCTTTTATTTGAAATAGAAATTTTTTGTAACATTATAAATGTCATTTTTGATCAATTTAATGTGTCCTTGCTTAAAAGTAATAATTTCTTATTTTAAAAAAATACTAACCACAAACATTTGAACAGTTATGTATTTATGAAAAAAAATATAAAAGGCAGACTCACCAGCGCTGGTATTTGCAGTTAAGCAAGCCGTTGAAGATCTCTCCCAGTGAGCTGATGTGATGAAGGTTGTCCAGAATGAGCACCAGAGGGGCTTCAGTGTCCTGTCTGTCAGCGCTGCACTGCTCCACTATATTAGCTAAGTACTGACGCAACTCCTAGCAGATAAATATACACATCTTTTCATTCTAATGTACAAGGATTTCTAGACTACGGGTCATATCTTGTTAGCTAGTCATTTTTATTTGACGTTTTGGAGATAAAAGTTGCACGGGTATATTTGTAGCAATAGCCAACATTACATTGTTTGGGTCAAAATATTTATTTTATTCCAAAAATCTTAATTTAAGAAAGATCATGTTCCATGAAGATATTTTGTACATTTACTACCATAAACATATCAAAACCTAATTTTTGATTAATAATATGCAATGCTAAGGACTTCACTTGGACAACTGCGATTTTCCCCCATATTTGAATTTTTTTTTGCACCCTCAGATTTCAGATTTTCAAATAGTCAAATAAAAAGCTTATTTAATTCAGCTTTCAGATCATGTATAAATCTCAATTTCAGAAAATGGACTCTTATGGTTTTGTTGTCCAGGGTCACAAATTAATTTTCCTTGCTCTTTTGACATAGAAGTTCTATAAACTAGAGTGTAAATGATGTAGAAATGATACAAACAACTCGGCTCACAAACCAAGGAAAAGAGGCAGATTCTCACCTTGCTGGATTTATGGTCGACGTTGAAGGTGACAATGTTGCTCTCATTGGGCAGTCTGCCCTCTCGCAGCACCAGATGCTCTGCCAGTCTGTGGGCCAGGTAGGATTTTCCAGTGCCGCTGGGGCCTGAAAGGATGATCCTGCGATGTTCCTGGAGCAAAGACGCGTAACGCTGGAGCATGGGTTTGGGGATCAGCGTCTCGAAGACCAGAGAATCCTCAGACTGAGAGTTCACATCTGAAACGAGAGAAACACTCACAGTGTTAACAACAACTGAAATACGAAACAATCGTGACAAATAATGAGAACGAATAAAACTTTTCATTGTGTGAACCTTTCAGCGAGATGTTGATTGTGTCATTCTCTCCCACAAGGTATCCACAGGGCAGGAGTTCAGGTGTGTCTGCTCCGCCGGACCGGATCACATCTCCAATACAATAACCCTCCACACTGTCTGAACCCAGACCCAGATGACTGACCGGATCAACATGCCTGATATACTCCTACAGAGAGACAATCAGATGATCAATCCAACAGATATCTATTGATATTTTTATTTGACCCTCTAACTTTCTATTCTATTTTAATTCTACTTAATCTATATTTATCTTCTTTTTTTCTTTAAAAAAAACAACAAAAAACAAACAAACGCTAGCTTTCTATTTTCTATTATATCTCTTGTTTTTCTTTGTGTGTGTGTGTGTGTGTGGTGTGTATATGTGTGTGTACAAACCCAATTCCCAAAAAGTTGGGACACTGTACAAATTGTGAGTAAAAAAGGAATGGAATAATTTACAAATCTCATAAACTTATATTTTATTCAATAGAATATAGATAACATATCAAATGTTGAAAGTGAGACATTTTGAAATGCCATGCCAAATATTGGCTCATTTTGGATTTCATGAGAGCTACACATTCCAAAAAAGTTGGGACAGGTAGCAATAAGAGGCTGGAAAAATTAAATGCACATATAAGGAACAGCTGGAGGACCAATTTGCAACTTATTAGGTCAATTGGCAACATGATTGGGTATAAAAAGAGCCTCTCAGTGTGGCAGTGTCTCTCAGTATTCAAGATGGGCAGAGGATCACCAATTTCCCCAATGCTGCGGCGAAAAATAGTGAGCAATATCAGAAAGGAGTTTCTCAGCGAAAAATTGCAAAGAGTTTGAAGTTATCATCATCTACAGTGCATAATATCATCCAAAGATTCAGAGATTCTGGAACAATCTCTGTGCGTAAGGGCCATGGCTGGAAAACCATACTGGATGCCCGTGTTCTTCGGGCCCTTAGACGGCACTGCATAAATTCAGGAATGCTACTGTAATGGAAATCATAACATGGGCTCAGGAATACTTCCAGAGAACATTGTCGGTGAACACAATCCACCTTGCCATTCGCTGTTGCCGGCTAGAACTCTATAGGTCAAAAATGAAGCCATATCTAAACATGATCCAGAGGCGCAGGTGTTTTCTCTGGGCCAAGGGTCATTTAAAATGGACTGTGGAAAACTTTTCTGTGGTCAGACGAATCAAAATTTGATGTTCTTTTTGGAAAACTGGGACACCATTTCATCCGGACTAAAGAGTACAAGGACATCCCAAGTTGTTATCAGCGCTCAGTTCTGAAGCCTGCATCTCTGATGGTATGGGTTGCATGAGTGCGTGTGGCATGGGCAGCTTACACATTTGGAAAGGCACCATCAATGCTGAAAGGTATATCCACGTTCTAGAACAACATATGCTCCCATCCAGACGTCTTCTCTTTCAGGGAAGACCTTGCATTTTTCAACATGACAATGCCAGACCACATACTGCATCATTTACAACATCATGGCTGCGTAGAAGAATGATTCGGGTACTGAAATGGCCAGCCTGCAGGCCAGATCTTTCACCCATAGAAAACATATGGCACATCATAAAGAGGAAGATGCGACAAAAAAGACCCAAGACAGTTGAGCAACTAGAAGCCTGAATTAGACAAGAATGGGACAACATTCCAATTCCTAAACTTGAGCAACTTGTCTCATCAGTCCCCAGACGTTTGCAGACTGTCATAAAAAGAAGGGATGCCACACAGTGGTAAACATGGACTTGTCCCAACTTTTTTGAGATGTGTAGATGCCATGAAATTTAAAATCAACTTAAATGTTTCCTTAAAATGATAAATTTTCTCAGTTTAAACACTTGATATTTCATCTATGTTGTATTCTGAATAAAATATTGAAATTTGAAACTTCCCCATCATTGCATTCTGTTTTTATTCACAAATTGTACAGTGTCCCAACTTTTTTGGAATCGGGTCTGTATAATATACTACAGCACAATACCCCTTGCTACGTGTACTGCGTTAGGCTAACCGGGACTTGTCATTTGCACTTATATATTGTTGCTCTTTTGTTGGTTTTGATTGCTTCTGTTGTCTTCATTTGTAAATCGCTTTGGATAAAAGCGTCTGCTAAATGACTAACTTGAGAACTTGTAAATATCCACAATCATTTTTATCCAATATCAGATGGCTGCCTTATGTTATAGATAAACATAGAACAGAGTCCAATAATTTGATGTTGTCCTGCTAATCACACAAAGCTGTCAAATATCCAGGATATATTTCACCCCTAAAATAATTATTGACAAATTATTTTCCCCTAGTATTTTTGATATTTTTCATTATACAATTAAGATATGTCCTCCATTTAAAGAAAGTACTAGTATCAATTTCTTTTTCCCCCCGATTTTTTGTAATATTTTTCCATACCGTTAAGTATTTTCCCTTAATAAAATTACTATACATAATTTCCCCCCATAATTTATGATATTTTCATAATTAAGGATATTTCCTCCATTACAAGAAATTACCAGTACTTAGCAATTATTTCCCCCCCATATTTTTGACATTTTCATAACAATTAAGGATATTTCCTCCATTATAAAAAATTGTCAGTAGCCTACTCTAACACAAACAAATCTTGTTCATTTATTTATTAAAACTGTACATATTTAAATTGTTAAATACATCTGTAAAGTAATATTGTTAGAGTCATTATGTTAGTGTATGTTGTACTGATTTCCTGCAGATTTTAATAAAAAAAAATACTGTGTATTTACAAAACCGACTTAAAGTATGCAAAATATTCTTTTTCTTTCTTTCTTTCTAGAGACTTCGCAACAGATTAAGTACCCATAAAATACTTTTAATGAACCACTGTCTAATGCTTCTGAATGTAAACCATTCATCATCAACAAATGATTTCAGCAATGTATCTACCTACATTGGTTAAGGTTAATCTACCTTAAACAAGCGTCGTACAACCCCATCCAGAACATCCCACTTGGTTTTTCCACTGACACCAATGCAGCCAATCAGGAAGTCTCGAGTCCTGCAGTCCTGTGGGAGACAGAAGACACATCATTAAAACAAAACTCGCTCAAATGGGGCACTTTTAAAAATCCTCCTGCAAAAAAGGCGAGAGAACTGACCTCTTTCCACGTGACGTCCTCTTGAAGACTGACAACTATTTTTACATTTCTGCTCTCTTTACGAGAACTTCCGTCTCCACCAGAGTCATCCAACAACATGTCTAAAAGAAGACAGACTAGATCTGTAATGTGCTTTTATGATTATTTTCTTGCATAAAGCGACAAAACTAATTTAGGGAAAAAAATAACACAAAAAATAGCATGTATGCTCCTACCGAAGCTGGTGGACTCTGTGAGGTTGAGGCTGTGTTGAGACAGGCCAGGTGTGGGGGTCGGGGTCGCGTTATAGACGGACACTTGAGAGGACGCCCTGCTCCCACTGGCTTGGCTTTCCAACTTAAGACGATCATTTTCCACCTTTAACTTCTCGATCTCCACCTATCAGACCACCCAGATAACGATAAAATATGTAACATTTCTCTTTTCTACTGAAAAATAGTGAAAAACACTGTTGCAAAAGGAAGCATCGGAAGATTTGTGGGACTGCAAGAAGGTAACGTGAAGGTCAGTCTCACACCTGCATGCGGTTCATAGCCTCCCGCAGCTGGTCCAGCTGGTGGGCGGAGCTTAGGGCTTCCAGTCGAATGTCCGTCAACTTCATCTCCTTCTCTCGCAGCTCGTTACGCAGCTGCATCACAGACTCCGCCTCCCCATCCAGACAGTCTGACAGTCTACATGACACCACACATGTTGTTCGATGAAAAGAGCACTTAGATGTTAACATCGCACAATATCCAGTCCTACTAAATCCAAATTTCCCAGTAATTTCGGTCTTTAGGTGTTGTTTTAGTATTACTAGCATTTTTATATTTCATATTATTTCAATTAGTTGCCGAGACAACATTTGTAATATCATTTAAAGTTTTTAATCTGATCTTAATATTTTATTTCAGACTTAATTTAACAAAAATGTTTTTAATAGTTTTAGTTAATAAATCCTGGTCCATTATGAGGACCAGAGTTGTTATACAACACAAACACACTCACATTGAGCTGGAGTGTGTGTTGCGGAGCAGGCAGTGCCGAGGTGCTGGTGCCGTTGTGAGGGAGTTTGGGAGAGGAAGGGAGAGAGGAATCCGTCATCTCCTCAATGTCTGAGTGGGACGAAGCTGATTTGGGTGATTTCTTCTTACTGAAGGCCTGTTTGAAGGAGCTCCGCAGCTGCAACGACAACAGAGAGAAGATCATGACGCTGAGAGTTTCTCCAAAAATGATGAGGCAGCACTTCAATATGTGTAAGAGAAGCAGTACAGTGCATACAAGGGAGTAAAACAGCAAGGGAGACACAGCGTCAAATAAAAAGGCAGGGTTGAGCATCATTCATATCAAAGATTGAAGATAAAGCAGCCTTTTTATCAGTGTTTTTTATGTATAGATTTGAATGTGCTGAGCGTTTAAACTTTAATTTTAGTCATTTTGACAGTTATTTTAAACAGTGTTTACAATACAATAGCATTTATTGGGTGTATTCACACCTTTCTTGTGTGGTTCGATTGAATTGAACTCAAGTTCGTTTCCCCTCTTGGTGCAGACCTTTTTGGCAGGTGTGAATACAGCAATCGCACTGTTTCTTGATATTTCAGTTCTTGATTATAAATTCCTCTTCTTTGAATTTTATGAAGTACTTGATTTTGAACTTTCTTATTGTGAGCAACTTCTGTTTCTAAATTCTTGATAATGATCATATTTGTTTAGATTTTTTTATTTTAAAGTTGATTTTGCATTGCTTGATTATCAACTTTTTGATTATTAATTACATTTAGATTTTCTGATTTTACATTTAATATAAACCTTTTGAGTCTTTTGAAAACCTTTTGAAAACCTTTGTTTAAAAAAAAAAAAAAAAAAAAAAATATATAATATATATAATATCTATAATCATTTTGCACTATTATTATAATTGTGTTCTTTTTTTATTTTACATTTTATTGATAATAAACCTTGTGATTATGCCTATTCATTATGACTTTATATTTAGTTATTGTGTATTTAAAACATCTTGATTCTGACCTGTTTAGAATGTGTATTTTTTATTTTATACTATTTTAAAAACTTTTTTGCAACTATAGAACGGGTTGGAAGGACAGAGTTAGAGAATCAGGCAGCTGAGGAAGTACATCAAATACGTCTAAGAGTTAGCATGGTGTTGGTGTGATATGCGGAAGTGAAGCTGGGTTAACCAAGACATTTGTGCCAGTGCTTACCTGAGAACCCTCTACCTCCATACACCCTGCCATATGAATCGCAGCAACGTCGCAAAACAGAGAGACGAAGCACGTCAGCCCATGTGTGTTTGTGTCATGGCACAGGGGCTGACCAAGCACAAGCTGCATACGCTATAAATCCTGTCTACAATGACTACACTAAATTGCCGAAGAACTACTAAGTTTGAGAGAGTCGTGTTAACTTGACCACACCTGTTTTGCATTAAAGACAACCTTACCAAAAAACCCCTCAGTGTTTCGCACCAGGACAAATGCCCACAATACCAAATCGCCTTGCAGGAATAGGGAGCCTCTTAAAGCCTATAATTCTCCAACACTAAGATGACCACTGGACGACCAGGCTAAATGACTTTTTTACACAACAGTAATGCCCCTACCACCTATAACATTTACACACAACTGATTCTCTAAAATATTTGTAGCACATAACAACACAAACGGGATCACTAACATTAAAAACTCAATTGCCTGGTGTCCACTACTGTTCAAATGTATTTAAATGAATTCTCTTCTGCTGACCAAGGCTGCATTTATATGATCTAAATACATTTAAAACGGTAATATTGTGAAATATTTCAATTTAAAATAACTTGAATATATGTTAAACTGTAATTTATTCCAGTGATCAAAGCTGAATTTTCAGCATCAATACGCCAGTCTTCAGTGTCACATGATCCTTCACAAATAATTCTAATATGCTGATTTGGTGCACACATATATATATTTTGTGTCATTAGCAATTACAACAGTTGTGCTGCTTACTATTTTTGATGAACCTAACACATTTTTACAAGTCCAAAGGAACAGCATTTATTCGAATTTGAATCTTTTAGCATTTTAAATGTCTTTCATGTCACTTTTGATCATGCATCCCTATGGAAAGAATTATTCCTTTCTTTCAAAAACAAACCAAGCTGACCTTAAGCTTTTTGAACAGTATTGTATATAAATGCTACAAGACTGCGGCCTTGTTACCCTTGTCCTAACATAAGAGGTAACTATTGTCATTATTATTAACACCATATCATATCATATTTCCATCATCTGACATGTCACCTCCAGCACAGGTCACCAGCTACAGTCAGCATGATACGGCAAAACACGATGAACAATATTAAACTCTATTGGTATGGTAAACTACTCCACGACAAAAAGGCAGACTTAAACATACTGAAAAGTACAAGCATTTAGTTTCATCACACTAGATGTTTTGTTAGTAGTACGTGATTTTATTAAAGTTTTGGCACTTCTACAAAACATAAAAAACAAATGTTAGACACAAATAAAATGCTAATTGAAGAAACACAGGTTGCAATGGTTTTTGAATATTTCTTTAAAGTGAGAGTTCACCCAAAAGTGACAGTTCTTTCATTTACTCAGCCTCACATAGTTCCAAACCTGTATGAGTATCTTTCTTCTTCTTTTGACCCATACACGAAAGATTTTTGAACAATATGGGTACCAACTCTTGATGGGGTCCCCATTGCTTCGACTATACAGGTTTGATCTGAAACTGCTCCTGAACTCCACATCTTTAAACAACATTCTTTAAATTATGTATTCAGCACAAGAAAGCACCTCCCTAAGTTTGGAACAATTTAAGGCTGAGTAAATAATGAAAAAATTGTCTTTTTTATTATTATTTAAATGTTGTGTACTCACCCAGTTCTTCTTCTTCTTCTTGCTGCTGGAGTCGGGGTTGTCCATGTTGGAGCCCAGGCTGGAGTGGCTGGTGGCGCTGGTGATGCTGGAGACGCTGTCAGATGAGTGCTGTCTGCGCATGCGCAGGTCCGGCTGCGCTCCGGGGGCTGAACTATTATTACCTGAAGAACAGAGAGAGATTTTGGTTGACTTCAAGTGTGCCATTTAGTGTTCAAACAGCAAAACTAAACAATACTGTATAATACATCAGAACACAACAATGTCTGAAAAGTATATACAGAATGCTCAAAATACATAATTTTATGTATTTATTCACGTCAAAGGAAAAGATAGATAACAAGAAGTTTGAAATCAAACGTCAGAGATTTCAAATATGAAGTCAAACTGAAAAAAAGTCTTGATTTATTGATTATTTTCTTTTGCTCACCTGTGCGTTCACTCTTGCAGGTGAGTTCTGGAGTATTGATGACGCCGTTGATGGCCGCTTGAGCCACTGCATTTTGCTTCTTTAGCAGCTCAATGGTTTTCCTCAACTCGTTCAGCTCAGAGTCCTAACATACAAATACATATTTATTGACAATGCATCTACAAAATCATACTCTGTTTAAGTTTATTAACGAACAAATGTGATGAATTCAAAAGCAAGCGTGTTGATATTTACTTTCTGTTCTGCGTTCATGGTGAGGCTCTTGAGTCGGATGGTCATGTTGCCCAAACTCTGCTCAAACGCTGCCACCAGGTGGGCCTGTGGAGAAAAACAGGCAAAATGAGGAAAGAGGGTTCATCCAAGTTCAAAATTATGTTTTTTTTTTTTGCATGCATTCATCATATCTGCACCATAATACACTATTCACAAAACAC
Source organism: Sinocyclocheilus anophthalmus (assembly GCA_018155175.1). NCBI lineage: Eukaryota > Metazoa > Chordata > Actinopteri > Cypriniformes > Cyprinidae > Sinocyclocheilus > Sinocyclocheilus anophthalmus. The sequence goes on from JADLZN010011814.1 coordinate 81,599, forward strand.
AGAGACATTGTGCAATCTAACTTTAAGGTGGTTAAAGGGGTCATATTATGCGATTTCAATTTTTCCTTTCTCTTTGGAGTGTTACAAGCTCTTGGCGCATAAAGAAGATCTGTAAAGCTGCAAAGTCCAAAGAGATATTCTTTATAAAAGTTAAGAGTCAGCCACACCTACCTAAAACGGCTCGTTCTAACACGCCCCCACATGTCTACGTCACTATGTGGGAAGATTTGCATAACGCCACCCAAATGTTCACGCAAATTCTTTTAAAGAAGGCGTTCTCGCTGTAGTATTGTTGTTGCCGCCGCCATGTCGTGAAGGCGCTGTGTGTTTCATTGTGAAAGCGAAACTACTTTGTTTGGCCTTCCAAAAGAGGACGATATCTGCTTCGCCATGCCTAGAGCTGATCCGTGCTGGTTGCTGAGGAAATACATCAACTTTGCGCTGTGGATCGCCAGATCGGCTTTTCACCGTGGACGAAGCGGAGTCCAGCCCGGGTCGTCACATGTGGTTGCCACAAGACCGCCCGCCGCTCCTTCGTCGAATCCGCCCGGCCGCGCCCTTCTCAGCCCACTCTATCCCCCGACCGTTCCCATCTAGCTCTGCTCACTGTAGGCTGCCCCTGCGCACATCAAGCCCGCCGTGTTGACGCTGTGTGTTCCGTTGTGAACGCGAAACTACTTTGTTTGGCTTTCCAAATATGGACACGACTAGAAATCAGTGGTTGATTTGTATTTACAACACTGTTCCAGAAAAGTTCAACCCAAATATTCAGATGTGTGCAGCCCATTTTACTGTTTACTGATCCTGGGAGAGTAACTACAATGCCAGCTGTTCTGACTCACACACTGTAAGTAAGTTTTTTTTATATTTAAAGAGTTTTTATATTTTTTTTTTATATTTAAAGCAAGTTTTTTGGTTAGTGTAGAGTAGGGCTTGTTGTTTGTGGTTTCTCTGATTACAAATGCAGACATGGTTTTATGTTAACGCGGCGCAATGCGATGCAACGCAACGCGTAAAGAGACAGTATAAGTCATTAAAATCCATAATTATGTCCCCACTGGATGCACCAAATGCCTCATTTATAATGGGTTTTAAATGTTTTTGAATCATCGCTCCGGCCTGACAGGGCATCATCACAGTATGGTAGGGCCGTAACATTTCCGTCACATGCTTGAGGTATTCGGTCAATCACAATTCACTGGATAGCTGGCCAATCAGAGCATCGCTTTCAGAACGATGAGCTTTGTAAAAATCGACGCGTTTCGGAAGGCGGGGCATAGAGGAGAAACAATAATGTACAGTATGTGGAAAATAATGTGTTTTTTGAACCTTTAACCGCATAAACACATTTCATTACACCAAATACACAAAATAATTTTCTTTTTAGCAGCATCATATGACCCCTTTAAATTAAATGTCTAAGCAAAGCTTTTTCCTTGAGATGATAAGAGCAGTTACAAATGCACTCATTCAAAGCTGCATGAACTGTGTGGGAGATGCCTGCTTATTGAAACATTCAACAGAAGCAGACAAGATTACATTTTTTTTCCCAACAGTCCATTTCTCTGTTCCGACTCAAATTTTTCTGTGTAGTCTCACACTATATTATAATTTAGTCTAGTATGTTTTATAAATACACAGTGGCCCCCAATAGTATTTATTTTTCATAATTGTGATTTGAGTGATTTAATAAGTGATTTAATGATTAATATCACAATAAATAAAGTGATTTATCTGATAGTTGTGACTTTATTTCTCTAAATTGTAAATGTATTTCACACAGTTGTGACATTCATCTCACAACAAGTATGATTTTTTGTTATGCAGCTTTTTTTCTCATAGTTGCAAATTGTATACCTCATTCAAAACTGCATGAAATGCATGACCCATGGAGCTGCCTGGTTATTGAAACTGGTTACTGAAGCAGCAAAGCTTAAACTTACTAAACACAAACACTTAGATGTGCAATCTAAACTTTGACCTGTATGCGACAACACAAACTTAATTTACCCTTTCGTTACAGTTCACCTTTCCTTCTAAATCTAATCTTCCCCTTAAGAATGAAAACAATTACAAATGATCGCTTAAATACATTTGAAGAGTTTCAACTGTTTCTCCCAGACCACAATGACAATAAATGGAGATCAAACAGAGACTTTTTCTCAAGTCTCTTAATTTTCAGACAACCTGAATATTTACACATGCATCCTCTAAAATTTCAAGTGATCTCAACAACGTCTTAAATTGTGCTCAGATAACAAAGTTGAAAATAAGAAGAGATTTGAAATATAAACTCAAACATTTCTTATCAAATTCTTGACCACATTTTTAATACCAAAAATTGTCTCATTCATTTCCATTTTATTTGTCATGAGATATTTCAAAGAACATGAGAGTCAAAGTTAAAACTTTCCAAGCTAATATTCCTAAACTATGGAAAAGCAACCACTAAGCATACAATTTTCTTCAGGGTCATCACCTCACCTCACGTCCAAGAGGGTCTTGGGAGCTGTCATTTGTCTCCGTAAAGCCTTCCTGTCTATATTTTTCTTTCTGAGAGGGAGTGTGTTTCTCTGGGCACCCATGGGAAGGGTAGCAGTTCAAAGGGAGCCAGATCAGAGGGCCAGTCCCGTCAGAACAAACATCACTAAAGCTCTTCTGCTGTTCCATAGATAGCTCAGATTCTGATAACGAAACTACAGCAAATATATTAAGAAGCAGTGAAGCTCCTCCTAACACTGATAACTGAGACAGACAAAGCAAAGAGGCCTCCTGGGGCCTTGACATGTTTCACTGGCGTCTCAAGGGCCCTTTTTTTACCATTATTTTTCTTTCTGTTTGGATATTTCTCACTGTTCTGTAGCTGTAGTGTTTTGTCTGCATAGCAAACATAATCATTAAACCGAAACAATGTTCTATATATGTCTTACATGTATAAATAATCCTTCACCTCATTCCATGCCAGTCAAAAATTTACACTGATCTCAACAAGTTGACAAGTTCATGGTGTACTACGTTATGTCAGAAACCATTACGCACAAGCTTGAAATGGAAGAAATAAACAATGCAGTAAAAAGAGAAAATCTTGTCTTTTTAGTGCACATTTAAACTCCTCTTTTGTTAGTACCTCTAAAAAAATCTTGTGTAGTTTGTACTTACAAGACAGGATTCCTTTGCCTTAGGCATAAGAGACATGTCTTTGTGACTTACACATACATTTATCTTTAGGAGAACATATCAAAAACCCTGAACGTGGTCTGTACTCCCCTTTGTCTATAGCCATAAATCATCAAATCAAACATCACACACAGCCCATTTCTCTGGTGGAAATGGCATGGATCTGTTCTGACTTGAATTCTGCATAGTCTCGCAGTATATTATAATTTAGTCTAGTACGTTATATTTGATAAAAACACAGTGGCCCCCAGTAGTACTTATTTTTTACAACTATGACTTTATATCTCACAGTTGTGACTTAAGTTCTCAAAATTGTGACTTTTTCTGTTGTATGTTACTTCTTTCTCATAATTGTGTATTTTATACCTCCAAATTTCAACTATTTCTCACAAATGTAATTTTATATCTTACATTAGTGACTTTTATACCCCAAAATTCTGACTATAGTACTTCTAATAAATGTTGTACCTCATGAATGTTAACTCAAACAATATAATTTTATACATCACAACAATGATTTCTTCTGATAACTGTGATTTTTAAACTATACCTCAAAAATTCTCACAAATGTAATTTAATCTCACAAAATGACTTAAACAATAAGATCTAATGAACCTCTTTGCATAATTGTGAAGTTTATACCTCAAAATTGTTTCAATTTTATATCTTAAAGTTTGACTATTTTTCTGATAACTTTTATATCTAAAATTGTGAACCTTTCTCACAATTATAATTTCATATCTCACAATATAACATTATATTTCACAGTTGTCCCAATTATTTCAACTTTATACCTCAATTTTTTTTGCAAATGCTACCCATTTGAATTCTAACTGTTCATTGTGAATTTATTTCCCGTCTTATATAGTAGAGTGATCTCTAAAAACAGGTTTAATTTTTTTTAACTACTGTACATGGGTAAGTGCATGTTAAGTGTAGGAAAATGTTTTACAATAGCCAGTGTTGCTTAAGACGTAGTGCTATTGTATGATAATATAACGACAAATGGAAACTCCAATGAGGTCACGATCAACGCTGACATTAATCAAATACACAACCCACACATGCGTCACTGGAATTACGATAACACCATTTATAAGATGCCTCAGGATGACAACTGACTCTAGATACTGAATTGTGAATTAATTATGCCCTGTAGATATAATAAAAGAATAAAGAGCAGTCTCAGAACTATGTATCTGTGTCCACCTACATTGGCACTGAGTTGTGTTGTCAGGGCGGACACCTTTTCCTGGGAGGCGTCCAGTTCTCGACGCAGCTTGCGGATCTGGAGAAAAAATGCAGAAGAGAAACGGGTTGAAAAGAGGAAGACAAAACACAGATCAAAAGAAGAGGAAAAGGAGGCACACACAAGGGATCCAGGTGTGTCGTGGAAAGAGAACTTTGTGATTTGGTATCAAAGAGAAGGGGAATCAGTTTGCAGGTGTATGTACTGAATACAGGTATGTTGCACAGGTGGATGTAAAGATCACAGAGATCACAGAGCCGACCGTGAATCCGCCCACAGTTTGTGTTCACAACAGGTCAATGGTGGTGAATAAACACGCTACAGGTGACGGCAATGCGGTTCACAGGTATGTGGGGGGCCGCGTGTGTGTCGTTTTTGCGAAAGGACAAACACGTCCTCACCTCTGAATGTGATTTCTCCTCCGTCTGTTAAAATAAAAAGACAGAGTAGTTACTGGCACTTTTAAACGGCGTATTTGCTCAGCTTTTCTTGTTTAACAGTTGAAAAATGAGCTGCTTTATCTCCTGAGGGTTTAAAATGAACACCAGAGAGAGCAACACACACCTGAAAGTGAACAGAATGATAACTCTAAAGCTCTAAAGAGGGACTTTTCCTTTTCCTGTGATTTATGAGCTCATCTCTACTGGTACACTAGCAGACAAATGGGAAGTTGGACACATTTGAATATGACTGAGTGTTGGTAGTAACGCTAAAGTTGGTAACTAGACAATGGGAAGCACCCAGAAGCTCTTTAATGATATCGACACAAACACAAACGTAAAAAGCTTAGTTTAAATACACAGGTGTGAGAGCACTAGTAAAAATGATTCTTTAAAAAAAAAAAACACAATAGTTTATTTTATTTTACAATATATTATGAGTATAATAATCTGAGTGAAAAACAGAATAAAAAAAAAATACAGTTTGTGTAATTACAGATTCAGTGGAACAAAGAACATCTGACCTTTTGCACAAAAAAAGTCAAAATTGTCACAAAGTGATCTAGAAATAATGTCCAACATTAAATACTTCTGATTCATATTACTGTACATCATAACATTTCTTCGCTCTACATTTTTCAAAATCGTAGAACTTGTTTATTTCCAGATTTTAAATCTAGATTTTGAAATCTTCAGGTGAATGAACAAATGTCTGCTCTAGACAACAATAGCATACTAGGGCTCTTTGTATGTCGCCTGGCAAACACGCATGCAATGACACCCACTCTAATGATTTTCTTTACTGTTGACACCTATCCGACAGCTAGACTGACAGTGATATTAAAATAGCAGCATTGTCTGTCCGTCACGGCATCATATGACATGAGGGACAACCCCAGCGGCATCTAGCTGGTTTCGGTTTAATCAAATCTGGCTTTTTGTAAATGTGTTTGATCATACAGACTCAACATGGTGATTTTGTCAATGCAACTCTGACCAGAAGAGCTTTGTTTGAAATCTCTGAGCTTTTGTTGTCTCTGAGACCAAAGATTACCATGCTATTATATCTGGCTTTTGATGAACGTTCAGTACTCTGTTGTACAGAATGAACCTGTACTTTTAAAAGCACCACAGAGTATTTCATGTTTGTGTCTAAGAGACATTATGTTTCTGCATGACAGCTGTTTCCCACATACACAAACAAACACACTTTACAGCCTCCAACTTCAGACAAATAACTTCAGACAGACTGTAGAGTCAATTCTCTGCTTAGTTAAGTCCAACAAGATACACTTTTCAAGTCACTACAGATTTTATTTACTGGTACATAACTAAGAATGAATGAATTGTAATAATATGTCACATAAATATATAAATATAGAATAGGAGCAATCTAAAAACGAAGATTCCTACCGTGTATCCCCAAGAAGTCACAGCTCTCCCCATAGAAAGAGTCGCCATCATCATGATTTTCCACTCTTTATACTTCAGTAAATCTGATCCTTCCTAAACAAATCTCTACTACCTAAGTATGTAACCAACTACCTCCTCTCTTCCTGAAGTCAACCTCATTTGAACTGAAGACTCACTGCACGTGTGCCAGAGTGAGACTGTTGTTAAAACACCTCTGCAGGTTAGTAGAGCCGCCCATCTGGAGGTGTGGCACACTCCAATTTATCCATTTTCCTATATAATCACTGGCTGAAACCTAATCACTGAAATCTATCTATCTATCTATCTATCTATCTATCTATCTATCTATCTATCTATCTATCTATCTATCCCATGTTAACTGTACAACAATTTGGTGTTCCGATTATATGATTTGGATTTTTAATAAATGTTTATGTTTATTATGGAAGAGTTTGTACGAAACAAAGTAAGTTAGAAAGTAAAAATAAAAATTTAAAACATACACACACAAACTCACCGTTGAATAGACAGAAGAGGTGCTGGACACCAGTGAGAGGGATGATCCATGAACTAAAGGGAGAAAAACATAAAAGTATAGTAATTAAAAAATTTTGGGATGTGACAGACTGTTGCTAGGGAACATAATAAAAAACCTATATCAAAAGTAAGCACATCAGATAAAGTCAGTGTATTTTAACGCTAAAATTACTACTTAATGGAAGTAGTAGATTTTAAAGTACACAGAATAGTTTACATCCAGCACAGTTTATGAATGCTCACTTTTTAAAACACCTAAATGCAACGTTAACCCCCGGCTAACCTACACAGACAAACAAACACAGACAATAGCAACAACCCACACACTGTGTCTAACAACTAAAACCTCTAATTAAACTTTCACCTGCCCCGACAAGATGTGACTCATCAGAGGTAATGACAACATCAGTAACAGACAGTAATGCTGATCGTGACTGTGAGCTCAGGGTGTGACTTTCATTTCAGGGTGTGAAAATCATTTCCCAAACAAACCACAGACAGCAGCCCAGCCACAGTCCACCCACGGGTCCCTGGCACTTCCTCATGATGCCCTATCAGCACTGAGGAAACGGCAAGCGGCTGGCTGGGGGTGTGATGTGGGCGGGGTTTAGATGCGAGAATGAAAGAGCAGCGACGCTTATAAACTCCGCTGAGGACCACCCAGAAAACCAAAACAGAGAGTAATGTGTGTTTGAGAGAGAGAGGAAGAGAGAAAGACGGGATGGATGGTTTAGGGAAAGAAATTAATTACGTATCTCACAGCTTATTACCTACTGTACGTGAGTCTGTTATGGTTGTTTTGGAAAGGCATGGCCCTACGCACAAAAAAAAAAAACATGGTATCAGGATACACCGTGCTTTGAAATACATTATGGTACTGAATGATTACCATTTAATTCAAATGTAAGCATAATTTAATTCTATGTAATCATACCTGGCCAATAAAGCATTTTCTTTTCATTTACCATGGTATTTGTGGTACTCCAAGATATTTCAAAGACAGACAGAGAGACAGACAGAGAGATAGATAGACAGACAGACAGACAGAGATAGATAGACAGACAGATAGATAGACAGATAGATAGACAGACAGAGAGACAGACAGACAGACCGATAGACAGACAGATAGATTAGATAGATAGATAGATAGATAGATAGATAGATAGATAGATAGATAGACAGATAGATAGATATATGATAGACAGACAGATAGACAGACAGACAGACAGACAGACAGACAGACAGACAGACAGACAGATAGATAGATAGATAGATAGATAGATAGATAGATAGATAGATAGATAGATAGATAGATAGATAGATCAACTTTTGCCAGAGGCTGAGGATATGAAATGTATCTTCTTTACTTCCTGTGTGTGGATCAAGTCCTCTCTCAAACCTGTTCCCACAATCCCTCTGGGACTTTAACAGCACTCATGTTTCAGAGTCACAGAGTTCAGTCCCCTGTCCATGGCACACATACTGTATCATATTTTTTTTATTCTTAAGAGAACGTACATGGCTTTTAACCTGTATTTGGTTTCAGATGTCACAAAAGGCCCAGTTGGGTAATATTGGGTTACTGTGCCGCGAGTGTCATTTTCAAATCTTTCTGCAGGAGTCAGTTTATGGCTAAACTGTCTTTGGCAAACATCTTTCCGTTCTTAAGGAAGAGACTCATAACAGGTAAATGCATGAACAGGTGGTCCGGGCTGAGTGGAAAATTGGAATGACTTAAAATGTAACATAAAGCTTTAAGTACACAATGATTATTCAAAAAGATTTCATGTGTGTCAGTGAAAGAGAGGAGAACAGACACTGTTGATTTAGTCTAATGGGTGAATAGACTGAGGATAGACAGATGGGCTTATGCTGGATTCAGCTGTCTGTGCGTTGTATTTCAGCATGGAGCTCAAGCTGACAAGCTGTTGCAGAAATTTACCTTCTTCTTATAAAATCTTCTTTTGTCTTTAAACAACGAGTAAGCTGCCTACCAAGACAACATTTTTAAGTATAATACAGGTGCTCCTGACATGTAGACTCTTCCAAAATGTAGACAACAACATTATTATGCCTTCTAAGATACCTTATTTTGGTCAAATTATAAATCATTGCATGTATCATTCATAGATACGGTAATGCAAAAATCATTTAAGTTGTGACAGACTAATGTAATGTACTAATCTAATGTAACATTTCTAAAGTATAGAAGAGCATAAATTAATCTACTGTCTCTTGCAATTATTTATCTCACCTTCCTCGAACCCGTCCCTGAAGGATCCCGACCGGCTCATGGTGCGGGTCTTCTCATCCAGAGACATGCAGGAGTTGCGCAGACGGGAATCACCATGGCTGTCCAGCGGGTTGTCCTGATTGGTCAGGCTGTTGTTGCGCAGGCTGGCTAGATTAATCTGAGCACCCGTGGTGGGGCTTCCTGTATAACACAATCAAGACAAGACAAATAATAATAGTCAAAATGACATATTCATTTCTAGTATGGTCTGCTGCATGTAATATAATTTCAGACAAACCATGTTGGAAAATTTAAAAAAAAAAGTTATTTAAAGCAAAGTGCACACTTAAGTCAAGCCTACAAATAATACACAATGCATTTCAGAAAAGAATACTTGAATAATCGTTATGAAAATGTTATATCCAATATTGTATATTCACAATATATGCATTTTACCAAGTTGAGCAAAGTTAAACCGCGTTCCGGATGGTGATGTCAAGCTGGAGCCGGTGGAGAAGGGAGAGTTACTGGTTGAGTCCTGCAATCCACCGGCCGAATGTGAGCGCAGCCAATCACGTGCCTCTTCCTGACGCAGCTGTGTTGAAGGGGTGTACCTGCAACAAGAGGACCATCCAATCAGATTCATTCTACTGTCACTGTTACAAACACTGTGATCTGAAACCTGACCAATCAACGTCATTTTAGTACGTGTAAAGTCATTTTATAAGTTCTAATTACTAATATTTTATTTAAAAAATGGTATATTTACACTACTGTTCAAAAGTTTATTTCAAAGAAATTAATACTTACATTCAGCAACATTAAATTGACCGAAAGACACTAAAACATTTAGAATGTTACAAAAAATTAGATTTAGAATAAATGCTGTTCTTTTCAACTTTCTGTTAATCGTTATGAATGATTATTAATCTATGAGTCCTTAAAAATGTATAATGGTTTCCACAAATATATTAAGCAAATCAGCATATTAGAATGATTTCTGAAGGTCATGTGACACTGAAGACTGTAGTAATGATGCTGAAAATGTTTTTTTCACTCACCAACTTTTGAACGGTAGTATATATGAAAATATATTTATGTTTTACATTTTAGAACATCTATTATTAACATTAATGTGTAATATATACTTTGCATTAAAAAAAACTTATAAATAAATAAAATATTAATGTTCATAATGTGAAGAATTATTTGGAAATCATCAATAGCTTGTAAATGGAATTACAAATAAAAGTTGGGCTAAAATTTTGATTTGCTCACACACTGCAGACAGAAAAAGTAATAAAACTGTGGGAAGAAAAAACATACATTTTCAAAAAAACCTGCTAATTTACATATAGTACTCCATAAATAAACTCCATGAAAAAACTCTGTACAAAAAGTGACAAGTGCCATGCGCTCACACCGAAACTGCAACAGAAAACAGTGCTCAAAAATAAAACTGTAACCACACAGCATATTAAAACATAGAAGCATGTGCAAGAGAGAGAACAGAACAGAAAGGAGAACATGAGTGCCAGTATAATAAGCACAGTGAGCAGGATCTGCATATTCCCACAATGCACCTGTACTTGAGTCCCTGCTTGGGAAGCGTGTCTCTATCCCTGCAGGAATCACTGAGAAACGGATGAAATGAAAACAGCGAGGGAGAGGAACATGTAGAGCTTACTCAATCATGAGGGGTTGGTCCACTCCAGACAGATAATAAGGTTTAATTCAATTATAATTGAACTATTAAAGGTGATTATCCTTTGATCTGTCCTTTGAGAACTCCTAAGAGTCCAAACAAAAGCTGTTCTTGATCTATGCACATTAATCATAAAGCAAATAAACCATCTGTGTAATCAATGCTCTGGGTTTGATTGAGGAAAGTTATGAATTTTACCACTAGGTGTCGCGAGAGTAACAAGTGCTAACAAAGGTGTAATTAAAGCCCCCATGAAATGGTTTGACAATCATAGTTGTACATCATGTTCATGTGTTGGCATATTTCCTATTGAAACAGGAAGTCCCTTTTTAAATAGCCAGTAGCCTTAAGTTTACGCCACAGCCCTGCAAAACCTCACCAGACACTTCTATCACAAACTTATTTTTGGTCCATTTGTCCAGTAGATAATTAAATAAAAAATTTTTTTGGAGTTCACTAGCATTTAAATGAGACATGGACTAAGAGCCACAAAACCTCATTTGCATTTGATTGCATGGGGTCTTTAAAACTTTAAAATTACGCAAACACAAAGACACAAAGCCATGTCATTATTAAAAAACAGCATAAGCGGACTCAAAAGCTATCGGACATTTTACCTGTCTTGCTTCCGGGGCAACGTGTTACGGCTGAATTTAGGACTTGCAGAGGGAGAGGAGAGGGGACTTGGGGAAAGTAGAGGGGAGAGGAGAGGGTTGATAGACAAACATAGAGCATTGGAGAATAGATGAATACAGAATTACAGGCACCCCAAGAGGCTTCCACACTGCAGTCAACTTGATAAAGTGTGTTATTATGCTGAGCACTGTGATAGAACGACACATATTCAGTTTTAAATTGTAAACCTAAAGTTTGCTAGCAATATAAAGTTGTTCCAATCAATGGGTTTTTATACTAACAAATTAAACACTTATTCTTAAGACTTAAGGAAAAAAAAAAAAGAAAAAAAAAAACAAAACAAACCAAAACTTAAAATTATAACTATAAATGATAATTAGAAATTCATGAGCACGCATAAATTATTATTATAAATAAATATAATAAAACAGAATCGTTATGGTCAACAAAAACTTCAACGTAGTTAAAATATTATGTTTATTTATTGATAGTATCTATTTATAGTATTAAAAACAGAAATACACACACACACACACACACACACACACACACACACCACACACACCCCCACACACCCACACACACAACACACCCCACACACACACCCACACCCCCACATTATATAAGACAATTAAAATGTTATGAATACTATAATAGTATAAAAACTAATCCTGAAGGCAATCGTTCATGATTAACAACCTAACTGAATTTAATGGATAAGAATTTTTTTTTCAGATTCAGAATTCTGATTCTCATAGACCACATACACACTGCAAATGTCATGTCTCTTTGCTCCTGGATTCTGTACACACAGGGAAAAAAATCATATAGGAGATTTATTTCCCCATTTAAATGTGGTTACCCCCTTAAACCTTGCAGTGCAAAAGTTACTTTTCAGAATCAAGAACTGATTCTAATTCAGATTCAAAATCCAATTCAGATTAGCCCTCCAATTTCTGAATTATAATACACACTATTTCAGTGTTAACCCAGACCAGTCTCACAGATAAAAAAAGTACAAAGACTCCATTAAAGTTTCTTTCTAGTCTCTCCCAGACTCACCTCTCTGACATGCCTGTCTTGGCACTACCCGTCCGCATCAGTAACGGGTGGACATCGTCGCGGTGATGCCCGCTGCCCACTGACATGTCAATAGACTCGCTGCTGGTGTGCATGCTGCTGACGGAGGGGTAGCCGAGAGCCGAAGAGCTGCTGATGGTGGTGCCCCAGGTCCCAGTGCACGTTGAGTACACCGAACCAGGGCTCGAAGCTTGTTCGCTGCCCCCTATGCTGGCGCCGCGACCCCCGTACAGGGGACTGCTGCCGCCGCTGCCTGGTATTGTGTTGGGCGAGTCCAAGGGCCCACCGAAGGACTGGGTGTGCCCAAGGGTAGCGTGGGGGTTGGAGATGACGACTGAGTTTTTCATGCTCTCTGCAGAGGTAACCGGGGCCTGTTTAGCAGCCTTACCACCAAAAAGTCTGAGAGATGAAGAAAGAGAAACAGAGAATAAAACCAAACACTTAGTAAATCAGATAATAAGAGCAAAACAGTGAATGAGAAATCATGTATCGGTATAAGAGTAAACATAATATCCAGATTCTTTCATTTCTGAAAGAGACATGGAAGTAAATTGGAAAGGCATTTTAGTTTACACTAAGACTAACTAGTTTACTACATATACACTAGGGGTGCAACGTTCTCGGTAAAAAAATCAAACCGTACCGCTCTCCACACACGGTTCGGCATACACTAGGACCGCGGTTCAACTTAAATTGACAATGCATCTATAAATTGGTTTATCTAGAGTTTGGTAATGCATGTTTCTGTTGAGGTACAAATTCTGGCTCCAATAATTACAACAAGAGCGTGAGAGAGAGAAAAAAACAATACGTGAAAAACCCGCCCTCTTTAATCAATGCGAGTGCTTTATGCTGGAATAACTGTTGATAGCGCAGGTGAGACCAGAACATCACATGTTGCTATCTGTGTTTAAACTAAACTCATTTAAGCCTTGCCAGTTTAAATATTAAAGAGCCAGAAGATGTGAACTTGCGCGCGCAGTGAGAAGATCTGTGTGGTCGCTCATCCGAAGCGCGTGAACCCGCGTCTCAGAACGCGTGCAAACATTAAGCTCTCTGTGAAGTATTGTTTGAATGGACAAATTCACACAAAAATTATGTCAAAATGCCCGTTGTGGATATAGCAGACTAGTCGGCTGATACGAAAAACCCCCCCCAAAATCAGTGCACTGGATCAGTGCATTCTCTTAAAGTGACAGCACTTTCCTTATGTTAATCAAACAGCAACATCACGGAAATCTTCATGCTCTGAGAATAATTTGTAATTTTAATAAGGATAATCTTTATATTTATACGTCAATATGCAATGTTATTTTCCATTTGATTTATTCAATTTCTGTACTAAAAATGTAGACTACCTAATTTTTTTTTAAGTTTTAGGTTTTTTCACTGTTTATTTATTTGTGCTGTTACTTGTAGTTAGATTATTTGTTTATATTTTCTTTATTTATATTTGACAATATAGTTTTTTCCCTAAACATAGCACATACCGAACCGTACCGAAGCTGTGATTCTAAAACCGTGATTCTAAAACCGTGATACAAACCGAACCGTGAGTAAGTTGAACCGTGCCACCTAACTATACACTAATTTAAAATGTGGAGTGGTAAGATAAGTCTCTTAGAACCACCAATTTGATCAAAAATACAGTAAAACAGTATTTTTTCGGTGTTTGGAATAAAGTTGAAACAAAATAAAATATAAATATTATATGAAAAATCTGAACTTAAAATCTTTAACAAAAATGTGAAATGTTGCTTTGGCATCTATGCAAAATCTTCATTTAAGTTGTAGTACTAAAATTTCTATAAAAAAATTCAATAAAAATAAAGCCAAAATAAATAAATAGCATTGCAAAATATTTTTTTCAGTTTAAAATAAGCATTTTCAATTTTATTATAGTTTGAAATGTAATTTATTCCTCAAATAATGTTAATATGCTTGTAATGTGTATTGACAAGATTTCTTCTTATTATCATAGCAGGTTCCATCCAAGGATTTTGGCTTCACATTTTTAGCTATAGCTAATGGAAATGCCATTTATGATAAAATGTCTCATGTGTCGAACAATCTGTTTCCGTTTAACTTTAGCGCATAAAGTCTATATCGATAGTTCGAAACACTTTTTGGCGAGAAAAGGGGCTTTAACGCAATACATGTGGTGTCACATGACAGAATCTAGCCGATACACAGCGTCTGATGTTCGTGGTGTGATCATGATTAAAGCACGTTGCTCTGTAGTTCAAAAGCGCATTAAATTCATAGGCCTATCATTATTATTAAATTGTTCTCAATTATTTTACACATATGTGAGACAAGACGAGTTTACTTTCAAACATACATATCTATTGGTTGTTCCTTTACGTTGCACGTTCAAATGTATTAAACTATTTATAAATAACTATTTTAAATATTTATTTTATTTACATTCACAATAAAAACTAAATATTGTGGTTTTGTAAAATAAAGGAAACAAACAGAATGCCGCTTTCTCAAGAGCGCATCAGAAAAATTAAACAAAATTCTGCACTATAGGCTGCGCCTTGTTGCACTTTTTTGTTCTCTTCCTTTTTAATTATTAATTATTTACATAGTCGATATAAGCCTATTATTTATTCTAGCTTTATGAGTTTTCGCCTCGCAGACGCATGAGGTGGTGATGTGAACAGGAATCCCCACTTCTGGGGTTATGCTGCTTTTGGGTGTATTAAATTCAATCACAAGGGAAAACAAAATTTAGGTAGTTTAATGGATCCCAAGCACGTTGATTTAACCAATCTTGGCGGTTACGGTTAAAGGCTTAAGAAGCGGTTGTCGGTTTAAGAGACATAAAATAACCGAAATGAACATTCCTATTTCCAATACAGTCTAATAAAAGTTAGAAAAACATAAAGTCTGAAGAAAATAAAAAACAACTGCACCTGTTTATGAATATTGCTTGGTGCTCAAGTATCTAAATAGTCTATAGGCCTAACTAAGCACAACAAAAAAAAACTCATGACACTTGTTAATAAAAATAATTTTATGTAAGCCTATACATTTAAATCCCTATATAATAAAGTTTAGTTTCAAATGGATGAAGAACAGGCTACTAGCCTATGTAATTTGCGCAACAGGTGAAATTATGTATGGAAACAGCTCAAGGGCAATTTTTTTGCGATACACCAAAACTTATGCGACAATTCGTTTTTTTAGGGATGACGTCATCACGCACACCATTTTATCGGTAAAAAGCAAGTTGGATGGAAACAGGCTGGGGACAGCAAATTTCACAACATTTTTTTTATGCATATTCTCTTTGTTGATAACAAAGCATTGCAAAAATTGGATGGAAACTTGGCTTATGTCTCTTTTAACCCCGAAGCTAAAAAGAAAAACACTGTTCTATCCTTAAAAACAGTTGAAAAAGATTAAAAGCACTTTGCTCATCAATAACACGAGCAGCGCAGAGGGAAACGCGAGCCACCCTGGAGAGTCATGATCCATGACTGTCATAAAGCAGGTTATGTAAACAGCTTCAGAAAGACCCTAATCATGGAGCTGCAGGAGGTTACAAAAACTCATTCCTTCTTTCACATGTTTGGCTATGTAAGAGGGGCCAGAGAAGATGAATGGGGCCATTAATTGAGGAAGCGTCAATGGAAACTCTGATTTATGAGGGTGAAATTCTGTGTGTGGTACGTTGCCCCTGCTCCTTTCCGTACCTTCTTAATGTTGGAGACGAGACCTCACTATACTTGTTTCCCTGTCTCGCTGTCTGTGGGATAGTTGCCGCCCCTCCTCCCGAAACGATCGGATTGGTTCTCAGGTTGTCCATCTCTGAGGCCACGCCCTTCTCTTTGTCCGTCTGATTGGCTTGGATTGCGTGCCCGTTGGTTTTAGTGCCAGAATCTCTCGGTTTGCTAGTCGTGACGGCAGTAAGGACGGGCGTCCGGGAGCTCAAGCTTGACTCGATGCTGCTTGTGGACGATCGGTTTCCGTTACGGGACGTGGCTCCAGAACGAGAGGGTCGCGGTAGACTTCGGTACTGCAGCGTTGAACGAGCACTGGGGGACAGGTAGCCATCTTCTTGAGGGGGCAATAAACCATCCACAGCCCCTTTTAATGATGCTCTCCCACCGACCAGAAGGGCGGAGGATTTGGGAATCTTGCCCAGGGTGGCAGAGCCACTGGTAATGGTGGCACCGCTCGCTGTCACCAGAGTGATGCTGGAGGTGGTTACCACAGTGGCCGGGCCATGGGCGCCGTTAGGCTTCTTGAAACCGAATGTGCTTGTGGGGACTCGGCCTGCAGGCGTTTTCTTGGCTTCGTCTCCGCTGCTTCGACCGGCATCGGAGGAGGAATGCTGGACGATGTTGGAACTGGGAGACATGCGGCCTTTTTCGGAGACCTTGGCGTCATCTGTTTTACCTATCGGACAAAAGAATGTTACAGCTGGGCGAGTTGATAATGCATAAAACTTGCAGATAAAGTCAACGCTGTGTGTAGGAGGTCAATGTGACTTGGGGGGGAAATCGAAAATGCAATTTTTCTGATTTAAAATGCAAATAATAATAAAAAAAGCTCCAGGTTTGCTGTGTTTGTTTGTAGGGTTGCTCAAACTGGTCTTTTTTTTATTGTATACCAATATGACTCATAGATCTATAATAATAACAATAATAAATAATATATAAAATAATAAGAATTTAATATATTAGTACTACTACTAAATAAATTATTAAACAAAATAAGAATTATAACTTGTAATATTTCACTGCAGCTTATTTAGTTTAAGCAGTTATTTAAGAAAAAAAATTATTAGGCTTTACAGTACAATGATTAAAAATGTGATAAAATACAAAAAAATTTACTAAAATGAAAAAATAAAAGATCTAGGTGGTTGTAAGAATAATATTAAAAATAAATAGAATAATAATAACAACACCAATGACAATAATTGTACTATTGGAAACTAAGTATTTAAATAAATATTTAAGAAAATAATCTGTAAAATTAAAAAGCTAATATTTACAGTACTTTTTCCATTTTCAAACACTTAACCATCAAGCTTTTATTTTGAGTTGACAATGAGTTGAAAACAGTTGGTTTATAAGTGATTTCCATTACAAGTTTGGGAAGATGGTTGGCACATGTTGCATGCATGATATAAGTGACTCAAACTCGAACAAATGAGGGGATATAGTTCATGTGGAGCAGCATTTACTGTGAACTGAGCTGCTCTAAAGGTGATACACGGGGCAACTTTTTGAGCAATGTTGCCATCAACGGGCAACCAAGTGAGACACAGGCCCCAAATGCTTTAAGTATCAGAAGAAATTTGTTGCCATTATAGTGGGAAAAGTGCCAAGCAAATGCTCAAAAAGTTGCACCTTGAGACGCTGAAAACTCTGGACCATGAGCTGCTTGTGTGTAATAGAGCACAGTGCCATGATTCACGCTGAAACACGCAGCACGTAAATTGATTCAATCTCATTCGATTAATCGTGCAGCCGTAAATCAAATTTTCATTTGAATTTCAAGCCTAAAGACAAACATCACTGACCAGCAGCAGAGAAAATATTTTCAAAACACTTTTGGAAAGAGAACACCTACCCGTTCCTTGTGTCTTTATCATGCCGGTTCCTGTGCTTGCAGTTGTACTCTTCGTCCGCGGCGCGGTCACGCCCACCTGCGCGCTCATGCCCCTCCTCCAGGAGCCCGTCTGAGTGATGGGTGCGGTTTTCCGTCCAGAGCTGCACTTATCTGACTCCTCCGAAACATCTGAAGGGTTCCGCCGCCACTTCAGACCTGCTTCCATTTTGATGCCGCAATCCAAACCCCCGTCTGACTTCATCTTGACCTCATCACTGGACCAAGCAGTGTTGCGTTCGGTTGCTGAATGCTTCTCTGCATCTGTCTGAGGCTACGCAAAACAATATAAACTTTCAAATCAACATTATGAATGTATCAATATTAATAAAAAGTTTAAATATTCCTTAATTTATAAGAATTAGGCACCAAATTTTAGAACAGATTTATTATATGAATATTAGCAAGTATTCAGATATTTTCCACAGTGATGTGATATAGAAATACGACAGATGGATAAATGGATAAACCGTTAATGGTATTTATTGGTATTAAGGTGACATCATTTTTAAGGGAATAAGGCTCCAAATTTTAGAATTGAGTTGTTAGTTATCAATATATTTACTTATAATTACCTGTTTAATTCTATTTTAAAAGTAACACATCTACCATAAAACAACAAACAGCACATGGCAGTAGATTTGGTGGTTTTAGAGTTTGTAGGGTTTTTTCCACCCACACTTACCATATCAATATAATTAGAAATCACAGTTCAGAGGCCTGTGACGTGACGCTTGAGTCAACCTATTGTTTTAGGGGGGGGGGGGGGGGGGAACGCATATTGGTTCCCATGTTATGTGATGTGGCATGTCAATTTGCGTCGCTTAAATATTGACATAAGTTTCTATGCAATCAACAGCACCTATTTAGCACTTAATGAGGGTCTTAAGCAGGGGAATGTGAGAGTTGGGTTCAAGTAAACAGAAAGAGAATTGGGTTTCACGAGAAGGAAGGAAGAGGTTGGACAGACAGAGCACAGAAGAACACAACCTCTTTGTGTTTGAGATGTAGCACAAGTGATGCAGAGAAATCATTTTAATATGCTGATTTGGTGCTCAAGAAACATTTATTTTTTATCAGTGTTGAAAACAGATGTGCTGTAAGTACTTTCCAAGTACATGCCAAGTTATTCTACTAACCCAAACCCTAACCTAACAGTCTACTAATGCTCTAATGAGAGTTAATTGACATGTAGTTGCAAAGTTACTTATAGTTAGTAGAATGTCTAAAGTGGAGTTTTGGAATAAAGTGCAAACAGAAATTCACACAAGTTTAGTATGTGTGGGATGCTTAGGAGCTCCAAATTCAGGTTGTCACATGGTCTCAAACTCAATTCTGGAGGGCAGCAGCTCTGCACAGTTTTGCTCCAAGCCTACTCAAACGCACCTGATCCAGGTAATCAAGGTCTTAAGGATTACCGACACTTCTAAGCAGGTGTAAAGTCAAGTCAAAGCACCTTGATTATATGTAGCGCTTTTAACAATACAGATTGTGTCAAATCAATTGTACAGCATTAATTAGGAAAATAGTTTGTCATTAATGCAAAATGACAATAGTAAATACAAAATTTTTAGTTAAAGGCTGTTCATCATTGAATTCAGTGAAGTCATCATCCAGCTCAGTTCAGTTTAAATCGTATCTTTGCAATCATTTGCAATCAAGTCAACGATAATCGCTGGAAATGAAGTGTCCCAAACTAAGCAAGCCAGAGGCAACAGCAGCAAGGAACCAAAACTCAATCTGGGCAGATGGAGGTGTGAGCTGAGTTGGTTGGAGCTAACTTGCAGAGCTTGGCCTCCAGAATTGATTGAGACTCTGTTTACACAAAGGGCATGCAAGAGATGTGATATGATCCAAGCATCATAAATGAATGCATTAACAGTGTGTGTGTGTGTGGGTGTGTGTGTGTGTGTGTGTGTGTGTGGTGTGTGTGTGTGTGCAAATGTGCGTGGGTCATACCTGTCCGTTCAAAGCCTTACGGGACGCGGCGGGGGTGTTGGCATAAGAGCTTACAGAGGAGCTGGTGTTGATGTCATCAGTATCAATAGCATCACTGACCCCACTGCTGACTGAACTACTGTCATCCCAACTGAAAGACAGACAGAGACAAGAATTTTTAAAAACTTTACTAGACATTACAGTATCTGAGCCTCGTGTTGGTCATTAGAGCTTGTATTACCGTTCTATATTACTGCGTGCTTACGGACACCACAAACACACCACACACACACAACACCCACACACACACCACACACACAATAAACATACAATATAGTATAGATATATATATGGGAGATTTTTTCGCACAGCTCACACATCCAGGAGCAAAGAAGCTTGTCAACGCTGCCCCACGACTTTTATTATAACAGTTTAAATACTGAATCGCTACATAATATTTTCCAGCAACGAGAGGATAAAATCGTTGTTTTTGAAGTAAACTCACTCTAAAAAGAGAAACGCACAGACGCGCATACACGCAACTTTCTCTCTCTCTTCTCGCGCTCTCTCGAATGTGAATTTGAGAAAAGGGTTTAACAATTTTTTTTTTTTTTTTTTTTTTTTTTTTTTTTTTTTTTTTTTTTTTTTTTTTTTTTTTTTTTAATGATGGGGGGGACTAGCCCCCTCAATGTTACGGGGTTATCGCCCTGATCAGACTGAAAATCAGTGTGGCATAGGTGCCGTCTAATGATATGAAGTAGTTAGCAATATTAGAATTTTTTGCAAACCTTTTGGAGGAAACATGACAGATAGAACTCACGAGTGAATGCCACATAAAAACAAATGATTACTTTTCCGTTTTAAACTCTTGATAATGCCAAAAAATGCGTATTTATGTGTCTTGTTCGCCGGGCAGCCAGGTTGCCGCTGAAGGGTCACCTGAGCGAACATACCCCTTCGTTGAAGTGGGTCCCGAAAAATTTCGTTTGAGGCTCTCTGCCCTTCCTTACCTCCCCTCCATAACAGAGATGAGACACCCTCCCCTTCACGTGAATGCGCGAAACGGAAGGGAAAGGAGAAGTAAGGGGTAGAATTGGGATTGGGCCTTATTGTACATTTTTTAATCTGTTCAGGGTCATAGTGGCTAAACAGAGTAACTGATAACTGTGTTTAACACCATCCTCTCACTCCCGGGTGGCCACCATCATTCAGACCGTACTATGGCAACAAAAGAAAACACAAACAAACACACACACCAACTCAAACACACCAGCCACACAACGGTACAAGTGACCCATGTGACCTTTAACCCCTATCAGTCACAGAGGACTAGATCTATCTATCTATCATACTATCTATCTATCTATCATATAGGTTAAAGAGTGCATGAAAGTGAATCAACACACTTTCTTTTGCTTTCCTTTTCTCTTTCTTTGTTGCATGTTGACTCCTCAACGTTCATTATAAATGCTTTTATCATCAAAACTTTCTCTAGTAGAAGACACATATGTGAAGTCTAAGGACAAGGCACTGATTTCTCCATAAATCCCATATAGATGGGCTTTGAGTCTTTAAAAATTTTAATTAAACCAAAATCAGCCTTAAAAGATGCCCACACACTTTCCTATGAACCTAAAAGGATCAAACTACAAATCTATAACACACTTTGCTTGGCTAACAGCCAGACAGAAGGATTTGTAAATCAGGTATTAATTTAAAGAACACACATTAACATCCACTAACACATAATTTTTCCAAGAAATCTCAAACATAATACACATATAACTTACTCTACCTGACTCGATGTCCGTGGCTGCCATAGATGCCAGTAGCCGAGGTGGAAATAATGAGATTGATTTCAGGGAAAAGATGCCTCATGATCTTAAATGCTCAAAATGTAAACTCTCTTGTTGTATTTATTCCTCACTCCTTCCTGAATCTGCACGGCAATCCATGTTTTCCCTCAAACCTCTGCCTCCTGTCACTCTCTCTCTGCCTGAGTTTTTCTCTGGTAATCTGATCCTTGAAAGGGACTTTTTTTTCTGCAGGTTTTAACCCTGCAGATCGCTGGAGTCGCCATAGACCAAGAAGCCAGAGAAACGCTCACTCACATTCACACATATCGACACACAGACAAACAGAGCTGAGGAGGACAAAGAGAGAGTGATAATGGAGGTCACAAAAACAAAAAACAGCACACATTTACACAAACACACACTCTTTCTCTCTTTCACACACACACGCACATGCAGGAACCACCCTACTGGGTCTAGGATGCTAATTAGAGATCAGCGTTTTGAGTGTAGCTTGAATGAGGGCTTCTCTTTGGCTCGCTACCCTGCCATTACTGTCTCCAGCGGCCCAGCAGGCTAACCAGCCGGCCTGCTTTAAACAGCACCTCCGCAACAGCCCACCGCAGCCTGCGTTTCTCCCTGAGAACCAAATCCTCCACTAAAACCTGCAGGGGTGACGTCAGTTACTTCAGCACCGCACACAGACTGTTTTCTATCATCTAAGTAGACATAATGGTTATTCAAGAAACTGTATAACTAAGAATTAGAGCATCATTAAAAGTTTCATACACTGTATCCTCCGCGCATTGCATGTTTGTTTATTAAATAATTTAGCCAATTTGATCATGCTCTCAGCTACCAATAAGAGTGTAAACACCTTTTCCCATATTTAAATTCATTCTGCAAAAATACACCGATTTCCCCAGAAAATTTGGCATGTTGTGCCTGGGCCTAGTACATAATATTATACAGTATAACGTTTTATATACTATATAGCTATTCTTTAACTAAGTTATAATAGGATAGATTAGAGAATTTCAGTGACTATAGAATTAATATTATTGACTACTATATATTTATGGTTATCACAAGTGAAAGATTACAAATAGTATAAGTAAAATATTTAAAAAATAAGATAATATTTACACATTTATAGAACAATTATTCAAAATTTTAAAAATCTGTCTTTTCTATTAAGTAGTAGTGCACTGTTAGATATATAAACATAGAACTCTATCAAAATAAAAATAACTGTAATTAGCCTCATAATTTATTTAAATGGATTAATATGAATTAGTTAATGTAAACTTATTATCAAAAATTAGTTTAAACCATTAAAATTTGCCATAGACATCCTATTATGCTGGAACTATACAGTGGGGCAAAAAAGTATTTAGTCAGCAACCAATTGTGCAAGTTCTCCCACTAAAAAAAATGAGAGAGGCCTGTAATTTTCAACAAAGGTATACCTCAACTATGAGAGAAAAAAATGAGAAAAAAAAATCCAGAAAAATCACATTGTAGGATTTTTAAAGACTTAATTGGTAAATTCCTCGGTAAAATAAATATTTGGTCACCTACAAACAAGCAAGATTTCTGCTCTCACAGACCTGTAACTTCTTCTTTAAGAGGCTCCTCTGTCCTCCACACATTACCTGTATTAATGGCATCTGTTTGAACTTGTTATCAGTATAAAAGATACCTGTCCACAACCTCAAACAGTCACAATCCAAACTCCACCATGGCCAAGACCAAAAAGCTGTCAAAGAACACCAGAAACAAAACTGTAGACCTGCACCAGACTGGGAAGACTGAATCTGCAACAGGTAAGCAGCTTGGTGTGAAGAAATAAACTGTGGGAGCAATTATTAGAAAATAAAAGACATACAAGACCACTGATAATCTAACTCGATCTGGGGCTCCACGCAAGATCACACCCCGTGGGGTCAAAATGATCACAAAAACTGTGAGCAAAAATCCCAGAACCAAACGGGGGGACCTAGTGAATGACCTGCAAAGAGCTGGGACCAAAGTAACAAAGGCAACCATCAGTAACACACTGCGCCGCCAAGGACTCAAATCCTGCAGTGCCAGACATGCCCCCCTGCTTAAGCCAGTACATGTCCAGGCCGTTGAAAAGTTTGTTAGAGAGCATTTGGATGATCCAGAAGAGGATTTTGAGAATGTCATATGGTCAGATGAAACAAAAATATTACTTTTTGGTAAAAACTCAACTTGAGAAAGAATGCTGAGTTGCATCCAAGAACACCATACCTACTGTGAAGCATGGGGGTTTAAACATCATGCTTTGGGGCTGTTTTTTCTGCAAAGGGACCAGGACGACTGATCCGTGTAAACGAAGAATGAATGGGGCCATGTATCGTGAGAGTTTGAGTGAAACCCTCCTTCCATCAGCAAGGGCATTAAAGACGAAACGTGGCTGGGTCTTTCAGCATGAAAATGATCCCAAACACACCGCCCGGGCAACGAAGGAGTGGCTTCGTAGAAGCATTTCAAGGTCCTGGAGTGGACTAGCCAGTCTCCAGATCTCAACCCCATAGAAATCTTTGGAGGGAGTTGAAAATCCAAGTTGCCCAGCGACAGCCCCAAAACATAACTGCTCTAGAGGAGATCTGCATGGAGGAATGGGCCAACATACCAGCAACAGTGTGTGAAAACCTTGTGAAGACTTACATAAAACGTTTGACCTCTGTCATTGCTAACAAAGGGTATATAACAAATTATTGAGATGAAATTTTGTAATTGACCAAATACTTATTTTACACCATAATTTGCAAATAAATTCTTTAAAAATCCTACAATGTGATTTTTGGATTTTTTTTTCTCATTTTGTCTCTCATAGTTGAGGTATAAATATGATGAAAATTACAGGCCTCTCTCATCTTTTAAGTGGGAGAACTTGCAACAATTGGTGGATGACTAAATACTTTTTTCCCCCACTGTAAATACAGAGTGACTTGGATATATACGACAAAAGTAAAATTAAATTAATTGTAATTTATTCCTTCATTTCCAACTAGTGTTTAGAATTAAACAGAAATAATAATGTTACATTTGACAAATTATTTTTTAACATATATTTTCAGTCTGCTTTCCCCGTTTTTTTCTCCATTAATCTAGCATGCTTTTCCAGTTTTATATCATGTGATGTGACATATTTTTCAGTTATTGCACCTAAAAACAATATCTGACAGATCAGGGCGACTGTGAATGAAGAATGATTGATGAATGAACTTTTCCCCCCCCCCCCCCCCCCCCCCCCCCCCCCCCCCCCCCCCCCCCCCCCCCCCCCCCCCCCCCCCCCCCCCCCCCCCCCCCTCCCCCCCCCCCCCCCTTTTTTTTTCCCCCCCCCCCCCCCCCCCCCCCCCCTATTTTTTATGTTTTTGCCCCCCCCCCCCCCCCTCCCCCCCCCCCCCCCCCCCCCCCCACCCCCCCCCCCCCCCCCCCCCCCCCCCCCCCCCCCCCCCCCCCCCCCCCCCCCCCCCCCCGGATAAGGCACATTAGCAATGTATATTCTGCGCGTGATCAAAATGTGGAGCTTACTGGAACAGCATTAAGAGTTGATTATGCTGGCTTTAACCGCCTCTCCAAATCCCCCGTCACAATCAGGTATCAATGCAATAAATTTAGCTCAGGGAAGGAGGGCGTTGGGGTTAAACAGGCGAGTGTGTGTGTGTGTGTGTGTGTGTGTGTGTGTGTGCTGGGGGGGGGGGGGGTAGTGGAGTAGCTTAATGGCACGGCTTTTAAGAAGGGATACCGTTACGTTCCCAAACATTTTGGGGCATTCCAGACCTTTCCATGCTCAGCTCTGCGGTAGAAGAATGACAAAGCTCCTTCTGACCACAAAACAATGAGAGGTCGACAGGCTTTTTATTCTTTCGTCTGTGGTTTTCGTTTCCCCCCCCTTTTTACATGCACTATTTCATCAACTTGCTTCATCAGACTTTGGTTTAGAGTTGATCTGATTCATTTGAACAAATCAGTTAAAATGGACAGTCTGTTTGAACTGATTCACTTACTCATTTGAATCTTCATTCCAAAAAGCTTTCCAGAAATCCCTGTGGATCATTTAATGCCTGCTTGTTTGGAGATAAATAAATATTTGCTATGTATTTGAGGTGTACCACATGATTTGTGCACCAGCTAACCACATAAGAGCTACATGCGAGTTATTTAAGCCCTTATTCACCAAAATCTTCCTCCAAATCTCATTTATGTTCTCCTGCAAATAAATATGGCACCTTAAAAAGTTGTCATCAATGAAACTGAACATAATTGGTTTTCATGTATCATCATTGATTTTACACCTGGTACGACATGTCAAAGCTACAGAAGACTTGGAATATAGCCTTTGAACTATGTTTTGGGTGCTTTTATATCATTTCTCATTCAATTTCACTGTATGGAAAAGAACGACCACAAGATCAGAAGACCCTCTAGAGAACCAAAAAAAACACCACCCACAAACAAAAAAAAAAACAAAAAAAAAAACAAAACAACAAACAAACCCAACAAAACACCCCCCAACCAAAACACCCCCCCACCACCAACCACACCCCCCCCCCACCCCCCCAGCTGAACGGCCAAGTTGAGGCGGACAAGCGGGTAAAATGATGTTTTTGGGGAATAATGAACTGTAAAAAATAGAAAACAGAACTATTACTTCAAGATACTTAATATATAATTACCAAAAATATATAATTCATATATTTTTTTAAACCCCAAAAGAAGTTATTTGCTACAGTTATGAGATTTCATTTTAAGGTCCAGTTCAAAAATGATTCATTTTTAGAACAATTCATTTTTTAATGATTCTCTTGCTCTAGTTAACACTACTTCAAGTCTAGCACCTACATAAACACACATGTATTGAATTTAGTACCTAGAGTGGACGTACAGCCCCATCCCCCCACCACACAC
This sequence comes from Sinocyclocheilus anophthalmus, assembly GCA_018155175.1. Lineage (NCBI taxonomy): Eukaryota > Metazoa > Chordata > Actinopteri > Cypriniformes > Cyprinidae > Sinocyclocheilus > Sinocyclocheilus anophthalmus. Next base: position 108,369 of record JADLZN010011814.1, read on the forward strand.
ACACACACACTAAAACACACAGACAGAGTCTCTCATCTGCCCGACTTTCCTTAGCAACAGAGCTTTCATCATGGCCTGAAAGAATCGAGCCTGTGAGATTCCCAGCATTTCTCTGTCTCTGGTCATAAGGTCTGCCTGCTTTGAATGCTTAAACATGCTCATCATGTTGATCCAGTTACCTGTAATGTGTGTGTGATCACACTTCAAATCTGCAGACTCTGAGGGTTTAAGGAATATAAACACAGAGACATGCACACATGAAACACTACTGCGATCAAGATCCCATAACTGGAGTTTATGTTACGCTGTATCAATTTACACTGAGAAGAACAGAGGCCGATCCATCTGTTAAATGTATCTCATATAATCTCTCTATCAGCATATATGTAGAAGGAATGGTGACGTGTTCTCTGTACTATACTACCAGCTCTATTTCTTTTTACTATTTCTAAAAAGAACCATAACATCCAAATAAACCCTGATATATTCAGTTTGAGTATTACCTTAAATATCTGAAGTCCACCTACACCAAACTCATCACTTTCACTTCACCGCTCTGCTTTTTAAATGCTGCAAATCCTAATTGTAAAATTCCAGATTCCCGCTTTTCCAGGGCATGTCTTTATTCTGCTCACCAAAGGTTTTCTGAGGCGCTGGGAATCTTGACAGATGTGGGCTGGTAGGGAGGAATCTCTCTTTTTTAGTGCCATAAGAGAAAATGTTTTCATGCAAGTAGAAGATTACCATTAAAAAAAATGTCTTCTAATAAATACACTAGAGTTAAAATGTTTTTTTAAAAACAACTTCAAGGAAGATTTTTTGGTAACACTATCTATGAAGCCCATATTTATAATACATTATAAGGGTATTCTTAAGGCATTATAATTATAATATGTTGTATCATTTCATGAATATTCATAAGAACAGTTTTAATATATTATAATATTTACTTATTTGTGGTTATAGCTTTTAAGATTATGATGATTATAAAACACAATGAACACGTTGCATCCACTTTTACAATGGATTATATTTATCATAGTTATAATGTATTACAAGTCTCATATCTTGCCATTTTTCTTATGCTACTTTACGTAAAGCAGTCAAAGACCACTTATAAGCAGTAATAATAATAATAATAATAACATTTTTTTCTCTCAAACAGCCATAAGATCAGATATCAGATCAGATGAATGTGTAATATGACACATTTGCTTTGAACTATTTTTATTGTAATATCAGTTTGATTATTTTGATGGTACCCTTTAAACAGCTGTTGATAAGTGACTCTGCAACTACATATCAACTAGCGGTCATTAGAGTATTAGTATGTCTGCTACTGTAAATATTTGCTAACACTTTATTTTGATGGTCAACCAACAGATAAACTGACTATAAGTGTCTTTGCAAGTACGTCAACTTATTCTACCATACTAGATTCTACCATTCTTGAGCATACTAATACTCTAATGAGAGTTAGTTGGCATGTGGTTGCAAAGTTGCTTATAGTCGATTGATTAAGGGGACCATCAAAATAAAATGTAACCATATAAAACATTGCATTTTTTCAGTTGGAGTATAAAGCTCACATCAATTAATTAACATTAGCTCCACAGGAAACACTCAAATAAAACTCAGCATCTATCCACTCACAAGCTGTACTAAGATACTGTACAGATCTTAAATAAACAATGTCAAGATAGTCCATTATAAATGTAAAAAATAGATTTTATATGGTGTTTATTGTGTTATAAATAATCATAATCTTAAAACTTATAACCACAAATGCGTAAGAATTATAATGTATTATAACTGTTGTTATGATTATTCATGAGCTGATATAAGTTGAGTTGATATGAGTTGAGTTGGTATAACATATTATACGTTTTTTATAATGCATTATGCATTCATTATAATGCCTTAAGAATACCCTTATAATGTATTACAAATACGGGCTTCATAGAAAGTGTGTTACCGATTTTTTTATGATTTTGAAGGCAAGGTCAGTATTTGATCAGAAATACAGTAAAAACGGTATCAATATTGAAAAAAAGATCAAAAAATTTAAATATTATTTTATTATTATTTCTATTATAAGATATTTTTAAAAATTTTTTTACCATTACTTCATTCTTCAGTGTCACATGATCCTTCAGAAATCCTTATAATATGCCGATTTAGTGCTCAATAAATTATTATCATTGTTGAAAACTATGACTATAAAACTATTATATTATTGTTGAAGACATTTGCTTAATATTTTATGTAGAAAACGTGATTCCTTTTTTTTCAGAATTCTTTGATAAATAGAAAGTTCAAAAGAAAAACATTTGTTTGAAATAGAAATATTTTGTAACATTATAAAAGTTTTGTAAAACAAAGTCTTCACTGTCCATTTTGATCAATTTAACGCATCCTTGCTGAGCCCGAACGTCTGTGTACTGGTACAGTCTTTTCAAAACAGTAAAAATCAAGGAGGTCCAGCACAAATGGAAACAAATTGTAACCTACTCTAACATTTCATTTTTACAAACTATACATTGTTTATGTACACTAGCAAATAACTGAATATATTCCGTATGATGCTAAAAACCTACAACGTGTATCTAAAAACAATTCTTACAAAACAAAATATGTTAATAATAATAATGATAAAAAAGTTATAAGTTCAAACTTCCATTTTTATATGATTCTAAAATGGGAAAAAACTGTTTTTTTGTTTAAACTGTTTGTTTTTTTGTCTTTTGTCTAAACTTCTGTGTCCAACTGGTGTAACTGTTTTTCGACTCTTTTCTCAGCGCATCACCAATATATGAGAGGCCCATAAATACTGAAAACAGTCCAGGACACCCACATACAGATGAGAGAGATGGGAGGCTCTTATACCCAGGTGTGTTATGGCTGCACAGGTGTGCTGTAGACAGATCAGACTGACGGTTGGAGGGAAGAGGATCCTACAACATCACACAAGACGATCACACTCACACAGTTCCCTATCAGTGATCCACTGCACCTGCTCAGGAAAATGTAAGCTACCTTTGCCTCTTTATATCAACTCTCTCTGTCCTTCACTCCAGTCTGAGAAGTGTGCACTACAGTTGAGAGCTGGCTGAGGGTCTTTGGCTGGTCACTGCTGTTTGAATGCCTGTCCGGAGTCATTTGAAGTGCTCTGACCTTAAACCTCTTACACTCAAACACATGGTGGAGAAACACGGCTGTGTCGTTCCCAGGGCCTCTCTCATGCTATCTCTCTACACGCCTGCCAGAAGAAGTGTTATTTAAAGCAGGACACCCCAGGGACTTTTGAAATGTTCTCCTCTCATTAGGACACTAGAAAACAAGGCAATGATTCATGGTTAATTATATGAGCTGTAAATAATATCATCTCATCGTAAAGAGTATCATGTGGTCTCTTCCAAGAATCCAACAAACAAAAGAGAGAAATTACTCATCTGATTAACTGATGGTAATATTTCATATCATATTCCATATGATGCCATATAACTGGAAAACAGATTTTTACTCACACTGGGGTACCAACCTAAATAAGCCAGTATTATTTATATACTAATATAGTATTTTTTATATAGCTATTAATTAGCTTTTATTTTTATATTTTTGGTTTTCATTTTAATTTTAGTTTTAGTAATTTTAACTTTTTTTTTTTTTCATTTTATTAGCTTCTTTAAAAAAAAAAAAAAGACAAATTCTCATACCTTTAATTGTTTTTTTATTTCAGTTTTAGTACTTAAACTTATAGCACTTAAATATTTCTGATTTTCATGTTCTAATTTTTATTTTATATTTTATCACCAAAAATGTTCACTCTTGTATGACTTTCGATATCAAAAGATGGTATTTTGAAGAATGTTTGAACTGTTTTTGTCAATACAATTAAAGCCAGTTGGGTCAAAAAATACTGGATCCCATACTTTCAGGACATACATACATACATAACCAAACAAACAAACATTTATGTAATGCTTGGAACAACAATAGGGTGAGTAAATGATAACAGACTTTAGTTTTTGGATGAACTATCCTATCACCACACACCACATTAGTGCGTTTGCTTCCGTTGCTCAGTCCAGAGCAGACAGTTTAATCATGAAAGCTTCTTTATGAATGCAATATCAGAAGTTCTTGTTTTTCCCAATCTATAATATTGGAAAGGCAGCTTTGATATGGCACAAATGATTTGGATGTTAAAGCAATCAGGGCCCATTTTGCCTTGAGTTAGAGTATGTAGAGGAGGCATTTTCTACACATTTGTAGCACGTAATTTTTTTTTTCCTCTTGTAATGCTAATCACGATTGATGGCACCAAACATTTAGTAATGTAGTTTTTCAGACCTGTTTACATACTCTATCACACCCTTAAAGTTAGGCTGGTTTTGATATTACACTGAACAAAATTATAAACACAACACTTTTGTTTTTGCCCACATTTTTCATGAGCTGAACTCAAAGATCTAAGACTTTTTCTATGTACACAAAAGGCCTATTTCTCTCAAATATTGTTCACAAATCTGTCTAAATCTGTGTTAGTGAGCACTTCTCCTTAGCCGAGATAATCCATCCACCTCACAGGTGTGGCATATCAAGATGCTGATTAGACAGCATGATTATGGCACAGGTGTGCCTTAGGCTGGCCACAATAAAAAGGCCACTCTCTAATAAGGTGCAGGTTTACTGTATTGGGGGGTCCGGGGGGGTCCGAAACCAGTCAGTATCTGGTGTGACCACCATTTGCCTCACGCAGTGCAACACATCTCCTTCGCATAGAGTTGATCATGTTGTTGATTGTGGCCTGTGGAATGTTGGTCCACTCCTCTTCAATGGCTGTGCGAGTTGCTGGATATTGGCAGGAACTGGAAAACGCTCTTGTATACGCCGATCCAGAGCATCCCAAAACATGCTCAATGGGTGACATGTCCGGTGAGTATGCTGGCCATGCAAGAACTGGGATGTTTTCAACTTAAAGGAATTGTGTACAGATCCTTGCAATATGGGGCCGTGCATTATCATGCTGCAAAATGATGGTCGTGGATGAATGGCACAACAATGGGCCTCAGGATCTCATCACAGTATCTCTGTGCATTCAAAATGCCATCAATAAAATGCACCTGTGTTCGTTGTCCATAACATACGCCTGCCCATACCATAACCCCACCGCCACCATGGGCCACTCGATCCACAACGTTGACATCAGCAAACCGCTCACCCACACGACGCCATACACGCGGTCTGCCATCTGCCCTGTACAGTGAAAAAACGGGATTCATCCGTGAAGAGAACACCACTCCAAAGTGCCAGACGCCATCGAATGTGAGCATTTGCCCACTCAAGTCGGTTACGACGATGAACTGCAGTCAGGTCGAGACCCCGATGAGGACGACGAGCATGCAGATGAGCTTCCCTGAGACGGTTTCTGACAGTTCTGTGCAGAAATTCTTTGGTTATGTAAACCGATTGTTGCAGCAGCTGTCCGGGTGGCTGGTCTCAGACGATCTTGGAGGTGAAGATGCTGGATGTGGAGGTCCTGGGCTGGTGTGGTTACACGTGGTCTGCGGTTGTGAGGCCGGTTGGATGTACTGCCAAATTCTCTGAAACGCCTTTGGAGACGGCTTATGGTAGAGAAATGAACAATCAATTCACAGGCAACAGCTCTGGTGGACATTCCTGCAGTCAGCATGCCAACTGCACACTCCCTCAAAACTTGCGACATATGTGGCATTGTGCTGTGTGATAAAACTGCACATTTTAGAGTGGCCTTTTATTGTGGCCAGCCTAAGGCACACCTGTGCAATAATCATGCTGTCTAATCAGCATCTTGATATGCCACACCTGTGAGGTGGATGGATTATCTCGGCTAAGGAGAAGTGCTCACTAACACAGATTTAGATAGATTTGTGAACAATATTTGAGAGAAATAGGCCTTTTGTGTACATAGAAAAAGTCTTAGATCTTTGAGTTCAGCTCATGACAAATGGGGGCAAAAACAAAAGTGTTGCGTTTATAATTTTGTTCAGTGTATATATCAAAAACAGCCTAACTTTAAGGGCGTGAGAGAGTATGTAAAAAGGTAATGAAAAACTACATTACTAAATGTTTGGTGCAATCAATCGTGATTAGCATTACAAGAGGAAAAAAAAAATTATGCGCTACAAATGTGTAGAAAATGCTGCCTCTACATACTCTAACTCAAGGCAAAATGGGCCCTGATTGCTTTAACATCCAAATCATTTGTGCCATATCAAAGCTGCCTTTCCAATATTATAGATTGGGAAAAACAAGAACTTCTGATATTGCATTCATAAAGAAGCTTTCATGATTAAACTGTCTGCTCTGGACTGAGCAACGGAAGCAAACGCACTAATGTGGTGTGTGGTAAAAGGGTGTTGGAATGAAGGAAGGATAATCGGGTTGCAGAACAAAAGGGGAAGATAACAGATCGATCTGGTCTAAAGAGAGAAACAAAGAGAGAGAAAGTAATGGATGAGTTTCAGGGCAGCAGAGACAGTGGTAGATGTTTAGAGGCTGGAGGTTAACCACAACATCCTCAGCGCAGTGGAGGGGACTTGTTCTCAGAAAAGGAGGAGGGGAACCGTCCAAAATAGAGGGAGGCTTTTTATGGTGCATGAAACACCCATATTATATAATTTCATCACTGTACTGTTCATTTCCTCTGATGTGCGGAGTCTGAAGGGGACAGGGAGAAAACAAGGGGATGGGACTATAAAGATAGAGAGGAATTCCCCCATGTGCTCGTCCTGTGGTCAAGTCCTAACAAGACACACTTTAGTGAGGGGGTAAATATGATTTAATCTAGACCTTAAAATCTATCCAGATATGAAATATGGGCAGCATTAAAACACACAATCTTCCAATATTTTCCACAATCTAAACCTTATTTTTCCCTCCAGCTGAAGGACTAAATGTGGTGATGTAATATCTGAATGAGTGGCATCTCATCTGGCTCACGCACACATCGGTCCCTCTGCCAGCTAAATGACTCAAACACATATAAATACACATGCTAATTAAATATGATCGTTTAAGAGGGGCAGTCGTAGCCACTCTGTAGGGTTACACCCACAACCTACAACTTAGATCTGCAACAGAGAGGGTTGTGGTGAAAAGCCATCATTTCAGCTGTTTTCTTTCTTTTGAAAGCTAGTGGAGTGTGCAAGCTCAACCCAATAGAAGACCTATTTTTTCTTTTCTGTAATGGAGCGTGCCATCATCAACCAGAGCCACCTCCATACAGGATTTCCCCCACTGAACTTAACATAGACCTACAGCAGCCTATAAAACCAATGCAGCTATATTCAGACAAAACAGAAGCTGCTATTATTAGCATACCTTAAATGCAGGAGTGAATCCACATTTTGTGTATGTATAGAATGCAAGATTTGATGATGATCAGGGTGAAGAGCAAGAGGTTTTAGGTACCTGTCGGCGTCTCCCTGGCCGGTGGAGGCGTTACGCTGCAGACTTTCCCGTACCATTGCCATTCCATCCGGCAAACGGTTCAATCGCCGCGTATACAGACTCAATCCCCCATCCGTCATGTACCTAAGAAAACACACACAAACAGAGATCCTACATTACTCATCCAATTACAAGAATTATGTAACAAAAACTGGATATAAAGAACATTCAAAAGCAAAGAAACTGTTCACAAATACATTATAACCATTGACTAATAAAAACCACAGTGCAGTTAGGTCTCATATACTTTGCAATTAAAAATAATTAAATAAACTGATAAATAATACTACAGTCATTAATCCAAAAGAAATCACTAAACAAAATATAATAATAGAATAGAATAGAATGACAACAAGTCCTGAGTAAAGAAATAAAATGATTTTGTGATCACAATTTTTTTAAAATTCTTAAAGCAATTAATGTCAGCGAACTCTACACTATCTAGATCAGGGATGGGCAACTTTGATAGTGACGAGGGCCAGCATTTTTTCTCCTTTATAAGGGGCCAGATTACTAATCGTCACACACCTTTTCACCGTGCTTATTCAATTTCTTTTTGCAAAAAACAAATATACAGAGGTCCTTTTTTTTATTAGTAGCCTACAGAACATTCTCAAAACAACCTAAAAATGACAGTTAAAAAGGGCTTAAAAAAAAAAAAAAAAAAAAAAAAACGTTATTCCAAAGGTACTCATAAAATAAACCGGGTACCTGCCAGGATTTAATAAAATTTAGGATTGACAGAGTTTAAGATCTGCACTTCACATTTCAACCTTAAACATTTTTTAAGAAAAGGGCGAGATCAAAAGTATCAGATTATTAGAAATGTGAAACAATTATTATGCACTAGATGTATTAATTAAATAATATAATATATCGTAGGGTTTAGATTTTTATAATGCATTAGATTTTTGTCGATCCACTGGTTCACATTCAAAAATATGTAGCAAAAATAGCTGGGTTTATTGAAATAGCAAATTTGTTCTCTGCCAGCAGGTGTCACTTTCGGAACTGCGCATATAGTGGTTTCCCCGGTAACCGCAGTACACAAAGCTGACCTGCAGCTCTCAAGTTTATTCAGTGAAATCACAGCCTTTTGAAATTTAATCGTCATATTAATCCATACAGCAATTCTTGTCTTTCCATCCCCAAATACCTCTTATAATTTAGACCTTTTTGTACCATTTAAGAGTTTGCATAGCCTTAAATGTAAACAATTGAACTGAAGACGCTTTAAGGACCTGCGGAAACCCTAATAAGAACATAGTCCAGAGCAAACATTTCTGTCATGCATTTGGCAAAAATCTTTTGTTGACTGTGAATTTCACCTTTGAAATTTGAGGCAAGTGCAACTCTGGCATCTCCGTTGTTTGTGAGCAGTGGTGTGATGGCGATTTAAATAAAATACAGATTTCCAAACAATCCAAACATATCGGTATCCCCTTGAACTTGGTAAAAAGATCATCTGTTTCCCATCTTGACTTGAAAATACTGTTCAGGTGTACGGTGTCATTGTATTATTGACATGTCAAAGTCTAGACCAAGTGGCAACCTCCCGCTCTCTCTTGTGAAGCCAATGAGGAAGTGACTTAAACTGTAATTCATCAACTGGCCCGCTAGAGGCTGGCTGCAAAAGGGAGTCAATCCCATAGACTTCTTCACACGTAGTTGAAATTATATTAAGCCTTAAAGTTCTGCATAATTAAGGGCTTGGCCACTTGAGTAAAAGGTGGATTGCCGCTGTTGTCACCACCGTCGAGCTAGGTGGGCGTGACTTCACCAACCAGCTCGCTTTTTGCCCTTTTGCATTTTCCCCCCTCCCCCCCCCCCCCCCCAGGGAGTAACGCGACCAAGATGGCGACGGCCAGCTCCGCCCACTTTGAGCTTCAAAAATGCTCTTCAGGAACCTACGGGTGACGTCAAGGACACTACGTCCATGTTTTTATAAAGTCTATGATGTGTACATTAGAGTGCACATCCTACTACGCTGAAATGAACAGGGGAGCGGCTGGAAACTAGCGACCTCTCCTGGTTTGAGATAGTATTAACATCATAAACTGAAAGCAATCTTTACGTGACTTGCTTTCAAATGTTTTAAAATTGAAATCATCCGAATCTAATATGATCCAGCGCGCCATACTAAAAGACACTACGGGCCATATACAAGTTGCCCATCCCTGATCTAGATAATTTAAATATATTGTTATATTATATTATATTATTAAATCTTTGCTACTAATGCTGGTCAGCATATCACACCAATAAATAAAAAGAACAATGCAGAGAATTATATTCATTATAATCAGTCTAAAGGAAATACAGTTTCATTTTTATTTTTTTTTTCAAAATTTTTAAAATGGGATGTTGCAAGGGCGGGGAAAATCTTAGTATAGTCAAAAAAATGAAGTTAAACAGTCTTTCAACGAATAGAGCCCTCATGACATCCAACCCTTTGCTGGTTAAAATCAGGCAACAGGAAGTAAGTAAGTGTGTGTGTGTGGTGTGTGTGTGTGTGTGTGTGTAGCATGAGGTCAGTGGGGTCAATGATTCACAGACGCTCCGAAAAAAGGAAAATGATCCATCATGTCTTCAGAAAAGACTTCACATTAATCATAAATGATAATCACACATACATGAACAAAGATCTCCCATTCACATAATATTCTTGTACAGATAACAAAAAGCATCCAAAAATGTGTAACAACCATCAGCGAACTGCTGCTGTCCAATAATACCAGATCTGTGCATGCAGTATTCACTCAAGCAATATCACTAATTTCTTTATCCATTCATTCATTCATTCATTCATTCACACACACACGTCTATAAGGTTTAGGTGGGTGAAAGGGCTACCAGGAGAAAAACAAACCCTCACATAACTAAAACAAAATCAGATACTCTTCCAAATATTTGCCCTGTAACTAGATTCCTCGCTGCTCGCAGTCACTCACTCTACTACAGTTCCCACTGGACACTGGAATGAAATCCCCAGTCTTCACACTCAACAGACTCACTCAAGGTAAGACAGTTAGTGTGTGGTTGTGAGTCGGTACAGTGCCCTCTTTGTGTAAAATACTGTCACATCATATTGAGAACCAGCTGCTGGAATACTGTGGCTTTATAGTTTGCCAAAAACCTCCAGACAGCTAACGGTGCAACATCTCTGCTAAGACCACCTCCACATACCTCCAACTCTCAATTTCCCTCCATATTTCTGAGAGTATGTAGGTGAATCTCACAAAAATGTCCAGGTTATATTTCACCATAAACTCTTAATTGTCATGAAAGCAATGCTATGCTTTGTAAAAAGTGAAGAGTTACTAGGCCATTAGTATAATATAATGCTGCATGCATTAAAAATATTAATATAATATAATATAATATAAATGCATGAATGCCATAAAATTAAAGTAACAAATGCAAAAACGTTTTATTTGCATTTTTCTAAAAAATATTTTTAGAATTTTATTTTGTGGTGAGATATGACCCAGATTTTATTTCAGACACATTTTCATAACCTTTGCACTTATATGATCATATTTACAATCCAATTTCAAGCATCAACAATGCCAGTTACAAAACATTACCAGTTTGGTACTACTAAGAAATTAATACTAAACACTAAGATTACACTAAACAGAAACAGACCTGAACCTCTAAACTAATGTAATGAAATGTAATTTCTTTAACTTTTCTCTAAATGCATTAACGGTCACATGATAACAATAATACAAGTTGACAACAATGACTGACATACCTTTCAGTGCTAAAAATCCATTAGATGTTTAATTTGCCAAAAATACAGGTGAGATCCTGTGGAAAATACACACTATCTGATGTGTTTGTTTGCATTAGCGTGTGAGGTTATGAATATGTTTTGCATGTGTTTCTCTAGTGCTGGAGTATATTCTCTGTCTCTACTCTTCTGTGTGTGAGTGGCTGAAGTTTGCGCCGGTGCGCTGGACTGTTTGGTGAAGAGGGAGGAGGCTAAACCAACCACCCCCTTCCCCAAAACACACACACACACTCACATAAACACAACCCCCACCCCATGAACAAGAGAGCCTGGAGGGGTTTTGGGAGAAGGGCAGCACATGAGGGGAAGAAAGAGGGGGATGAGAAAGAGAGAAGTAACAGGAAAGAAAGCTAAGAGGAGAGTTAAGACTAAATTGATGACAGATTCAATGTCTTGAGTCTGACATTTGAAAGGTAAAAGAGCTGATAATTTTTAAAGGAAGTATGGCTGTAAATGTCATTTATTAACATTATATATACATGAACAATTTGTTATATATACATTACATTTAATATAAAGAGATAAATTAATGAAAATTAAGAGGGATCATATAATGATATCATATATATAATATAGATAGTCATGAAAATTATGAAAATGACTTTGTTATAAAAAGGTAAAAATAAATCAATAAAAATTATATATATTATATAAGTCAAGAATTCAAATTGGAAAACTGCTGAAAAAAAAATCAATAACCAGAATCAGGCTTGATTTTATTTATGCTAAAGATAATTCATCTTCTTTTTTTCTGGTGAAATCTGGGTGATATATCAAGGAATACAATTTTTTTCAATCAATAAAAATCTTTAAAAATGAAAACAGATCAAATTCAAATACAAAACTACAGCCAATAAAAAATATAATGATAGTTTAAAAATTATTTTTTAAAAATCCCGAAAACATGAATATGAGAAAATCAGACAATCTTCTAATTGAATTCACACTTTAAAACTATGAAATGTGTGCGAACGTGTGTGTGTGTTTCTATGTAAACAAGACCTGATGATATAAAGTGTTCATGATCTGACAGCTACTGTATAATGTGTGTTTAGACGAACACCAAGGTCTTAGCATGTGTTTTCTAACCTGCTAAAGCAAACATTGTATGGTGTAAAACACCAACATAACTGCGCAAATACCAAACAAACTTAAAGCTATAAATGCCTTCAGACTAGCTACCCTTACGAAAAATACGTTTATTCATGTGTGCTATTAGTACACTTCTTTTAAACTAAAAAATAGGAAAGTATACTTTCAGTGTACATTTTATGTACTTCTCAGAAATATACTTAAAATGACATTTAAGTATACTTGACTTATACTTAGAAAAAGTCTAAATAAATTTTAGCTATAATTGTGCTCCTAGAAACCGTGTTTTCATTGTTATACTGTAGGGGGCGCTAGTACACTTCTTCTGTACAGAAACAAGGAAGAAGGAAACGAAAGCAACAGAGCGTCCACGTGTTTTTAAACAAAAAAAATCTAACACGATCTTCAGAAATAAAACAGCATCAAAACTGTGTAACGTTATGGAATAAAATGTCAGCCCATGAAGAGGTAATGACTGGCAAGCTTTGGGGTGTTGATTGACTCCATCTACATTTTTTTGGATTATCCACACTCTGAACCACTCTATAGTTTATTTAGCTTTTGTTCAAAATGTTGTTTATTTATTTTTTTATTTTTTTAAATAAAACTTACTCACATTCAAGTGTTTAAAAAAAAGAATAAACATTTTGTTTAGCAAGCAGATACCCTCGTACTTTCTTTGATGTTGTAGGTTCGAGATTTATTCACATAATAAAATTATACAAATTAATAACCTATAGGGAGCAGAGTAATATACTTCAAGTTGGATGTAAAGTATAATTAAAGAAAACTACGATATACGTGCAGTATACAACTAGAACTGAGAAGTTTATGAGACTGATACTTCGCAAAGTGTATTAAAAATGCTACAGAGCCCTTATTAGAACTATCAGGTATGACCTATAAGTGCACTCTTTTAGGTAGTGTTGCAGTAAAAGTAAAACATATATGTAATACTCGCATTGTGTATCAAAGGGTGTACTACGGTTATGTCATTAAACGGTATACGTTACTGATAATACTCAGAACGTGGGCCAATTCGTCCCAAGAGAGTAGAAATAGTACCGAGTACTAGTGTAGGTACATAGGTTTTAGTATACTAACGTAGTACATCCGTGGCATATTTGTGTAAAGCGACATACACGCAGATGTATACTTAAAATATACTTGAACTTTACTTAAGTATACTTAATAAAATAAACTTAAAATATACTTATTTTTGGTAAGGCTATAGACAAACGTTAACAAGTGACATGATTTATAGCATTCCCATCTTATTTCAGATGATTATTTGCTTTACAGAAATCTCAATAGCTTTACAGATGCTGTAACCCCAATGTCAGTCATATGTCAGCGTCTTTCCAATAAAGAGCATATTATATTATATATAGAGCAGCGTGATACATATGATGTAATGTGACAAACCTGTCCCTCCATTATCAAAGTGCTGTCATGAACAGAGGAAAGAGATCATATTAGCTCAACCTGTATGTGTTCATATATAAAGCAGCCTGGGGCGAAGTCTTTAACCCGTCAGTCCTGATTGGACTGAGAAAACAACCACTTTGAAACCTGGGAAATCAGATCCAACAGCAGTATCATGAGAGCCTCTTTCCGTGAGGGGTCTGGTTCAAACATGTTAGTGCACTTCAAGATCTATATAGCCCTCCAATAGCAATCTCACTTCCCTCAATGCTCATGATATCATCCATTGTGCAGGAGATGCTCTAGTTTAAGAGACATTTATCAAAGCACACAGGGGATTCCTTTTTTCAGTTAAGTGTCAGTGTTAAGAACTTCACATTCAAAATGTCAGATTTACAATAGCACCCAAACGAGTGCAGTAAAAGTGAGCAAAACAGTGAATTTGACATGTTTTTGATGCCTGGATTTTGTCAGACGTTTATTAATGACTATCTAAGTGATATTTGCATCCAGACACCAGGCTAATGGCCAGGTGTAATTGCAGCCTGTCACCTGGCCCGTTCTCTATAATCTGGTAATGTTAGAAGCACTAGAACAGTTTGTAGTGTTCAAGCCACACAGGAAGACACAGGGGAAATAATAACACAAGAGGTTTAAATTGCACATTATCACAGCTAAGGTATGCAGAGAGCTTGTTTCAGCATGAAGGGGGGCGTTAAATCTGTGTTACATTGCCCCTTCAATCTGTACACTAAGTACAGAGGAGAGCACATGCACTAAAGCTGCTTTTATTACCGCCTAAGGACCAGAGCCTCAAGGTGACAATATTCATTGCATTTAATGTGTTCATTAGACGTCATATGTGTATCTGAAATACAACTGGATTCACATCTCCCCGTGAGAATTGATTCAGTGAATCAGGACAACGCTGATTCACACTAATGTCAACAGAAAAACACAAAGTCCCAAATCCTTCTCTAGTGTCTATCCTGAGCTTTGAAGTAAAGGCAGCAGAGAGAAAAAAGTATAAATCCATAAATGGATTTATAAGGATAGTTTACTCAGAAATTAAAATTGTGCCATCATTTACTCTCATGTTATCGACAAACCGTAGGGGGGGGAGGTTTTTTTCCTTTTTTTTTTTTTTTGGGTTTTTTTCTGTGTTGGAACATAAAGAGGATATTTTGAAGAATATGGGTAACCAAACAGTTTATGGACTCCACTGTCTTCTATAGTATGGAGAAAAAAAAATTATATGGAAGTCAATGGATACCAGCAACTGTTTGGTTACCAACATTCTTCAAAATATCTTCCTTTGTTTTCACGAGAAGAAAGAAATGCACACAGGTTTGCAAAAACTTGAGGGTCAGTAAATCATCTTCATTTTTGGGTGAACTATCCTTTTAAGAAAGGCTGAAAAAAGGCAACGTACTATTAAGAGATATTAGGAACCAATATCGTCCAAGTGGGGTTAGAACCAAGCCCAAAACCACAACAGTACCCACTTGCCCCCCAAAACACCCCCTCAAACCATGAATAAAAACCATTTGTATACTAAGGGTGTGCGCTAAACTACGATTTTTAGTCAGAGGCATCTAATTAATTAAAAGTTAAGACATTCAAAATGATACAAAAAAATATGTATTTCAAATAAATGCTGTTTTTGTTAACTGCACCACATTGATAATAATAAATGTTTCTTAAGCATCAAATCACCATATTAGAATGATTTCTAAAGGATCATGTGACACTGAAGACTGAAGTAATGATGCTGAAAAATCAGCGTTACCAATTTTAAAATTTCTGATACATGTGATCAATAATTAATTTTAATATGAATAATAGAAAGCATTTTTAAATTCTAATATTATTTCATAATATTGTTTTTACTGTATTCTTACTGTATCTTTTGGTGAGCTTAAAAAAAACATCTTTCAAAAACATTATCGTATGACCCCAAACATTTGAATGGTATATCCTTTTCTGAATCTGTGCATTTACTAAAACAATGACTAAATGTAAATTTGGTTAACTCTGCTCAATACATTTAAAAAGGTAAACACAAAAACTCTTCTTACATAGGTTAAAAAAATCCCCTGGAAATCTATTGCCCCTAAATTGAAAAGTTAATTTCTGACCTGGTAGTCATGCATTGATTTATAATATCAATATGAATATGAATTAGACCGAAGAAAAGTGACCTAAGAAATTACCTAAATTACCTAAGAAAAGTGACCTTAGAAAAAGTGAATTAATATTTAGAGAACCATATCACCCTCTAGTGGCTGCAATAAATCCACCCTGCAAAT
The DNA here is from genome assembly GCA_018155175.1 of Sinocyclocheilus anophthalmus. NCBI lineage: Eukaryota > Metazoa > Chordata > Actinopteri > Cypriniformes > Cyprinidae > Sinocyclocheilus > Sinocyclocheilus anophthalmus. The sequence continues at coordinate 124,485 of JADLZN010011814.1, forward strand.
ATCCACAGAGATTTTCACAAGTCTTCACAGCAAGCATGATCCATTTGATTAGTTTTATATGGTAATGTACAAATTTATGAACATGCCAACACTCATTACAGTAAACTGAACTGACCTTTAACAGAGATATCTTTACACCAAATCTGCTTCCTTTAGGCACTTGACACAATTTACACAATAATTGGTTAATAATAATCTAGGACCAACAAAGAATTACCACATGTGTAAATTATGAGGTGCGCCTTTAAATTGCCTTTTAATTTTCCTTTCATCTCCACTTAACTACATACTGAAAACGCCCATAATTATCAGCCGTTGGAAAAAACCAATTAGTCATCCATCTTAACCAGTGCCAATCATCTTCCACACTTACCCGCTGGTCAGCTCATCAGAGCGGGCGTTCTTAGCCAACACGTCTCCATCACTCATGTAGCCGCTCATTTCCAGCCCCACACCTGCCAGCTCCAGATCCTCCACCCGGTCTCCCAGCTCCAGGCCACAGAGGGCGCTGCCACGCGCTGCCAGCTGCTTCCGTAGAGGAGCCTGGTACAGATAACGGCCCTGGCCGGACGCCACACCTCCGCTGCGGGACTGATACCCGTTACCAACCGAGGGAGCATCTCCTGCTTGTAGACGGGGGCTGGACTGGCCTATGCGACTGGCCCAGGACAGCGGCGCGGGGCGAGATGCCATGCTGAGGATGCTGCGACTGCTCATTTCAGTAGTAACGCTACCATCAAAAGTGGTCTCCAGTGTGCTGAGAGACAAAGACCATTTAAAATTCACACAAATTCATATATTGACACATTAAAAGTCAATATAAAATCAAATTCATATGACCTTTTAAAGCTAAAATGTACCATGGTATCAATAGTTATACCATGGTACATATCTATAGTTTCTTCAAAAATACCATGTTATTAGTTGTTTTTATTACAGTAGTGGCTTGTACCAAGTTTGACCAACATTTCTAGGCTGTTGTACTATAGTTAATTCCAGGAAACCACAGTTACTATGGTATTTTTCACCAAATAGAATTCAATTACAATATTTACTTAATTTTAATATGAGGAAAGGTTTTATGCATAGTACTGAGGAATTGTAACCAATATCCTGAAACCTCAGGAAACAAAAATGCCTTGCTGCTCTCATTTTGCCACAAAATGGACTTTTTAAGCAGTTCACAATTACAGCATGATGCCATCATAGCAATGCAGTCTGGGTCACTCAGATGAATAATCAAAAAAGAGGAACAAAGAAGGTTTTAAGAATAGAGATGGAAAGAGCATGGTAGAGCTGGTGGACAGACTCTATTCAATTAGTCATTTACAGTTAAAAGAGTCAAGCCGAGGAAGGAATGGATACTTGTTATTGTCTCAAAAGATAAAATACTGTGAGAAAAAAAGTGTTCTTTTATGGCAGCCTGTGTCTTTGCCTGTTGAATTGGGGAATAATCTGCTTTTTCCCTCACTGTTAAAGCTTCACGGTTTACCAAAGAACCATCTTCTTATCTTAGCCACTTTTTGAAAGTTCTCCTGCAACATCAGACTGTGAAAAGTAAGAAATAGATGCATCTACCTGTGTGTGATTTGCGTCCCCCGCAAACTTGACATGGTCTCTTCTAAATTCTGCCGCAGGTCAGCAATATTTTTGACAGTCCTCAGACGTCTGGTTTCTGGATCTTCACCTGAAAACAGGGCATGCATTTTCACATATATCAGTATTTAAACACTGTTCAAGAGTTTGGGTAAGATTTGTTTTTCAAATAAATGCTCTTCTTTTGAATTTTCTGTTCATCAAACAATGTTAACTATTGTTTTCAACACTGATTGCCAATAATAAATGTTTCTTGAGCAACAAATCAGCATATTAAAATGATTTCTGAAGCATCATGTGACAATATGGTGGTGCATAATGGTGCATTGATTATTATAATTACTAAAAGGAAAAGGTCTTAGAATATCAGATGTTTTAAACTTCATCAGATATGAAATGAACAGGTTACCTGACAGGTCCTCAGTAGAAGACTGGTTGATCTTACTGGAGCTACTGGAGTCACTACTACGACATCCACAGCTTGGGATTGTGCCAATGTTTCCATCTGCCTCATTCTGAGACCTAAAAACACAGGGGTTAAAATAAAAAAAAGATGCCATTCATGTACATGCATACACATTTTCTGTGACATTCTAGTCAGCAGAAGTCCTAGCCTGACTAAAGGAATCCTTTATGGAAAATAAACACAGGGCAACAGGTCTGTTTCAGAGGAAATACCAGTCAACCGCTTCACAGCTGAGCCTGACGGGGAGTCATACACATGTGAGCACGCATGCACACTTACCACAGCCGTTCACAATGAGTTTTACAGTGGCAGTCTCATAAATCAAATACAAATGTTTTGGCATGAATCCATTTTATTTATCTGTCTATCTGCTATGTGCTACATGCATGCATTAAGATTTCACTATAGTTTTTTTCAGTACAAATCAATATCATCTTGTGTTATGTTGTTAGTAAGATGCTCTTTAGCATGTTTGTAGCATGATGGTACAGTATGTGTTTTGGTTTTGGGTGGTTGTCAGGAGGTTGCTATTCTGCTACTAAGGTCTTGTGAGAGATTTTAAGCAAATTTTACTATACATTTATTAATATTTAGAATTTGATTGTTATGTCTTCAGTATTCATTTCCATTTTAGCTTGTTTTAGCAATTTTTCACTATTAGCTTTTTTTATTTCAGTTTTAATTCTAGTATTTTTTAGTTTTAGTAATTCAAATTAAACTTATTTTAGTTAGTTGCCAAAGCAACATTTCTAACAGTGTTTTTTTCTTCATTTTTTTGGACTGCATTTGTGAGAGAAGAAAATTTAAGCTACTGCTTTTTTTTTTTTTGGAGTATCAATTTGAGTTAACAGCAAAATACAGATGAAATCACACCTATTTCAAACCACATATCACAGGATTTGAATTAAAAATCAGACTTTGAAAAATGAGAAATGTGTTTCGATTTGAATAGTCCAGTGTTAGTTTATTATTACAGATATACTGTTATTATTTTTATTAACATTTTGATTTAGTGTTTATTTTTGTTTTTAACGTGAGTTTATTTTTATTAGTTTTATTTCTATTTTTATATATGTTATTTTAATATTTATTTTTTTATTCAGTTTATTTTAGTAACTTAGGCACTTCAGCTTATTTTATTTCAGTTTGTTGCCAAGACAACCTAATTTTTTTAAGTTTAAGTTTTCCGTTTTAATATTATATTTAGTTTTATTTCAGCTTTGTTTCAATTAACAAAAATAGTCTAGTTTCAGTTAACAAAAAAACAAAAACAAAACTACTACTTACTGGTCTAAGTCAAAAGACCCCCCCATAATCTCTAGATCTGGCTCGAATTTCTCCTTTGATCTAAATCTATGTATTTTGGCCTGTTTTATCATCCTCCAGATGAAAATACCAGGACGAGTCTCACCTGTACATGAAGGGTGCTACGGTGGCTGTGTTGGGGTGGCTGTACTGCTGCTGTGGCTGAGGCAGCTGCACACTGACTGTGTTGCTGGCCGTGGATTGTGTTCCGTTGGCCACCGGGGCGGCGCTGTGGTGTCCTTTCCCCTCGGCGGAAGCCAGACTGGAAGAGGAGGAGGAATGTCGGCTGTCCCTATGAAGTCCCAGACCCCCTCCCAGACGCATACTGCGGGGCCTCTCATTGTCTTTACCACTGAGGGGCAACGCTGAACTTTTTACCGCTCCATTTCCAGTGTTTTTATTTCCTGGTTTTGGAATTCCGCTTTGCACAGGGGCGGGGCTATCTTTCTTGGTACCGCCCACTTTGCCGCCTTTGGGTATGAAGCTGGCGATCTTGGAGGCTTTCCTGGGCTCTGCCTCGGAGGGAGCAACTCTGCTTGAGGGAACAACTTCCTCCCTAACTTCCTCTTTGATCTCTACCTTTTCGGAGGAAGGGACACACTTTGACCCCTCTTTCCCATTTTTGTCTTTTTCTTTAGCTCGTTCTTTTTCTTTTTCTTTATCTATGGCTTTAGTTGAGGCTTTTTTTCCTGTGAGCGCCCGGCTAAATGTCCGTTGCGCAATGCCCTTTAGTGCAATCTTTGGGCTGCTGGTTGTCATCATAACGGCACTCGATCCGTTCATGGGCCTGACATTCCCATCCATTTCCTCAGTGGGTTTTGTATTGGAACCAGCCTCGACTCTTTCTAAAACCAAACCGCCATCTTTTCCTCCTGTCGGCGTAACGGCGCTCTCTGCTTGCGTGGATGACTTGGAGCCTCCTTTGCTGTTGAAAAGTTTGAGTTTCTCCAGCATGGACTTTTGAGGCACAGCTTTTGGTGGCGGCTCTGCAGGCACGGGCTCCTTGGCTTGGAGATCTGATTTGATGGAAAGCACCGTGGAGGTAGCGGTGGAGGTAGCAGTGTGCTTGGTGCTCTGAGATTTGCTTCTCCAGGGTTTGCTACTCGAGTTGGGCTGGGGGATGGCTGATGATGAATATGAAGATGCCACAGTGCTGGTGCTAACAGAGGTGCAGGCGGATGCCAGGGATGACAGAGTGTGCTCAGTCACGCCATGTGAGGAGACACTCTCTGATGATTCTGGTGAGGAAATGACATAAGGTGACAGTGAAACACAGCAAAATCAGAGAGACAGGATAAAACAGTCATGGAGAAAGTTGGACTGCATATGTGAGAGAAGAGCATATTTTGCATATTCATATTTGTACCATGAAATCTGAATTTGAATTAAATCAGATTTTGAATCCTCTTAAAACCAGAAAAGTTGGTCCAATGTTATTTTAGTGTATTTTTTTTAAAGGTTGTATAACACCCCCCACTTTTTAGTGTATAGGATTTGTTCAAATTTTGAATTAACATTTATTTTCTTCCTATTTTTTAATCATTTCACCAGGAAGGTCCCAATGAAATACAATAAGGTCCTGGTCAAGAGGGCAAAAAAAACATTAATCATATGAAATACATGCAAACCACACGTGCAACGGAACACAATTATAATATATATAATAAGAATATATCATAGATATAAAAACATTTGTTTATAAAAATGGATAGGTCAAGAAATGGTTCGGATTCCATGTGTGGTATTTTAGTTTGTTTTGGGTTTTTTATGTGCTTTTTTCATTTTAAACGTTCTTTTTAACATTCTATTTAAGTTCCATTTATTTTTATTTCAGTTTTAGTAATCTTACTACTTAAACGTAAGTTACATTTACATCTATGCATTTTTGCAGACACACCGCATCGATATGTGTTTGAAATCCAATCAAAATCTCATTTTTGCAAATGAGTCAAAGTCTGATCAGATTTCATGTGGTTTTTCATAATTATGGAACACATAACATCATATATGAGAAAGTTTCTTGGCACTGCCCTGACACATTCATCATTACTATAGCAACAGATACAACAACAACACTGATGAACAGTCAGTCCAAAAGATCAGATCTGAAAACCAAATAGATGTTGTGGAAAAAAGAACCTGGGAAGCAGGGAAATAAAGTCAAAATTAAAGCAAACTTAATCAAAGGCTACGGAAAACAGGAGAAAAGTTTTGAAACTGTTCTCCCTGGCCATAAAAGGCTAGCTACTCCTAAGCTAATGTTATTCTAATAGTAAGCAGCAGACAGCCAACTGAGATCCATTCTAAACTGTTTACACTAACACAGCGAGTAAGACTTTAATGCCCATTCAAACACTGGAGGCCAAATTTAGCTTTTGTGCTCTGTGTGACATACACAATCAAAACTTCCTTTAAATAACTGACATGAAATATAAACCATACCAAAACCGAAATGTTAAATAATGCATTAAAATCTATAATTAGCCAGTGTTAATTGATGAAATAAACAGACATGCATTCTAGCACAACAGAGTTATAAAAAAGTCCTTGAAAACAAACGGTTAAATCAGCCAAACCTTGCAGAATGACATGTATTGCTCATATGAAATAGTCTAAAAATGTCAATTATAATCATGGAAAATGTTCCTCTTCACTGTAGTAAAAAATCTGTTTATAAAAAGCAAAGAAAAACATAAAAATTAAAATGAAATCAGCATGCTATCTGTATCTCATTCACCTGGCAGGTCCATTTGTTAAAGTGCGCTGGTTTCACCGTCAGTCCAGCCTGTAGTGTCTCAGTAGTCGAGGAGCTACACTGCAAATAAAACACTAACTGCAAACAGTTCTCGCACAGAAACCCCGCTGTCCTTCTGTCCAGCCCTCTCCCTCTGAGCCTCTAGATCACTCTCAACACACTCGCTCTGTTAGCCGGCCGGTGGTCAAGACCCAGAAAAAAAGGCTGAAGTGCCCAAAAACTCTAAACACAACTCTAAATCATCTGAGCATATAGGCCTACTAATGCTGCACATTACAAATGAGATCAAAAACTATAGGTTTATCCCACTGAGTGCCTAGTCGGTGTGCTGGATATTTCTCACAGATACTTTATGCGCCGTTTATTCAGATATATATATCATTTTAAACAGACGGAAATATTATTTGACATAATATTAGCTACAAACTTCTGGTAAGCACATGTTAAGACTGAATGTAAAGGTTTTGACAAAAAATCCACTGATTACACTCAAATGTTTTATTATTTTTCAGGTTCAGTGTTTATCTGTATATTTTATTAAACGATCTGACTTGGGGGGGAAAACACTGTTCCCATCTCATTCCGTTTGGCATTTAATGAGCGGCACAGAAACAAAGCGGCAATTAGGAAGTGATTAAGGTCCAATTAGCCATGCAAGCCAGAGAGAAGTGGGTCAGACCACTAATGACTTCCAATAGGTAGAGAGAGGAAAGAGAGGGGCCGAGAAGGGGATAGGTTGGAAAAAAGACCACGGTTATAGAACTGAAAGTTGAGAGAGAGAAAAAGTTGAGCAGGTACTGTCCAGAAACAGACCATATGACAATGAACTGCAAAACTTTGGTCAGAAATAATCTTGCTGTCACCCTCAAGTCATTAGGAAACTCTAGAACAACTTTCTGCCCTCAGGGTTTGTGGCCCCTCTCAGTTCCTCTTAACGTCCATATTTAAGTGATTATTTCTCCACGGCAGAATAACAGCTATCATTAGTCTCAGATGCCCACCCTATGAGAGCCCACCAATAAACACATCATGCCTGTTTCATATTGCACCTTGTCAGTGTTTTTTCCCTCTGTTATTAAATACAGTCATCATGTGATTGTAAGATAATTCCAGTTGTTATTGGTCATATTTGTATCTTGTATTCATCATGTAAACATGCCTGATTAGGCTAGTATTTCATTAAAGGGGTCATAGGATGCCCATTTTCCACAAGTTGATATGACTCTTTAGGGTCTTGATGAAAAGTATGTAACATAGTTTGGTTCAAATTTTTCAATGGTAGTGTAAAAAACACCTTTTTTACCCTGTCAAAAACAGCTCTTTTCAGAGCAAGCCGTTTTATAGCATTTTCCTTTAAATGTTAATGAGCTATGCTCACCCCGCCCCTCTTTTCTGAGCCGCTCTCTGAGGGACTGTTTACTTTAGCTGCATTCATTGTGAAACTTGCCAATTAGCACATTATTAGGAAAGGCAATTTGCAAAGATTCATTAAAAAACCTTATACTCCCTTCTTCTGTAGGTGAAGCTGGATCACGAATGATTTGCGAGAACATAGACGCATTTATGTAGATCGCGGGAGCATTCCCTTCAGAAACAAACGTAATCTACTGCGTCTTCAGTGGCTCAGATGTCAGGAGTAAATGACGAGTCTGCTATGTTCATTATTTCATCCAACAACAGAACACCTCAATCGTTTAGGAGTCATTCTTGTTTACATCTGCTCTGGAAGTGAAACAATGGCGGACTAATGGCAGCTCACTCTGGGCGGGTCTAAGGTAAGACGCCAGTCCAGTCTGTGCTGAAACGCTACTGTCAATCAAACTATCGTGGGAGGGGCCTGTTTTTGTGATGTCACACAGACAGGTGGAGAGCGGCTCGATTTGAGAAAGGGGTAGTAGATAAAAAAAAAAAAACAATGGGTGGATTTTTATCATTATAGGGTGGTTGTTTACACACCTGCCAACACACATTTCAGTTCAAACAACTTGTAAAAGTGCAGGTAGCATCCGGTGACCTTTTTTAAGCCAATATTATACACAAATACAGCAACTGCTGTAAATAAAGGCTTAAACAGCATATGGACCATAAGGTAATAGTTCACCCAAAAATTTACATTTTATTCACCCTCATGTTGTTCCAAACCTGTATCATCTTCTTTAATCTTCTTTCTTCATATCCAGTTCAATTGTACTTTTTTGGCCATACAATAGAGGACAAAAGAACCAATGGGAACTGTTTGGTTACCAACATTCTTTAAAATACCTTTTTTTTTCTCCATGTTCCACAGAAGAAAGAAAGTCATACAGATTTGGATCAACATGTTAATTTTTTGGGTAGACTATCCCTTTAATGAAAAAATTCTGTTATGTATACAAACATTTCTCACAATAAAATAAAATCTGCTGCTTTAAAATGAAATCAATCTTCATAAAATTACCACTATACAAATACTACTTTTTACAGCACTGAATTTAAATGTACTTATCGGTCTAGAAAATTTATTTCAAACTCTGAAAACATAAAAGGCGATTTTTTTCTTGCCTTTCTTCTTTCTTTAAACCTTTAAATCTTCTTTCTAGCCCACTCTTGACTCGTGTCATCTCAGAACAGGCTTATGTCTGTTTCAACAGTGTCAGAATGATGGCACACAAAGAAGAGTTGTGCTCCTTTGCTCTGTGATTCACAATCTCCCTCTGCTTTGTATTAAGCAGGTCACATACAAAATAACAGAGCTAAATGCATTATGGGAGAATCGGTCAGCTGACACCATTTACTAACTTTCACTGTCACAAGACCAAAACATCTGAACTCTTCAACTGCACACAAGTCTGATATTAAAGTCAGATTATTCAAAAAAAATATTCTTAAAAAGTGAACATGGGCATGCAGTTTGCAAAGTCTACCATTAGAAGAACCTGCTTTGAATTTTTCTTTAAAATGCTTTGCTCATTTAGGAATATGTACAAACATACAGTGGAAAAAAATAGAAAAACAGGACAGATTGCCTAAAGCATGACACTGTGGTAACCTTCGTCTTTCCGTGTCTCTTTCACTGCCACCACATTCTCAGGGCCAAAACACACTAATTGGAGCTCAATTAATGCAGAAACTTCCTACGCTTCGCTCACTCTGCTTTCAAAGCTAGTACCACACACACACACACACACACATATGGCACATTTGCAACATCTATGAAACATCCAGCTAGGGGTTGTGTGACTAGCTTCTTCAAGGTCATTATAAGCAGTTATTTCCAGCACTGGCTCCGTCGCAGAGCACGGAAATGTAGTTGGCACATTTTAACACAGTGACCGCTTAAAGTCAACATGAACTCAGAACTGACCCAGTTTATCTTATGGTGTGTAATTCATCAGTGCACGTTATTCCAGAAAATGTTTAAAATGCAATACCTTCTTGTAGAAAGTCCGCTTTTGTTTTCTGTTGACTTCACCTATGCCATGTGGGCAACTGGATAATGCTAACCAAGCGGCAAATTTTAGATCTAAACATTGTTCTTGTAAATGCACAAATGATAAATGGTATTCAGTACCATTAAACAGTTCAGGGAGATGGCGGAAGATTTTTTTTTAATGTTTTTGAAGTCTCACTAAGGCTGCATTTATGTGATCTAAAATACAGTAAAAACTGGAATACTGTGAAATAGTCGTACAATTTAAAATAACTTTTTTCTATTTGAATACATTTTAAAATGTTATTTATTACTGTGATGGCAAAGCTGAATTTTCCAGTCCTCAGTGTCACATGATCTTTCAGAAATCATTTTAATATACTGATTTGCTGCTCCACATTTTATTATATATATCATGTTGTGGAATAGCTAAGCTGCTTATTATATTTTCAGGATTCTTTGATGAACAGAAAGTTCAAAAGAATAAGTTTTACTGTGACTTCAATTTCAATTTAATGCATCTTTGCTGAATAAATGTATTAACATTGATTAAAAAAATAATAATAATTTGAAAACGTAGTGTACATGCACACAGTCCACAGAATAAATAAAGACTAGCTCCATAGCTTTTAATTAAAATGGAGGAGACTGCTCCATTACTCTTCAAAATACAAATGTCAAAATAAATTTAATTTGGAGAAAGAAACAAATCATAAACATACCTCATTCATATCACAAATCTTGCCATCCATAACTAAAACATGAGACACAGTTTTCTTCTAGTCCATCTGAAACTATCTTTTTTTATTATCTAATTTTTCTTTAAACGTTGCCAGGGGCTGTAGCTAGTCAGCATTTTTTGAATAAATAAAATACAGAAAATAGATTCATTTGCCTAGGCATGATACAATCACAGATAATATAAACTGGAAGGACTCTGTAGAGACAAGCTTGTTCAAATCTGCCAGAGAGAAACTGTTTTACATTCACACGCCAGCTGCCACACAAATGCTCTTTAATTAAATCCTGACCTGCCATTTTCTGATGAGATTATGAGTAATGTTTCGATTCAGAGGTCATTTCACTTTAAAGACTGTGACGTTGGCTTTACCTTTGGCCTGAGCTGCTGCTGCAGGTTTGGCTTTATCGCTGAACACCTGACTGCGGCGATTCCCTGCTGAACTGATGGACCCTCGAGAAGAACTCTCACTGCCCGCAGTGGACATCCTCGAGGTGGGGCCAGGTAATCTGTGAGAGAGCAAGAAATATTAACAACAACGTTCATACATTTTCTGAAGATAATGTGCGTGCTCCTTGTCGGTACAGAACCCGTGCTCAGGTGTTGTTGGTGTTTTCCAAAGGATTGCGATGGGGCTTCTAATGCATTCTGAGTGGTTGCTAGATGGTTGCTTAATGCCTAAAGAGTTTTGTATATATATTTATATATATATATATTATATATATAATATATATATATATAAATATATAAATATATATATACTGAATGGTTGTGCTTTCTCAGGGTCTCTGCTCTAGAATCAGCCTTATTCAATTCAGTCCTAGTTAATGAATCTGAAAAAAAAAAAAAAAATCTCCTCTCCCCAGCAGAAAACTCTTTAAATTGCTTTGGTGCACTTTTTTATTTACGCAAAGTGACGGAGGATCTGTTCAGTGCATCAGTAGTGAATCCCTCCAGCATAACTGCATAGCTAGCAAATAGTACATTGTGCTTCTGAGTAATGCAACAATAAATAACCCTTAACAATGTATTTATTTCCACAAAACTGTGCATTTTAAAAAGAATTTTTTTTTATCAAGCATTGTGTGCCTTGTTGAAGGTTTAGATAATTAGTTTAAAACCACAGCTTTGTGCAGATGCTGACCGGGGAAAGAATAGAATAGAAAATATTTAGTATTATATATCTATACATACTATACATTTCAAAATCTATTATAAACATTTAATATTAAAACAGCACATCTTAAAACTGAAATGTCTAAACCAATCCTAAATCGTACATATTCTAAAAAGACGTAATATATTGACTTAAAAAAGAAACATATAAATAAAAACCCTGTAAACGCCTCTATGATGAAGATTTGTGATTCTAATGTGACATTTCTCCATCAGTCCTTTAAGGCCTCATGATTGACACACAAATAGACTAATCTCACCGAACAATCAAGTCTAGGTAAATGTCATGTCAATGTCATGTAAAATACAGGAACATCTGTCGTGACCTATGCTAATCACATTGCTGTCTATTGTGTGGCCTTGACATTTTCTCATAAGTATGGAAAATAGTAATGTGGTAGAGGGATATTTTCCTCTCTCTTTATTTTCCCGCTCACCTAAATTACATCTCATATCTGTGGAAGGCTTATCTGCAATTATAACTATCCACCATTAGATGGCAACATTGTGTCACATGTTGCCAAAAACGAATGGTGGAATATTAAAGATTGGGCTGATATTTAAACTGGGAATTTAAAATAAGGTGACTCATCCTATTTTTAGTGTAGTTATCTGAAAGGCATTACACGTTTGCATTTGATTTCAAATGCATTTACACAGCACTTGGTGACTGAAGGCACGAACACATCATTCACTGAAACCAAAATTACAACCTCAACCTTGCTGTCACACACCACAATTAATAATTAATTTACTCAAGCAGGGCATCACACAGAGCAGTTATTTTAAAGTTATCACAGCTCACTGAGCAGACATTTCCACCGGGACATGTTTTTGGGTAACATCACCTGACAGAGTCCACATATTCTGTCTGGCCGGATATATTCAAGGAAAAGTTCACCAAGACAGGTCATTATTTTCTTCTTTATATTTAGAATAAATCTAGTTTATCCATCTATTTAATAGATGTATCTATCTAACAATACATCTGTTACATAGATATCTATTAAATATATACATGCATTACAAAGTTATTCATAATCCCTTATCAATTGCATTCTGTTATATACTTTCTTTACTAACTGTAACCACAGTTAAAATACTTTATAATACTTTTCTTTTTAATACCCATAAAAATAATTTAATATATACATTCAAATGCACAAAAATTACCTGCACATGCATTAAATAGTGTAGTGCACTATTGACAACATAAGACAACACATGATAAAACACCTGAAATATGGTGTTGGCCATGTGTTTTAATGCAGTATATTTTTTTTAAGTTACAGCCTAACTGTTGTTACAGTTATTTATGAAAATATAAGGCATCATTAATGTAAGAATTAATATTTTATAATGCATTATATATATAGAGAGAGAGAGAGAGAGAGAGAGAGAGAGAGAGAGATTATTTAATACTATTTAATTACAATGATATTGGATTGAGTAGCCAGTTTCACAGAACAATCTTGTATATACATGAGTAGAATTAGACCACAAAATCACATGCAGAGAGTAAGTGAGGAAGATGATGGTGATGACGAGCAGGTTGACAGCAGAGGAAATACACAAGAGCACAGGATGAGAGTGAGAGCTCTACCTAGAATACTTTTTCTGACCAATGGAACACTTGAGTTTACTCTGAGAGCCATCCCTAGATCGAAAGAAGAAGAGAAACAAGAGAAGAAAGAGAGATAAAGAGAGAGACCGACAAACACAGACAGTGATGACTAACACAACATGACACAATCACAACGCTAAGAGAATGAAGACACATTTAGATAGACAGATTGCTTCAAATCAGTCCACAAACAATCCATATAACATATGCACATTAGGTAGAATGAGATAGATAGATAGATAGATAGATAGATAGATAGATAGATAGATAGATAGATAGATAGATAGATAGATGTTACCTGGACTGCATCTCTGGCTGTGTTTTGTGTGTGTGCGTCCCATGCGAAGTGGTCAGCTGGGCCAGTGTGCTGCTCTGCTGGATTAAGGGAGTGTGTGAATGTGTGTGTTGCGTGTGCATCTGTCTGTTCGTCGTCTGCTGCTGCTTGTATCGAGACAGGCTAAAAAAAAGCCCCAAGATGGCTTTCAGATTTCCATTCCGGATCTCTGTGAGGAAGAGATGTTCATCAACACACTGCTGTTTAGTATATAATTGGGCAGACACTTTTCTCTCAAAGTAATTAGTAGGGCACTAATTACAAGCACAGTCCCCTGTACAGCATGATGGGGTTGAGTGCCTCACTCTTGCTTCTTGTAGGAATTGATTGAACCTACAACCTTCCAGTTATCAGCCACTACCAGTCAAGTGCTTGACAATAAAGCCATTTTATGATTGTTTCATTAATATGCTTTTACACTAATGTCCCTTTTAACATTAAGCAGGTTGTAATTTTGAAAGGCCGTTAGCACCACTTTTTGGGGGTTTAAAAGACAATTAATATTCCATATTATTATCGATTAAACTGCACTGATACTATCGAATGAAACTTTGCTAATTTTGAAGCATCACCACTATTAACTAAACTGAATCAAATTTGAAATGACTTGCATAAAATGAATAACTAAGAACATTATTGCCCTCTATAGAGCTGCTTAACTGAACTCATTTCATAATTGATCAACTTTACAACGCTGAGTTATTGAACTGAACCAACATTGAACTAAATTGAGCTGAATTATGACACAATTATCTTCTGTAGAGCTGCTTTACAGCTTTAATTTGTTTCAGAATTCATGAATTTTATAAATTTAACTCTGTTATTTTCCTGTTTATTAATATGAAGCTGCTTTGAAACAATCTGTATTATATAAAGCCCCGTATAAACAAATGTACAGCTTAAGCAGTAGCAACAAAGTTTGAAATGTGGTGTTTGAAAGGTTTTTCTGCAGCAAACAGCCAATTATATACTAAACAACTCATGCTTCATTAAGTATTAATGTGCTTTGTACAGTCAAAGAAACTTTTCTGCACTTTGTTTAGTTTCACCACTAAAAAAGTGAAGGAAAACACATTAAATGATAAAGAGGCACTCAAAAAAGCAAACAAATTGTGTGCTGTTCTTGTCCAATCGAAGTTTTAACCTTATAAATATGCAAATAACCCAGAAACATAAATATCGACAAATGGTTTACAAATGTAAAATCTTGAAACCGGACTACCCAAATTGTTAAACTACTAACCTAGGGTGAAGAATGAACAGTGTGAAACTTGTAACAAGATAACCCAGGTTCAAATAATCCTGGCTTAATAATTGAAAGTGTGAAAAACCAGATCAAAGATCAAAATTGTAATAAAATCTTACTGTAAATAAGCATTTTAAAAACTGTGTTTTTACCTTCAGCTGAAAGTCCCTGTATGTTCACACCTTTGGCTGCTAGGAAGCTCAGACAGGCATCAATGTTCTCAATCTAGAGAGAAATTCAGAGAGAGCATGTGGATAAGCACTGTAGAGATCATTAAAAAATAATCATGACAAACCACACACATATAAACATAGAAAGGAGCCATTATCACCTAAAACAAACAGGCCAGGTTAAGTTCAGAACAGATGCTGTTTCCTTGCAGTCTAGATTGAGTTTTCTTCACATCTGCTCTGTGGCTGAATACATGACTCACTCTAGGAGCTGTAGTGTTATCAGAGAGCATAGATTGGCTGCTCAGTCAAAGTAGTATGCAAAGCCTTTGCTGCCAATCGTTGAGGGCGTCACATTTGCCCTGTTGCTAGGAGACGCCATCGAGGCCCTGACGCTGACCCAGCCGCATCCTAGTGTCACTCAATGCAGAGCATAAGCGTATCTGATTGGCTGAGAGGAGAGTGATGTAATAGGCTATACTTAAAGGTCATGTGGATTCTACTAGGAATATGTTAATGATATTTACCATACTCTAGGGTCGAGGTTATCCATAATCATGGCCTCCCGTTACGAGCTTATGGAGCCCCCAGAGTCATGATATGTTAATCATATTCTTGCATTATTACAAAAAAAACCTGAAATGTAAATATTATTTATTTACTTATACCAATATTCACATTTTCAGATCACTGGCACACTGTAAATAAATAAAAGATCAGTGTTTACCAGCTTTAGTGAATAATTAACACTGTACTTCAACGCAAGCATACTTTATCTAATATACATACTAGCAGACACAATTAAAATCAATATTTCAGGTAAAGAATAAGAAAGAATAAGAATTTATTTATAATAATTTTACCATTATAATATAGTGTACAGTATAATACAGTGATTTTGATCTAATATAGTATAATTTTTTACATTCTTGCCAAGTCTATTAAAAATGTAATTTGTAATTTAATATTAAGACTTATAGAGTGTAAACTCTATTCATGCCATACCTGTATTACCTATCGGTTACCAACTTTTACGAATACAGCAGCCTATATATAAATAATAAAACAAGTGACTTGTAAATTCATAAGGGCCCCTTTGACACTTTGACTTCAATATTGGACACTTCGGTTACAGTACACTTAAAAATGTATGAATATCATTGCATTAAATAACAAAATGTCATTAATGTTAAAGAAAGCATCATTAATGTTAAAGAAAGAAAGCACAAGTACTCTTTTCAAACATTTCACAAAAAGTAGTTTGTTTTGATATACATTGTTCACTATTAAAGGTATTTCAACATTTTCTCATTTTGAAACATTGGTGGAACTTCATTCATTACATCACTGCAATAAATGGCTAAAAAGAAGATAATTCTACAAAAACTCCAGCATCATTTGTTTGCAGAAGTCACTTGATTCGAATTTTTTGTTATGCAATGAAATTCATAAATTTTTAACTGGCTCAGTTGTCCCAATATTTTTGGGGGCCACTGTATAATTAATAAAGCATTGCTTTGATTTATTGTCCATGTTCTGCATTAAAGAGCTGGTCATCTGCCATGGGTTAGTCAGCACAAGTGTGAGTTATGTCAGCCATAGCAACACATTTCAGCCTCACTGTTCCAGTTGCTGGCAGCCAACAGTTGCTGGCCTTAAGGGTCGAGGGAGATATAGACATGTGAGGAAAGAATCTGCTCTAGATTCCTCTGACCTGGCTTTGAAGGAACCACATCCCAGACATCCAGAACTAAAAATAACATTTCTAAATAAAAAATATCTCAGAGAGAGGGGTTGAAATGAATCTATATCCTCTTTCTCTCTGTGAATTGAATTACAAGGCATAATATTATATGAAGTCAATATGAATGCATTAAGAAATAGGGTGTGAGGCAATTTAGCTCTAACATAACAACATTGTCTGTCTTCTCAGAATGTTGGGCTGCAGGTCATGCATGACAGCAAACACCACTCTGAATGACATTCTCATAATAGCTGGGTCATAATAGCTCACTGGGTCAATAGAAATCAGAACCTAGTGGAATAAAAGCAAACAACTGATTGCAGAGCCATAAAAAAAGCACTTAACCAAAAGCAAACACAAGCACAGCCACAGAAATGTATTCGTGAAAAACACTAGTTGTTGAACAATATGTGTTTTTCAAAGACCAATGCCAATCCAGACTGGCTGATAAAATGTGTACTGTTTATTTTACTTCAAATAAAATAAATAAAAATAAAAAATAAAAATAAAATGAATAAAATAGGATAGCATTTAAATTTTACATTTGAATTAAAGGGGTCCTATTATGCACTTTTTCAACTTTAGTTAGTGTGTAATGTTGCTGTTTGAGCATAAAAAAGATCTGCAAAGTTACAAAGCTCAAAGTCCACTTCAAAAGGAGAGATTTTATTTAACAGAAATCACTTTTCCAAAACTACAACGAACGACTCGTTTGGACTACAACGCATAGTTTCCGGGATTTGTGATATCACAAATATAGACGAAATGGGACGAGACCTGATTGAGCTGCACTAGAAAAGGCAACAATTGTTATCACTATGTTGGAGACACGCTAGCTTTCCCAAGGCAGACAAACTTAGAGTGGTTACAATCATCCGGGTTTAAATCGCGCTCAAATTGATTTGATTTTGACGCAATATTTACACTGAAGCTCGCAGGCAGCTATGGTAAGGGGCATGACATTTCCCGACCAGGCGCTGAGTGCTGCCAATCACAACACACACTGGCCCAGCTAACCAATCACAACACACACTGGCCCAGCTAACCAATCAAAACACACACTGGCCCAGCTAACCAAACACAGCACATTTCGTATTTCGGAAGGCGGGCCTTCATTAAACCCGGAACTAATTGAGCCGTTTGTGCCAGGCTGGGGAGAGAGGTGTTTTAATAATGTAAAATATGTGAAAAATATGTTTTTCGAACAAACTAGTATGAGAGCCTGTTCTAGTACACCCCCCAAAACAAAATCAAGACTTGTAAAAGATCATAACAGGACCCCTTTAATAAAATTAAACCACTACCATTTAAGACTTTAATACCTAAACAAAACTGGATCAATGAAATCAACACGTCATTTTACAACATATTAAAAACTATTGTTTGTATTAAAAATATGGAAAAATCGATTTGCATGTTGCTAAACAAAAAACTAATCTACAAACTTCACAAGTATGGGTGCTCCGATTGATCGGTTACCGATCACTATCGGCCGATAATCACATTGGGATGGTTGATCGGCGGGCTCTAAAAGGCAGATTTCAAAAAAACGATCTCAAGCTGATGAGGCTGCCTTGAGAGGTTTGGCACGACATGCAGTGGCACAGTCTCAGTCTCTGTCCAGCGCCGGTGGAATAATTATTATGCTGAAGGTGAGGTACTCACCTTCACATTTCTTCATTAAATAACTTATAAAGCAATTTGAAAACCTTGTGTGAGACGTAATTTCACAAACAGCATGAGTGAATCACCGCGCTCTCTCTCTTTCTCTCTCAAAAATATGCAAATGGATGGAGACCGTGCGCTCATGCACACTCATTACTCCGTTTGCAGTGCGTATGTGGTGCGTATATTTTTCCGCGCTCATGTTAACGGATTAATAAAGAGGAAAACTTTTTTTAAAAAGCGTGCACACGGTTGCTGTCCGGCAGTGCGTTCCAGGAGTGGTGTGTCTGCAGCAGTGCAGAGATCGTTTCCGCTGCATGCTCTGAATTAAAGGCTGTGTTTACACTTGGCATTAACATGCGATCACTGTGATCTGATCAAGCAGATTGGATCATCAGTCAATCAGGACACTGCGCGTTTACACTTGGCAACATCAGCTGACTTCTCTATCTGGATAACCGATCGGATCGGTCTTTCCCGCGCAATATTTAAATAAGTTTGCAGAGAATGGTCCGGTGCAAAGTCAACCTAAAGTGGTGGGCTTTCTTTTGAAAAGCATTTTCAGTTGCGGGACATTTTACAAATCAAAATAAATGTACGAGTCTCACTTCGTCTCCCCGGGTGTTCTCCATCTTTTTTTCTGACAGTTCTCGAGAGAGGGGGTGGGGTTTTGTGTGATGTCGACCTGCGAATGCAGACACGATGGCTGGATATGCGTTTACATTACACTGAGATCCGATCACAATGTGTCCTTGACTACCGCTGGACCTGGATTTGCTGATCGGATAACATTCCGATCAGAAGAGCGTTTACACTTGTCTTTTCAATGTGTATGTGGACAACATCCAGATACTAAGGTGGCAGAGAAGTGCAAAGCAAATCACAAAATTCTGACAACAAAATAACAAATTCATAATTACAATGCAAGCTAAAAAAAAAAAATAACAAGTCAGAAAGCACAACAACAATTCAGAAAACATTATAACAAGTCAGAAAACACAATGACAAATTCGAAAACAAAATAACAAGTCATAAAACACAACGACAAATTCGAAAACAAATTAACAAGTCAGAAAACACAACGACAAATCAGACAAACCGGAAGAGGTAGGTATAGTTTGAGACAGAGCCATTGGTTTGGGATTACTCACCGCTGACTGGACGAGACATCTGTCAATCAACGTATACAGGAAAAACCAGCCGAAGAACAGCAGAGTAATACCAATAAGGTGGCATCCATTTAATAATTAAAATTAAAATGATAATTTACACTCAATATGTTATTATTCCATACTGTTTTATAATGTACTACAATACTGAAGTGCAGATAATTGCCACTATTTGCAACAAGTAGTATCCGTGATAGTAGAAATCCTGCTACTTTAACATAGTGTAAATAGGTATTTGCACTTAGTGTAAATAGCATATTGCTAAAAATATTGCTATTTTCACTTAGTGTAAAGAGAATCCATTGCTAATAAGGATTTGAAAAAAAAAAAAAAAAAGTTCGGCAAAAAGGCGGGGATCAAACCCGGGTCAATAGTGTCAAAAAGCCAAGGTCACGCACTTATCCATCTGCGCCACTGGAGCTGATAATTTACAGCCACATTTAACTAAATGTAAATAGACACCCCGTACTTTTATTCCAAAGTAAGGGCAAAGTCATACAATAATTAAATGAGCTACGTTAATCCAATCTCCGAACTTTATAACACGACTCTGCTTCTTTGGCTGGTTCTCCTGATACGTTGAATGACAGATGTCTCATCCAGTCAGCGGTAAGTAATCCCAAACCAATGGCGCTGTCCCAAACTATACCTACCTCTTCCGGTTTGTCTGATTTGTCGTTGTGTTTTCTGACTTGTAAATTTGTTTTCGGATTTGTCATTGTGTTTTCTGACTTGTTACTTTGTTTTCGAATTTGTCATTGTGTTTTCTGACTTGTTATAATGTTTTCTGAATTGTTGCTGTGCTTTCTGAATTGTTATTTTGTTTTTAGACTTGCATTTGCGTTTGTAATTTGTTTTGTTTTCAGAATTGTGATTTGCTTTTCACTTCTCGGCCACCGTAGAGATACAGCATCGCATGTAATGTCAAGTGTAAAGGCAAGCCAAAGTAATAGGCGCCATTGTTTGCAGTGAAATATGAAAGGATTGACACGAAAATGTAGTGAATTACACCATAAAGATTATTATTAAAGTCTACTGTGTTTCACAGTCAACACATGGTTTTTTGGCTAGGTTTAAAGGGAAAGAGCACTTTTAGATAAACAAGGCAATAATAGATGGCACTCGTGGAGGTAAGCAAACAAAGTTAATTATTAACCGCAAGATTGCTTGTAATAAAGATTTCAATGCAAAAGGAAAGGCAGTAGAGCTGACTGTTTCTGTCAATGGTAAGTTTGTGATAATGTAAGAAAAGTAGTTTAAATGTTTTGCCACTTGCTTGAGCAACGTAATATATAAATCTAGAATTAAATGCAAAATTAAAATGCATTGAACAATGTGTTGCTTATATTTATTATGTTTAAACATTTCTGTGAAAGATTGTATTACTGTGCTGTGTAAAAAATAATTGCAATGCTGAAAAAGCATTTTCAGTGACATTGTTTGGATTTGAAATCAAAGTAATGGATAAATGTTGTGTTTGTGGTAAACAGCCACGGATCAGTAGTGGACTCCTGTGTGAAAGCACAATGAGAGTCTGTGCTGCTTCCCCTCTCACAAGAGACACCTAAGAGGGGGAATTCCCCCCATTTTCAAAAATTCAGGCCCTGAATAAATGTCTAAAAATCCTGATTGGAGTATCACTATAAATAGTTATAAATGATAAAAAGAAGGCTTTAAAAAGATCGGTATCGATGATCGGTATTTATAAATGATAAAAAGATCGGTATCGGCAGATACTGCTTTCTGTGATCAGCGATCGGCCTCAAAAATCCTGATCAGAGCACCCCTACTAACAAGCAATAAATATTGGCACATATTTTGGATAAAGGAAGCAAATTGACAAAAGGAAGTAAAACTGTCTCAAAATGACCAGATATAATCTAATATATATGATTCTATCACTAAAGCACAATAATAATGACAAAATGCATATCTGAGCTCAATGTTAAAGCTTTTTCCAAATATATTTACAACTTTTAAGTTACGTGAACACTTACGGTCTGAAATACTCCAACAAAATTGTTTTTGAAAACTTTATGAACATGTAAGTATTCTTTCTATAATACTGAAAGCAATAAGTCACAAAGAAGTTAAACAAAATGTTGAATACTTTCCATTTACAGACTATACACGGTAACGCGGCTGTATGTTTGTCACAGTTTGTACAACACTTGAACGTATCTATCAGAAATAACAATATAAAAGCATTTTAAGTTCTTACTCCCTCTTCCATGCGCATCCTATGTCAAAAATGAATTAAGGAAGCCCTTAAAGCAATAAGAGGCCCATACCTGAAACAAGAGCGCTTCATTTGTATCTCAGCTCGCTGCTTGTTACCTGTGAGAGACCGTAAGAGTGTATCTGCTCCTCAGCGACTACAATCGTGTTTAAGACAGGGACAGCCTGCTAAACAAACAGCTTCACACACACACAACTATTGTCTGTCTCAAGCACATAAACGTGCTTATATGCACACATGTGGACATATACCAGATACATTCCTTCTATATGAGACTCCTCACACATACAGTCTCTCTCATTATCTGTCTCCATCTCTCCCTCTGGTTGTTTTTTCCATCTCTGTCATTATATTTTTCATCACCACTGGTTCCCTAATAAACTCCTCCTTGTGTGTAAGTGTGTTTATGTGACAGTGGGTTAGAGTTGAGGAGAGAGAGAGAGAATGCATGTATTTAAAGGTGATGATTGACAGGTGAGTTGGTCATGTGACAAGAAGCAGTTTATGTACTGACATGAAACGCTGTATGAAAAAAGAGACACATGCATATCAATTGAATTACTGTAGAACAGGGTCTTATCAGGCTTATTAATTTTTTTCTCCAAGGTCCACTTATTCATGTAAGCGTGTTTTTACCTTAATAGCAATCATAATTTAGTTATTCTATGATCATTTTCAATTTAATTCAGATTTGCACTACTCAAAGTCTAAAGATCAGATTAAAATGATTTTGCTCAATAAACTTTAGCCTCTTGTATTCAATGTCTAATGTCAGAATTTTGTGCCACACTTAACATCAATAAACGCACTTCTTTCTCACAAGAGAAGTTTTGGGTTCTGAATGTTACTGTATGTCTTCATACAATGAACTCTTGTATTGGGAAACAAAGAACCAAGAAAATAAAAAAAAACATAATTAGAGTTGCTATGACCCAGAAGCACATTTTGAGTTTTATGCAATAAAAAAAAAAAAAGAAAATGTCACCCTACATTTAAATGATTATATCTCAGCTTTTTTTTTTTTTACTTAATGCACTTGAAATGTGTTTTTCTAGGTCAAACCAACTGATGGAATACGTAACGTGATGTTTTCATGATATGACAAAAAATAAAGCAACTTTAATGTGTCCTGTGCAGAGATACATTTTATCTAAGTGTCATGTAACTCAGATGAAATAAATATTCTTAGTCATGCATACAATACTGTTCAAATGTTGTGGGGGGGGGTAATAGTTTTTACCTTTTGAAAATTCTCTTGCTCACCAAGGCTGCATTTATAATCACAAAAAGGAAAACTTGTTGTTTTAAAAATTAGGTAATTATTATTGGAATATATTTTAACATTTTAAAAATGGTATTGATTACTGTGACTGCAAAGGGGATCTTTCAGAAGCCATTACTGTTATTACTTAACCAACCACACACACACACAAAACACACACCACACATTATATATATATATAAGATATATATATATACAGGGGTGTGAAAAAGTGTTGGCCCCATTCCTGATTTCTTATTTTTTTGCATCTTTGTCACACTTAAAAGATTCAGATCATCAAAAAAAAATTTATATTACACAAAGATAATGCAAGTAACTACAAAATGCAGTTTTTAAATGATTAATTATTTTATTAAGGGAAAAAAGCTGTACAAACCTGCCTGGCCCTACGTGAAAAAAGTAATTGCCCCTAAATATAAGAAACTGGTTGTGCCACGCTGTGCAGCAACAACTGCAATCAAGTGTTTGCGATAACTGGCGATGAGTCTTTCACATCGCTGTGGAGGAAACTGGTCCCACTCTTCTTTGCAGAATTGTTTTAAATCAGCCACACTGGAGGGTTTTCGAGAATGAAAGGACTGTTTAATGTCATGCCACAGCATCTCAACAGGATTCAGGTCAGGACTTTGACTAGGCCACTCCAAAACCTTAATTTAGTTTTCTTGAGCCATTCAGAGGTGGACTTGCTGGTGTGTTTGGGATCATTGTCCTGCTACATAACCCAAGTGCGCTTGGGCTTGAGGTCACAAACTGATGGTCGGACATTCTCCTTCATGACGTTCTGATAGAGTGCAGAATTCATGGTTCGTCAATTATGGCAAGTCGTCCAGGTCCTGAAGGTCAGACCATCACACTACCACCACCATGTTTGACCTTTGGTATGATGTTCTTTTTATGAAATGCTGTGTTGGTTTACGCCAGAAGCAACGGGATACACACCTTCCAAAAAGTAAAACTTTTATCTCATCAGTCCACAGAATATTTTCCCAAAAGTCTTGGGGATAATCAAGATATTTTTTGGCAAGTGAGAGACAAGCCTCTGTGTTCTTTTTGGTCAGCAGTGGCTTTTGCCTTGGAACTCTCCCATGGATGCCGTTTTTGCCCAGTCTCTTTCTTGTTGTTGAATCATGAACACTGGCCTTAATTGAGGAAAGTGAGGCCTGCAGTTCTTTAGGTGTTGTTTTGGGTTCTTTTATGACCTCTTGGATGGGTCGTTGTTGTGATCTTGGAGTAATTTTGGTTGGCCAGCAACTCCTTGGAAGGTTCACCACTGTTCCAAGTTTTTCGCCATTTGTGGATAATTGCTCTGACCCTGGTTCGCTGGAGTCCCAAAGCCTTAGAAATGGCTTTATAATTTATCCTTTCCAGACTGATACATGTCAATTATTTTGTTTCTCATCTGTTCTTGAATCTCTTTAGATTGCAGCGTGATGTGTTGCTCTTTAAGCGTGCTTCACTTTGTCAGGCAGGTTCTATTTAAGAGATTTCTTGATTGCGATCAGGTGTGGCAGTAATCAGGCCTTGGTGTGGCTTGTGAAATTTAACTCAGCTTTCTAAAAAAATGTGGTTAATTGCAGTTCTTTCATGATTTAAAAGGAGGGGGCAATTAATTTTTCACGTAGGGACAGGTAGGTTTGGACAGCTTTTTTCCCTTAATAAATGAAATCATCATTTAAAAACTGCATTTTGTATTTACTTGCATTATCTTTGTGTAATATTTAAATTAGTTTGATGATCTGAAACATTAAAGTGTGACAGACATGCAAAAAAATAAGAAATCAGGAAGGGGGCCAACACTTTTTCACACCACTGTATATATATATAAAACATTATTGCTCAACTCAACAAAAACAATGAATCTCGTCCCAACGTGACTTTCATCACTTATCTACTCCTGGCCTCATTCAAATTACAGCAAAAAAAAGAGGAGGAAAACACAGGCAGTGATGGATGCCTCTATAAGTATGTGGACCATGTTTTGATTCCTTCCCCATCCTGAGCACAAACCACACACAAAAACCCTCCCGTGATGATTGACAGACAACCAAATTAGATTAACATGCCAATCATTCTCCTTTTAATATTTCCCCTTAACTAACCAAACAAAAGACAAGAGTATTCAGGAAAGTTTTTAATGCTGTATAACTATTAGCTTTCTGGGAAACCATGAAAAGAACAAATTAACTAACTAAAACAAAGACAGGCAAACATCCTGTCAATATGATCTCTGCAATGATTAGGATTATGATCTTTTGTGATAGAGTAAATGACTTTAAGCTGCTCTAAGTGATGTTAACTGCTTCGCTAACTTCCGCCCCACATGTGACCAGAGAATGACTCAGCTGAATCAACCATCTTTGTGTCAATACGCACCACTAGAGTTACAACACTGAGATTTCCTGTGTGTTTTAGCAGCCCTGTGTCAACAGCCAATGACATAAATGCTGCTATCTTGTGCTTTGCTTTGTCTGAACTGCTGGTGGGTTAAAGAGGAGGAGGAGATTATCTGAGAGGGATCAGAAGGAACGAGCAGGTGTAAAAACAGTCCCAAAACTGAATGAGAAAATCTGATGCTGGCCCAGACTGCTGAAATAGCTATCACATGAACACACAATATCCAGGGGTAACACATATATTGTTTCAATAGAATAACACGCCACATTTATTTAGGAAAGGTTTAAGCAGTTGATATTGACAGTACAGAGATATGTGTTTAACACAAAAATATCACACTTTTTTGCCATTTATTTATATTTTAAGAACCTAAAAATATATTGGTTTGACCAAAAAATGTAAATTAATAAAAGCAAACACATTTTCTATTTATCAAATAATCCTGAAAAAAAAATTACCAAAAAAGCAGCACAACTGTTTCAAGATATGATTTTTAGCACCAAATCATGTGATCCTGAAGACTGCAGTAATGATGCTGAAAATTCAGCTTTGCACTCACAGGCATAAATTACATTTCAAAATATATTGATATAGAAACAGTTATTTTAAATAAAAAACTAAAACGTTTTTACCATATCTTTTAAGAAATAATGCAGCCTGGGTGAGCGTAAGAGACATCTTTCAAAAACAATAATTTAAAAAAATATACCTTCCTGCATGACTCATTGTATGTTGCTAATTTTTTTGCATGACTCAAGTGTATGCTATTATTATTTTTAATTGTTTGTCATTTTAATCAAACTGTAATGAATTGCTCCACCACTTTCTTTTCTGGTCAGCTTTATCAAGTCTCTTATGTAATGCCCATTCTTTATTTTTTGACAGTTTAATTCCATGTTTCTCCTGAAAATATGATGCAAATGGGCTGTGTACCGCATTTCATTCTGAACACTCAAAACTGTTCCATAAAAGTTGGCATATGCCAGGGGCGCGGGAAGATGCTCTCGGTTGGGGGTGCTGTGTGTGTCCGTGTTTGGGGGGGGCGCTAGCATCATGTGTTCATGAGTATTAGGCTAATCATCCCATATAGAAAACATCACAAGTTAAATTAATCATGTTTATAAAGATAAACATGGGTTTATTATAGCCCACGTACAATTTACAAATTATTCAATGCTAAAACTGAATACATTTAAATGAACAAACCTGGTGTTGCATTCGCAACCATGTGAAAACAGGGGGTGCTGCAGCCCCCTCAGCACCCTTGCATATGCTTCATGCTGCATCAATATTATGATCCTCCAAAGCTATTGTGACAAACGCATTCAAATTCTACTCCTCGGTTTTACAATATGAGCCAAAACCCCTCCATTAATTAGCTTAATGTGTTTACATATTTAAATATCTGAATGCTGAGGTTAAGTATCATGTCAGCAATTAGCAGTCGCAGTGATATTACTCTGCCCAATGGATCTTTATGCTAATCAACACAAGAGCTTGTATGTCCAGCGTAAGCTGTTGCTAGAGGCCCATTCACAGAGTGATGTGCAATTCCTGCTCTTGATAAAAACACACAATGATGATATTTGCATAATGGCTTTGCTTGCACCTGCTTCCAGCAGTGCTTTGCTTCCTAGCTAAAGACACACACGCACAAACAAATACGTAATTTAAACAGCTTTAGAGTGACTCACATACAGGAAAACTGCATAAATACAGAATGCCTGCTGAGATATACAATTACACGTGGATTTATGCACGCACTCGTACAGTCACCACCGGCTGAGTTATAGAAGAAGAACGAATTCAAAAGACCTGAGCATTCACGCAGCTACAGAACGAGAGAAAACTGTAAGCGATGAAAAGAAGAAGAGAAAGAAAATGGGAACACAAAGACCGTGTGTGTCTAAAAGTAGTAAATTACGGTGCAATTTTCTGCTAAGGGGACGGAGCTAATTGATGGAGCCAGAGAAAGAGGAAGTCAGTGAGAAAGAGGGGTAAGAGAGATCAGCTCCTGCGGTTGGCCACTCAACTTAGCCCCAAACCCTAATCTACATCTCACATCTGAGAAGACCAGGAAAACTTTCTTTGTGAAGCTGGTCGAAGCAACGGTTGGGCTGGGAAACGAGAACAGGTCCTTCATTTGAACAGTTACATTTAAAAAAATAAAAGTATCAGGATTAAATGATCTTCACAATATTTGGTTCTATTAATGCACTATGACTATTCAGTTTCATTCACAGAGTCTAAATGCTAAATGAATGACTTGTGTGAGTCAGTTCATTTTAGTGAATCCAAAACATGCAGTGAGACCAATGAAGCCCAATTCCTGAATGAATGACTCGTATGAGTTGGTTATTGTGAATCAAAACACTTGAATCAGAGTGCTTACTGAATTGTTCTGACCCACTTATTGAACCGCAAGTCATTACTTTATTATGTGATTAAAGATACACATTATGCAATTGTAATTTTAATAAAAGATAAACTAATAAATTAATTAAATGTTACAATATTTTTTGTTTGTTCAGTATTGTTATTTAATACATAGTTATGGGATGCCACATCTAAAAAGCATGAGAAATCTCATTACAAAAATCTGTGTAAACACTCCTTTTACAAAAATATTATGTATATTTGTTTATTTGTTTGCTTGTTTGGGATAGAAATTATTACTTTTAAATACCAATTATAAAATTAAACTGATTAAAAGCAGCAGTGAATACATTTATAATGTTACAAAAGTTTTCTATTCTGGTTGGTAAATAAATAACTTCTTTCACAGGTTCAAAAAATATTAAGCAATATTGATAATAAAAATAAATGATTCTTGAGAATCAAATCAGCATATAAGAATGATTTCTGAAATTCAGCTTTGCTATCACAGGAATGATTTCCATTTATTAAAATAGATGTAATATATAGGGATGTCGTAAACGAAGTAATCCGCGAGACGGTGAAAATCGATTCAATTATGTGACGATTCAAATCGGTTGGATGTTAAACAAATCGCGATCCATTTAGGTGTGGAGTGTATATAAATGTCTGTCTGAGGGGAACTTACTGTCTTTAGAAAAGTTTAGATGGTATTTTCTTCTCATCTCGCCTCTGTATAAAACATTAAAGTCTAAGTTCAGCGTGCTTGCTTTACGCTGGAAACCAGGAAAGCTTTAAACGCCACCTACTGGAGAGAGTGAATCTGAGTTTCATTCAGCTCGTCGCTGTGTCATGCAGAATTTAGTTATAGTTTCCAAATATGAAGTCAAAATTCATTCTGTTGTTGCTTCAATTTCGAAATATACAATCTATTGTGTTGCATGTAGCAGCATCTTTGTTTGGATCATGACTAAAATGCTGTGGTTGCCTCTAGTTTTAAATGGAAAGAGCACAGACAATGCCTTATTTTGTTTATATGAAGAGATATATTTTATGTGTGTTATTTATTGATTTGGGGCTTGTTTTAAAATTTCAGTTTAGTTTAGTTTCATGGACTTTATATTTAAATTTTGTCATGTAGAAGGACTTTCGTCCAAAGCTACTGACAAATGAGGACAATAGAAGCAATCAAATAGAAGCAATCAAAACCAACAAAAGAGTGCTAAATTAGTATATTATTATAGTGTTATATTTCAATTCCACAAAGAAACGCGCAGTATTTTGTCCAAGCAATAATAAAAGGACACATTTAATTTATAATTTGTTTTAAATCTTATTTTGTTAAAAAAAAAAATCTTGAATCGTGAATCGAATCGAATTGTGAAATCAAAACCGTGAATCGAATCGTGAGTTGAGTGAATCGTTACATCCCTAGTAATATACTAAATATATTAAAAGGGAAAAGCGTTATTTTAAATTGTAAGAACGATTGCAATATTACTGTTTTTACTGTATTTTCGATTTTAATAAGCGTAGCCTTGGTGGGTATAAAAGGCTTCTTTAAAAAACATTTAAAAATCTTACCGACCTCAAACTTGTGAACGGTAGTTTATATTTGTTCGTAAACTCTAAAAATGAATACATCATGTTTATTTTTCCAAACATTTCATTTCTTTAAAATAATCCATATTTGAACTGTCAAGAAATATGAATCATTAATTGGAATCAGAACCAGAATCTTTAAATTCCTCAGGATTCCCATCCTTACCAACTACAGCAGCATTATCTTTCTTCTAAAGCTAGTTGGCCAAAGAACGCAACACATCAGCCTCCAAACCCAACATACGCTGCTTTCCGCTGGGTTTCATCACTGTCAAAACAAGAGCAATGCCTCAATGGACCACCATTACAATCAGAACCTCCAATAACAACAAAACGCACGTATAGACCTCAAGCCCTTTGAAAATGATCCCTTTGTTGTGTCCAATCAGGCTTTACAGCCGCCTTTGTAATCGAGACAAGTCAAAACCAACCGCTGCCCCTGGTTCATGTGTGATACGACCGTCAGCGATACTCAGACTTCTAGGGTTTGTTTTGCTTAGCTTTGGCTTGGCTAAAATAGCACTTTATGTCTGTAATCTGGCTTGTGCCTCCTCCAAACCTACACATTTACTGACGGTTTTGAGAGTTTTTTAAAGTTTCAGCCAAACTACCCCCCTTAAACCAGATGTTTATAAAGAGAGACTGCAAGAGAAGCAAAAATAACCGTATTAAAGTGCATATCCATAAGCCTGCTGGCAACATCAGCGAGAATCTACTGTATTACACTCTTCGAAAAAAAAAGGTACAAAGCAGTCACTGGGGTGGTATCCTAAGGTAAAAAAGCTAAAAGGTTCATCTTCGTACCTTATTTACTCCTAAATGGTACATATTAATATCTTAAAGGTACATACAAGAACTTTAAAAGTACATATTAGTACCTAATGTTTCCCTGGACAGATCTAACAATATATTTTAATGAACAAAAGTGCATTAAAGTCATTATAAAAATACACTGGCAGTAAAAAACACAACCAGAAGGCAATAAAACGCAAGGTCTTACCATCTGAGAACGACTCTTGGGGCATCCATTAATGTCCTCAATCTTCTCATTTGCTGTGGTTTCCAAAAAGAGAGAGAAATACAGACAAATTAATTGCTAAAAAAAAAGGAAAATAAGTGACATATTTCATTAATTGTAAGCCTCAAGTGCAGTATGTCCTTTCTGCGTCTGTGCCGGACAGATTTTTGACTCCTAATGTGGAAACTAGATCAAGTTTGAGCAACTGTGTGGCAGGGCCTGCTGGGATGCGACTGCTTTGGGGCTTTCCTGAGGGTGTCTGCTCTCCACCCTGCATCCCGGCGGGCCCGGCCCCAGCCCCCACCCCACGGCAGCTGAAACAGGGCCGTTCACTCACAGCTGACAACTGCACGCATGCCTCCAATGACAGCTACATGCCTGCAGGAATCACTTTACCTCCTGCTCTGTGGGAAAAATGTGTCAGGAATGTGTAAGATGTCAGGTGAGTAAGCATGGAGGACAGACACACCTGAGACGGGCTGTCTCAACAGAGGGGCTCTCGGACTACCGGAGAACCATTTGGGTGGCCATGTCTTCTAAATAATTTGTGATTTAATTGTTATTTTATAATGTTATTTTCATATGGAAGCCCGTTTCCGTAAAATAAAAAAAATAAAAAAGGTAACGGCAACCTTTTATCTCACAAATACATCGAGATGGCGCCGCAAATGGCAGCCACGACGCTGAGCTCCGCAATTCTTCTGATGTTTTTGTTTGTTTGTTCTGTGTTTTGTCATTCTTCTTCTATAAGTTTTACCAGAGACGAACTCCAACAGCTGTTGTTCAAATGTGTATGTAGACGCAAAAGAGGGAAACGTGCTGCCGGAGCCAGGTAAAGAGCTGCAAGCGCGGCTTTCGAACTGCGCTCCCAAGCATTCATCTTGTGAATGTCCGTTCCCTTCTTAACAAAACAGATGAACTTCTTCTCCTCCCCCTGACCAACAAGGACTTTTCAAACTCGGGGCCAGTGCTTCACTGCAACCTGGTGAGTGAAGCCAGTACGTGATAAGCGCTTCATTACCGGGTACCAGGTCAGAGCGGATGCATCGTGAGTTAACAGGGAAAATAGAGGTGGTGGATTGTGTTTCTACATCAATGAAAGTTGGTGTTCAGATGTAACAACGCTGAAAAAGGTATGATGTCCTAACTTAGAGACACTCTTCATAAACTGTAAACCTTTCTACTCGCCGCAGGAGTTTTCCTCTTTCATTCTCGTGAATGTGTACGTTCCTCCGGACGCGTGCGTGAGCACCGTGATGCAACAGCTGGCCGAACAAATAACTGAAAGGGAGCAAAGGTACCCAGACTCTATTTTAATCATTCTTGGAGATTTAAAAAAATCTCCCGTGAACTGCCAAAATACAAGTAGCATATGCATAGTACCCCCAGAGACAGTACAAAAAAAATAAATTTTTTTTTTTTTTGTTTTTTTTAAAAAAAACGGGATCACTGTTACACTACAATAAAGGATGCATATCACTCTGTCCCACGAGCAGCTTTGGGGCTCTCTGATCACTGTTGGTTCATCTTATACCGACCTACAGGCAGAAACTGAAATCAGCTAAACCTGTTTTAAGGACTGTTAAAAGATGGACTAATGAAGCAGAGAGGGATTTACAAGCCTGTTTCGACCTCACTGATTGGAGTGTTTTTGAAGCTGCTGCCACCGATCTGGACGAACTCACAGAGACTGTAAATTCATATATCAATTTCTGTGAGGATATATGCATTCCTACCAGGACATTCTTATCATTCAATAATGATAAACCGTGGTTTACTGGGAAAACTCCCACACCGCTGTGGTGATGCAAAAGAGGATGCTTACAGAAGTGGGGATAATTTCTTGTATAACCAGGCCAGGAACAGAATAACAAAGGAGATCAGAGTGGCTAAAAAAAAACCTACTCTGGTCTCAAGAACATCACCTTGTACAAGACACCACCCCCACAGTCTGTGGAGAATCAACAATTGGCTGATGATCTGAATGTGTTTTACTGCCGATTTGAAAAAGCCAGTCTACCTCCCCCTATCTGCTTTGATCTGCACTTCACACATTCACCTACCACTCCTGCAACCCCCCCCCCCCTCCCCCACCATTCAAACCTGTGCTTAAGAATCTGGTAGAGGATGTTGAACCCGGTCTTCAGGAAGCGAAATATAAGAAAGCTTCAGGCCAAGACGGTGTTTTCACCCTGCCCGTTAAAGGTCTGCGCTGGATCTGAGTCCAATTTGATGGTTGAAGCAGCAGGGGAACTTCACAAGCTCCAGTGATCAGGAGAAACCTTGCCAGCTCCGAACATCTTACCAAAATATTCCTATGTTGTCTGTACTTCTTCTTGCATCGCCACTGGAAAGCTCCTGTCGTCAACAAGTCACATCTTGTGTGTGTAAACATACTGGTAATAATGCTCTTCGATTCTGAAATCTGACTTTTTTCTTATAGTTCTGCGTTTATCTGACAATTCAGACTTTTTTCTAAAAATTCTGAAATTCACAAGGGAAAAAAAATATTAAACTTGCGATTCTGAAGAGAAAAAAGGTCACATAACACATTCCTAATTTGTATTATGTGGAGAAAAAAGCAGAATTTTGAGATGTAAACTTAAGATTCAAATAAAAAAGTCAAAATTGTGAGATGTGAACTCGCAATTATGAGTTCATAACTTGTCAGAATTGTAAGATAAAAAGCCTTATCAATAAATATTAATCATTTTTCTTTTTTTATTCCATGGCAGAAACAAGCTTCCATAATTGAATTATTGTTCACAAAATAATTAAGCCACAAATAAGAATGCATTAATTGCCCTGCATTAGATTTTAAAAATTATCAAAGCGGCATCTGCAAACAAATTAGACCTCAGAATTCATTTCTAATGCTTTTTAAACATTTGAGATATTATTATTATTATTATTTTAGACTACAATTTACCACATAATTTGCTACTTAATCATTATTTTATCAATGCAAAGGTCAAAATTTACTTTTTGGGGCCCCTGTAAGTTGGTGTGAGCTTTAAATGTCCTTATTGTCACCAATTCAAGCATTTTCTTATTTCAAAATTTACTTTCAAAACTTTAGGGCAAAAGCCATCAGCTCTCATTAACAGAAATATATGTGAAGCATGTCATTGGTTGCATGCAACATTTGTGTCTGTCAGACAGGGCAGGTCAGATTTCAG
Source organism: Sinocyclocheilus anophthalmus (assembly GCA_018155175.1). Classification (NCBI taxonomy): domain Eukaryota; kingdom Metazoa; phylum Chordata; class Actinopteri; order Cypriniformes; family Cyprinidae; genus Sinocyclocheilus; species Sinocyclocheilus anophthalmus. Next base: position 157,973 of record JADLZN010011814.1, read on the forward strand.
ATTCAACTGGCCAGTGTTTGATTCCCTTAAGATGTAGAAAACACAAGAGGACAAAATGGGATGACAACAGTGATGATGAGTCATTTAACACCACTTCACCCCAGAACACTGTACAGTGCTTTCTGCTCTTAAGTAACCAAATGCTCTCCGGCTCTTACAACACATTTTAGGAGGACAGAGGTACTGCAAAATTTACATGTCCATGGGAAGAGCTGCTGACAGGGATCGATTTTCTTACTAGGTTGTACAAAATAGCATACAAAATAGCAGTTACAATGAATAAATGAATGAATGAAACAGTGTATCATCATTTACAATAGCAAAAGTAGTTGTGAAAAGTTGTAAAGTTATATTATAAATGTATTTCTAATATAATAAATTACATTTTAGTTTAGAACAGAGTTTTCTGAAATTCAAGAGGACTGCTTACACATAAATAGATTATAGTAATGCAAGATTACATTATCTATTATATTATTAATCATTTAGATAATCAATCAAGTGCGCACAAAAATGGAGCTGAAATAATTAATGAATGAATAAATAAATAAATTAGGCAAAATATGTATTTATAATGTAGTTTTTTAGTCAAATGTAATTCTAGTAAAGTAAATGCATGCTTTATACTCAAGAGGACTGCTTAAATATAAATACATAATACATCACAAATTATGTATTTATAATATTTTGTAATATAATATTATGTATTTATAATATTTTGTGACTGTAAGAATGTGACTCCTGTTCAATTTGAATTTGAATTTTGAGGGGAAAAAATAATGACTATCTTACATTTTACCATGATTTACAGAAGGCACCCACTAAAACGTCTGTGAAACAAAGTTCGTATAACAAAAAAATCTTGTCAGGCATATTTAGGACATTTAAAAGCCTCTATTTAATTATCACAGTACAGTCACCAAAAAGTGTCATTTTAAATCTTTAGCCTACCAATCCTTACCACTATCCTTCAAACACTAGGCTTTACCCATTTGTCAGCAAGAAGTTTTAAAATGTAATAAAATACAATACAATTTAGCATGACCACTTTTTCTTTAATGTATTTTAATAGGTACGGGTCAGCATAAGTATGTTGTTTCATTTTACAGTAATATATATGTTACGCTGAATGACGACGGAACATTATTTCACCCATATTTTGACATTTTAGTTTCGCAAAAGTTATTTGAAACACTTTATTTCCATCTAATATGCTTTCTGTGTATATAAAATCGCTTTTGTACATTTAATTTGATGCAGACACCAAAATGGGACGACCCATGTCCACCTTGCACAGAAAATCTTCAATCGACTCATTGCCTATTTTGGAGAGAGTGAATCACTCACCGATAACCTGGATGATCTCAGCCAGCAGCACGCCGTCGCTCACATCCTGCTGCAGGTCTTTAATCAGCCGCTTGTGTCCTGATTTGGCCAAATAGTGATTCGCCCAGTCCGTGTAGATCTGTCAACACGAAAGGAGAAAGTTCGCTTAGATATCCATCCATTAAAAAAAAAGTTTCACACAACTAGGATTCACGACATTCATGCAAGGACTGAGCACCGCGTCTCTCCGCTCTCTATTCAAATCCGCTCCATTGTGCCTCATTCAAGTTATTCAGCACCAATAATGGTCAAATTCTCCCGTCTGACATCACAGAAAAGCCCCTTCACTGGGGCAGGAAGAGGGAGCTTAAATTAAACCTCTGAATGGGTTTGAAAGGAGTCATGTTTGGAGCTGAACACCAAAAACATTCCCGCGTCCCCTTACAAGTAAAGGAAAGCGGCAAACAAGCAGTGCAACAAGCATTAAAAACCACGGAGATGCCAAAACCGTCACGTTATTTTGGAAAATAAAGCTTCCATAAAACATATATTTTACTTAATTCAAGCATTTAAGTACATTTATTAACAAACATATGACCATGGCTGTTTTATACATGTAGTAGCTCAGTCATTCTTGAGAAATGGGACAAAACAGGTCCAGCAAAGGTAACTGCTATTAGGTTTAAAAATAAAAATAGAATGTATTTAACACAATTATCACCTTCAATTTAATTTTCTCATTATTATACCAAATCTGTGTTTCTTAATGTCCTCTCACTACGTCTAAAAAAGTGTGTCCAAGTCCACAGAGAAGGGTTCAATCATTCATATGCAATAAAATGGATAAAAATGTTTTTTAATGATGAAAAAGAGCTTGTTTTATCAAAAGCAACACTTAATAATATCTCCTATCAAGGTTGTTTTTTAATGACACATGCATGTTTCATAAGATTTTAAAGTTGCGTCCCCACTTTTTGTCAAAACCGTCAGACATTCAATAAAAAATAAGGAATATCGGGGCAAGCTGTCACTCTCAGGACCCCTTGCCACAGTTTCATCAGTGTCACACAGGCTCTGGTCAGTTTTAGTTTTAGAATATTTTTAATCCTAATGTTAATATTTCCTTTGTTACAGCCATGATATGTCAACACCATCTTTCAATTTCTGAGGAAATTATTTTTGAAATATTTAGATAATTGTATTCTCCTGAAGCAGGTTCCATTAGCATCTAGCATCAACAGAAAAAAAATAAAATGGCTACTACATGAACTCCATTGGTTTTGTGAAAGAAATGCCAAATTTGTCAACACCGTCAGATGTCACCAGATTTTGTGTTCCAATTATATATCAAAATACTTCAATGTGACTCTTGAATAAAAGCTTTATAAACAATAACATACTCACAGTTTGATGTGTTTGTTTTAATACAGTAATTCACTGATTCAATGTATTTGATAGTTAAAAATTCAAGTTTTCGTCACCACCGTCAGATGTGTCAACTCCGTCAGATGTGTCACCTCGGTCAGTTGAATATTTTGATAATATTTCATTATGATATTTTATATTTGTTGTGGAATTGTTGGTCACATGTGAAAGTGTAATCTGTCTGCTAACATGAGAATGTGTTTTGAAATGTTAAAAACATCTTGAATGCTGTTAAAGATAAAGTTGAAATTATATTACACAGTCCAAGGTAAAAAAGCACATTTTGTTAAAAAAGAGAAAAGTTGGGAGGTTGTATCAAAGCATAGCTCAGTAGCTTAGTACATATAAGATACATAAACGTAGTTTCATTTCTTTTGTCCCACTTCTCAAGAATGACTGAGTTATTATTATTTTGTAGTTTTTATTACATACCATGATATTCTTTGAACTTACATGTAAATACCATGCTATTTTCCCACTTGACTTTAGTATCACAATCTGAAATAAAATAATAGCCAATATAGGCTATAACATTGCATAAACCACAATTAACATGAATGAAAAGTCTTGTTTTTTTGTTTGTTTGATGTTTTGCAGGCTTTATGCACATGATCAATGGCCAGGCAGTAGTCAAACTCATTCCCACAACGGGGGTTGAAGAGCTTGTGTTGTGTGTTTGATGACTAAATAAAGCCTGAGTGTATTATTGCAGTGTTACTCATGTGAGGAATCGGTTTTCTTGATGGGAAAAACAGGTGCACCCCGAGTCCCTGTGCCATCAAAATAAACACATCACACACTACCCCTCGATTGCTCTCGCTGGAGTCATCTAGACATAAAACGGCACACAAAGCCCATATAATTATGGAGAGCAATGACCAAAGTCAGTGGAGAAATGTACAAATCCAGCTCATGCTTTGAAGGTTTGTGGGTTAAATGAGTCAGATGTAATTAAAGGTGAGGTGAAGGCAGTGAAGTGAAGGCAAGGGTAAACATGCCTTCAAGCAACAAACGGTTGAGATACAAATTGAGTACATGCATTGCATTCAGTTTATCTGTTAAGTATTCCTTTCAGTCAATTACGACCATATCAACATTTGAAACAATGCCGTAATATGTTGTTGTTGTTTTTTTAATGTTGGACTGGCCGATACAATTTTGGCATGTATGTAGAATTACACTAAAACAGTGTTTAAAAAGTATGCTAAAAAGTATTTGTTCAACAAAGTATTTAACTATTAAACAGATTTTCTTGAATATTTATCATGATTTTTTTATATATTTGTCAATACCATGCATTTTCTTTGTAAAAGTTGAACTGAATACTTTCATTCAGCAAGGATGCATTAAATTGATCAAAAGTGACAGTACAGACATTTACATAGTGTTACAAAATATTTCTATTTAAAATAAATGCAGATTTTATGTTTCTATTCATTAGAGAATCTTGAAAAAAAGTTTCCACAAAAATATTAAGCAGCACAACACTTTTCAACATTGATAATAATGAGAAATGCTTCTTGAGCAGCAAATCATCATATTAGAATGATTTCTGAAGGATCATGTTACACTGAAGACTGGAGTAACGCTGCTGAAAATTCAGCTTTGCCATCATTACATTTTAAAATATATAAAAAAATAGGAAACAGTTATTTTAAATTGTAATAATATTTCTATATTGTTTTTACTGTATTTTTAATCAAATAAATGCAGCCTTGGTGAGAATAAGAGCCTTCTTTCAAAAAAGCATTAAAAATACTTTTTTGGGTATTTCTTTATGTGTAAAGACAGTAAATGAATGTCCAAAACTGACTTTATGAAGTTAATGTAGTGTATGTATCTGTATGAAAGCAGTGTTCAATAGGACATTTTCCTTTAAAGCAAAAACAAACAAACACTTGATTACTCACAAGCATCCATACATGCCATCTGAATCAGCACTTACGATGAGTTATGCTGTGAAATATACTGACCTTTATATTCTGAGTCACTGAGGCATGATGCTTCAGTCCCACTGCTGTAAGACTATTGTGACAATCCCTCATCTCTCTCACACACAAAAGCAGCACTTAGAAATCCAGCCCCATACAAATCCTGCTTTGTTGTGTGGATGTCAAACCAGCATCTAGTATTTCTGCACTCTTCTGAGCTCGTGGCTTTGTACAGTCCACTCTTGACCCGAGCATGAGCTGTTCTCGGAGTTCAGACATGCCTTTAGGGCTGATCTGTCACTGAACAACACTGGAGAACTGAACAGGTGGCTCTTACACGCATTTGCTGATGAGTGTGTTTAACTACCTGTGTGAGTAAGATGGGGAATATCAAACGGCAGTTCCTGAGTGTGGTAACTTTCAACAATTTAGCAACAGCTGTCACTTGGACTCATCTTTAAGCTCAAAGCGGGGAGGTAGAACACTGTTAAACTACAAAGACTCTCATGTCAAACACTAATCACAGGGCTGTTTGTGTTAGTCACAGACACAGAATTGTTCCCACAGGCAGAAGCTACAGAACATCCATTCAGGTTCACGAGAGAGGTTTTAAATAATATGGTACTTTAAGGTAATTACAAAAGATTAGTTACTGAGGTGAATGTGAGGTCAGATAACTGCCCTGCTAACAGCTTAGACAAGCATGCATTTCCATGCATATTGCAAGAATTTAACTTGTGGACTAACTTTTTTTTAAATTAAAATTTTAAGCAAGAACAACATTTAAGAGATAGTTCACCAAAAATTTAAATTTCGTCATCATTTACTCACACTCACACTCGTTTATTTTATTTTATTTATAAATGTTTTTCCTTCTGCTGAACATAAAATATGTTTTTAAAAATGTGGGCAACTAAACAGTTTCTGGTCCCCATTAACTTCCATAGTATTTTTCCCAGTAAATGCTGACAGACTAGATAGATAGATAGATACTTTTGAATATAGTTTAACTATGCAGCAAAATTCTTTAACCTCAAAATATTCTAGAGACAGTATTTTAAATAAATGAATGAGCTCAATTATAAACAATTCAAGAGACACAAGTAGTCAATGTCTCTGCACTTGATAGAGTGATTTCTACCTCTGGCCTCTAAAATTACTTTCATCTGTAAAATACAATGCATTGTTGATTTTTTTCATTGTCGTTTAACTTGAGGATTTTAAAGACGATCATTTGTTTTTCTTTGGAATAACATTAATCTGTGAGACCAGAAATATAAGTAGTAAAGAAGTAGAAATATGCAAATATTATGCCACTGAAATGATACAGAACATTACTGAAATTTGACCAGTCTTAAATAAGTGAATAAACATTATCATTTGTTGCTTTTTACATGTAGCTGACCTGCGTGAAGGTGCAATCTCTATAGTCCTAAACATAAAGCCAATCTAAACCTCAATCAACACACAAACATCTCAAAAGAGCTTCAGCTCAGCTTGCGGTAAATAGCGCAGTAAGTCTGGACCATATCTATACCTGCTGCATGAGTCTAAATATACCCTCCCGCTGCTCGCCTACAGATATTAGCAGGAATAGCCTTCTCTCCACAGCATAGAGGTCTTACCGATTTGTAGTGATTGCAGGACGACCTGCTGCGGCGTCTCTCTGGGATGTACATCCTCATGTTCAAAGCCATTCTGCTCTTACAGGTGAAGAGAGCTCATAAACACTGAAGCCCCGAGGACGGCCTGCCACATTCACGTCTGTAATCAAGTCAGTGGTGTGGGGGGATAATTTTAGCGGCGAAATGCATTCTGGAGCATCGCTCAGAAACCTTTGCTTCAGATATACCTCTCTCTATGTGTCACGCTTGGTGTCAAATGCAGAGACCCAGACATTTAATCTAATTTCTAATCGCGATTACAATTATGGATGCCACAATTACGTAATCGTTCAAATCGGCAATTAATCGTTCAAAGTCCATTTATGTTATTCTGCACGCTTAAGATATGTTTTTTTTTCTTTCTACATGTTATCTTAAGGGTTTTTCCCATTATTTTAATTTTAGTTTTAGTATAACATTATAATTTGAGGCTTAAAGGGGTCATGTGATGCTATTTTAAAGATCATTATTTTGTGTATTTGGTGTAACAGAATATGTTGACATGCTTTAATGTTCAAAAAAACATTATTTTTCAAATACTGTACACTATTGTAGGTCCTCGATGCCCCGCCTCTCTCAAACGCGTAGTTTTCAACAAAGCCCCCTCTTTTGACAAGCACAGTCTGCTCTGATTAGCCAACTGACCCAGTGCATTGTGATTGACCGAACACCACAAGCACGAATTGGAAATGTAACGCCCCTTACCATAATCGTGAGCTTCAGCTTTCAAAGTAAATATCAAGCCAGTTAATAATTTTGTTAGTTTTACCATCAGTTCAAGCCGAAAGGGCAACAGAGTCGCGTGACAAACACAGTGATGTTGCAGTACACAAGCCGCGGTTAAGACAGCTGACGTGCTATGATTTCTGACAGGCTGTTCACTCTCCTGTGATGTGACTCTGTTCCCCTCACACACACACACACATTTGAGCAGTCAATAGCAAATACTTAAACTAATAATAAAACATACTTACAGTCCCTGATTCAGAAGTGCCAGATTGTCATAGCAAAGTCGGAATTGACCTTTTTTTTTTTTTTTTTTTTTAGAAATAACCTTTGTGCACAGCTAGCCTTGTACTCTTCTAGGTTAAAAAGCTGTCGTCCATAAAATGCGTTACACAAGTTTGAACATCTGGGTTGTGCTGTTCTATTTTAAATAAATCTTAACAATGATTCCTAATTGCATCTACTTCTGGAAGGTCAAATAAAGTGTTTTTGCTTTCGTCTAGAAACACACAGTGTCTCCCTGACATGGCTGCATCAACACTACATCTGTTCCTGAAACCACGCCTCCTTTCTTTGCGTACACATTTGGGCGGCATTATGCTAATATTTCCACATAGTGACATAGGTATGTGGGGGTGTGTTAGAACGAGCCGTTGTAGGTAGGCGTGGTTGACTCTTAACTTTTATAAGAATATCTCTTTGGATTTGAGCCTGTTAGTCTGTAACAGGGTTGTTTTAGATGGGGATCAAACCCAGGTCTCTCACGTTCAAAGTTCTCCCCAATTAAAGAATCCAAGAGCAGAGGTAGCAAAAAACAGGGAGTCACTGATCTCCAGCAAAAGGCCATCTTTACTGAAGAAAAGTGCAACAAAAACAAAAGAAGCAGCGCTTCAAAAAACAGAGAAAAGCAAAGCAGAAACTAGAGTCAAAGAACTTCAACAAAAGAGACTTAACTTTCAGCAGGCAACTGGTAACATAGGCTCAAGACTGAACAATAAAGCATGACATAACCCACTTATATAGGGCTAAACACAGGTGTCTCACATCAGGCTTAATGAATGTTAGTAATCAGCAGGAACCTGGAGAGAGGCGCCAACTGTTGACCAGGAGGTAAATTAACAGTCCAGTGGTGAGACTTTAATGTTTGCAACTTTACAGATCTTGTTTATGCACCAAGAGCTTGTAACACTCCAAAGAGAAAGGAAAACTTGAAATCGCATTATATGACCCCTTTACTACTATAGATTAATACTTAATACTTAGAGTGTTTTCAGCTCGTTTATTTTCATATAAAAATACGGCATGCAGTTGCATTAAACAATGGTATAAACATCATTCAATGTAAATTGTGATAATCATAATTAATAATCGCAATTACAATTTCAAGGGAATAATCGACAATTATGATTTTTGTCATAATCGTGCAGCCCTACCAGACATATCAGATTATGACTGCTTCACCTAATAAAAAAATTTAATTAAACAAAAAAACACTAAAGCATTGCATTTTTATTTTTTACATTAAAATAAATTTGAATCATAATTTGCAAATAATCCTAAAAGATACTAATGGAATAAAAAAAGAATACTGCTAAGGATTCCTATCGCCATTATAATATATTGGAATTATACAGTATTTAAATAATTATAATAATTCCAAAAAATAGTGTACAGAATTACTGTTGAAATATTACTATATTAAATGTAATTTAATCTGAATCATAATTTGCAAATCTTCCTAAATAATTCAAATAAAAATTCTGTTAAACATTCATATTGGAATATAGTAATCTATGGAATTATTATATTATACTATATGTATTAACAATAATAATTTGTAACGATGTAATTTTGTAAATAAGATTCTACAGGTAGTAAACTGAGAATTCTCAATAAAGACTCATAATAAATCATAATTAAGCAAGTAATGTATATTATTCTGAATTTCCGGTATATTATAATTAGGCCTTTAGTTTCAGTTTATTTAGTTAGAACCATATTTATGTTGTTAAGGGGATCTTAGAATATTTCTGATGGTTCAACAGTTATTGTACTAATTTTTATCAATACAATTGTAAATATTAGAATTCCAATAGGATCCTGGTATGATGAACTAAGGATTTCTGTTTCTACTCATGATGGACAAGTGCACTTTAATTTTCATAACTTGTCTTTCTTGTCTTTCCTTAGTTTCTACCAAATCTTTCACCTATTTCCTTTTCATCGAAAATGATGTCTCGTCTGAAGATCTGAGACTAACCCATATAAATAGCCAACTATTTTATGTAACCAGATGAACTGCTTCTTTTCTGGCCCATTCACTATAAACAATTTAGCTGATGGGGGGGCCCCCTCTTAAGGTTTATGTTGAGCTTTTAAAACTGTTTTTTTTTCACACAAACATGGCAAGACTGTATATGCACACATACTTATGCAACACACACATGACGTTGCACATGTTACAGACGAGAGACCAGAGTATGTTGGAGGTCCCAGAGGTGCGACAACAACCAAGAATAGTGTGGTCAAGGGTCGTGGTGAAGAAGGGTGACGGATGCTCCACAACCCCCTCTGCACCTCTCCTCCCCTTATTAAGTCTGGACACTCAAACAAACATGGTCTGCAACTTTCAAAGATGTAAGCCTATTGCACTAGAATAGATCATGCAATACCCTCGAATCAAGACCTGGCAAGTTTACTCACACACGTAAATCTGTATGTTAAACAGAACAGTATTGAGTATGGTTTTGTGGAAATCCTTCACCTATGTAAATCTGAAGTTAAGAAAGGTCTTCTCTCTGCCATCTGTGTTGTGTCAGTGTGGTGCAGATCTGGTGCAGCAGTGGTGTAAAGTGAGTAATTCTGCTCTGGAGTGTCTAGATTAGAGCCGCATGATCTAATATGCACCATGGACAGGGACACACATAGCACAGATGCCTCATTTATTTATGCTCCTCTGTTTTCAACAGCCCTACAAATTCAATTTCAAAAGCAAATGTATTCTTTCCTTCAGCTAAGCTTTCCGGGTCACTCCAACTTGACCTTAATGTTCAGTATCTCGCAGTCAAGAGGGTCCATTCGCTGGACCTGGTATTTAATCAAGAACTGTCTATCTGTATATCCTAGATCTATTCTTCAATCCATCCATAAAATGACATATACACAACTATTCAAAAGGTTGGTGCCAGTCATTTTTCTTTTTTTTAAAGAAATTAGACTTTGCTCTGCAAGGATGCATGAAAATGATAGTAAAAGTGACATTAAAGACTTACATTGTTTAAATAAATGCTGTATTTTGCACTTTCCATTCATCAAAGAAAAATGTATCATGTTTTCCACAAAATTAATCATCATCACAACTGTTTTCAACATTGATAATAATAAGAAATGTATCTTGAGCAGCAAAGCAGCATATTAGAATGATTTTCTGAAGGATCGTGACGAGTACTGATGCTGAAAATTCAGCTTTACCATCACAAGAATAATACAGTTTAACATATATTCAAATAGAAAACTGTTATTTTAAATTGTACAAATATTTTGAAATGAAACCAGCTAGCCTTGGGGAGCAGTAGCGGACTTCTTTTCAAAAAAACATTTTCAAATCTTACCAACTTTTGAATGTAAATGTAATTTGTAATTGGCTTTGTTTTCCATGTGCCATAATCAAACTCTATGATTAACTGCTTCAGGACATTTTGGCCAGACCACAAGCAAGATAAAGTTATTTCTCACTTCTACTAATTCTATGTAATAATTCAAGATATGCAGTATGGTGAAATAATGAACTGATTTCCTGAGAGCGTTGCAGTGAACGTCTCTGGCTGATGTGTGTAAGGTGTGGTGGATGCAGTGAAAGTGAGTCCACTGAAGTATGAAGAACACGGTGATTGATTCTTGAGGTCAAGCATCATAACGAAGGGAGTCAAGTCGAGGTGAGGAATGTAATCAATTACATCCTCATGGTAACAGAGAGCGCCCTCTTTCATAGCATTTAGACAGTGGGTACGGAAAAGTATTCAGACCCCCTTAAATTTTTCACTCTTTTGTTATATTGCAGCCATTTGCTAAAAAGGTCATTAAAACCCCCCCCCCCGTTAATTTTGTTTTTTTTCCTCATTCCATGTACACAAAAGCACCCCACGTGACAGAGGATAAAACTCATACAGAATTGACTCTCGAGCAAAAGGATTTTTTGCAGATTTATTAAAAAAGTAAAACTGAAATATAACATGGTCCTAAAGTATTCAGACCCTTTGCTGTGACACTCATATATTTACTCAGGTGCTGTCCATTTCTTCTGATATTCTTTGAGATGGTTCTACACCTTCATTTTGAGTCCAGCTGTGTTTGATTATACTTATTTGACTTGATTAGGAAAGCCACACACCTTTCTATATAAGACCTTACAGCTCACAGTTCATGTCAGAGCAAATGAGAATCATGAAGTCAAAGGAACTGCCTGAAGAACTGCCACCAGAGACAGAATTGTGGCAAGGCACAAATCTGGCCAAGGTTACAAAAACATTTCTGCTGAACTTAAGGTTCCTAAGAGCACAGTGGCCTCCATAATGGAAGATGTTTGGGATGACCAGAAACCTTCCTAGAGCTGGCCGTCCGGCCAAACTGAGCTAGCGGGGGAGAGAGCCTTGGTGGAGAGGTAAAGAAGAACCCAAAGATCAAAGTGGCTGAGCTCCAGAGATGCAGTCGAAAGATGGGAGAAAGTTGTAGAAAGTCAAAAATCACTGCAGCCCTCCACCAGTCGGGACTTTATAGCAGAGTGGCCCGACGGAAGCCTCTCATCAGTGCAAGACACATGAAGTTTGCCTAAAAAACCAAGGTCTGAAGAATCCAAGATGGCACCCGAATACGATTTTGGTCTGTGGAACTTTTTGGCCTTAATTTTAAGCGGTATGTGTGGAGAAAACCAGGAATTGCTCATCACCTGTCCAATACAGTCCAAAAAGTGAAGCATGGTGGTGGCAGCATAATGCTTTGGGGGTGTTTTTCAGCTGCAGGGACCGGACGACTGGTTGCAACGAGGGAAAGATGAATGCGGCCAAGTACAGGCATATCCTGGACAAAATCCTTCTCCAGAGTGCTCAGGACCTCAGACCGGGCCGAAGGTTTACCTTCCAACAAGAAAATGAACCTAAGCACACAGCTAAAATAACGAAAAAGTGGCTTCACAACAACTCTGTGACCGTTCTTGAATGACCCAGCCAGAGCCCTGACTTAAACCAATTGAGCATCTCTGGAGAGACCTAAAAATGGCTGTCCACTAACGTTTACCATCCAACCTGACAGAACTTGAGAGGATCTGCAAGGAGGAATGGCATAGGATCCCCAAATCCAGGTGTGAAAACTTGTTGCATCTTTCTCAAAAAGACTCATGGCTGTATTAGATGGCTGTATTAGGGTGCTTCTACTAAATACTGAGCACAGGGTCTGAATACTTAGGACCATGTGATATTCAGTTTTTCTTTTTTAATAAATCTGCAAAAATGTCAAACATTCTTCGTGTTTTTCTGTCAATACGGGGGCTGTGTATACAGTAATGGGAAACAAAAAAATTAACTTAAATGATTTTAGCTAATGGCTGCAATATAATAAAGAGTGAAAAATTAAGGGGGTCTGAATACTTCCCGTACCCACTGTAAATGTAGAAACTTGGCTATTTAATAGGTTTCAGTTGTTTTGGTTGAATTGGCCAGTACAATAATCATAAAAACGAAACTATTGCATTGGCCCTACAGCGACGGGAGAAGGAATCTGCTTGGAATTAAAATTAAATGATGGGCTGGCCCCTCAAAGTCCGGACTTCAACCCCATCGAGCAAATTTGGGGCGATTTGGAAAATAAACTGGACAGATCTATTGTGCATTCAAAGGAAAGCCTTTGGCATGAGTTGCAGAAGGCATGGGATAAAATTAGTGTTGAAGTTCTCAGGAAATACATCGACAATATGCCAGAGAGATGTGCTGCTGTAATTGCTGCAAAAGGTGGACATACCAGATATTAAAGTTAAAAGTGGATAAAAACAGTGCGACTCGCTTCATCTTATATTTGTTGTGCTCAGAGCAACCATTTGCATGTTTCGTGAACATTATGAAATTAAATCATATTTTGGAGGTCAATATTTTCAGATCTGGAGCCAAATTACAGGAGAGAGCGCATCATTCATTTATTTTTACACATAGATTAAGTCTATTAGTAAACCTGTTAACAGTTTAAAAATAGGGGGAAAAAACACCTAGTATTATTAGTTATAAAAAAAAAAAAAAGAGTATAGCTTCCCCAACACTGGAGGATTTTGTATTGCATTTGATGCCGTGTGTTAAGCGTGTATTGTCACACACTGTTCTTATTGTGTCTAATGTGTGTAGCCACTTAGGAACAAACCAATGTTAGTCATTATCCAGAACTAGGACAGTCATTGTAACAGGGGTGAATATATCTATTACCCAAGACAGACAGAGAACCGCTCAGGAGAGATGCTCTAAGGAAATTAATATCCACCTCTTTGCTTTTGTCCTGCTTATTAGTGATAATATCAGCCAGATTTGATCCAGAATAGTTTATTTCAAAAGACATACACTGGAAAAAATGACTTTTTTTCTTTCTACTTCAAAACTCCATATTTAATTCAGTGTTATTTGTCTTTTCTTTGTAACTATTTGTGAAATTTACCTGGAAATTTCTGAATGAAAATTGTTTCAAAGTAATTCCTCCAAAGTTTTTTCAGGTATGTGATCACAAAAAGACCAAAATAAAACACACACACACACACACACACACACACACCACACTACCACACACACACACACACACACCACACACACACAACACACACACGAGAAGGGTCAAATGAGAGCAGGGTATCCAACATACAGGATTCGGCCATAATCACAGATCTTTTTTCGTAAACGATCAGAAAGAAACAGCACACAATTAAAGCTTCTCATTCAGACAGACAGGGAAAATAAAGAAACACACACTATTATCTTCTGAGCACCCAAGACAAAGCAGCACAGTCCTTTTACCCGCATGACAACTCAAACAGATGCATTTCATCAAATTCAGTTGCACACACTGAGAGCTTTTGTAAATACTGAAAAAAGGTCTGTCCTTAGTTTTCTCATGCCCCGCTCCCTGCATCTCTTCCGTGACCCCTAAACCGTAATTATACTCCCCGCGTGACCTAAAAGTGCCCTGCTTTTAAGTGTTTTCCCTCAGCCTGTGATCAGATTTCGGCCTAGTTAAATTAGCCGTCCTCTCACCCATCAGGGAAAGGAAACCTCAATCCCTGAAGGAGAATGAACCATTTTAGACAGTTACCACACAAAAGCATGAAGATGACAGAGGAAAAAGACATGCCTGAGTGTTTTCTCAGTCAGAGAAACCGCAGAAATAAAAGCAGTCCTTTAATGCACACTCCACCAACTTAAAATGCGCTAACCTACGCTAGGCCAACCTAAAGTATAATAATAGCACTTTTAAAGAGACATTTGATTGAAATATCTGGTAGGAGATTATAGCCTTAATTTATACTAGTGATGTGTAAATCCCACACAAATTGTTCTTTTTGAATGATTCTTTTTAGGCATGCATATAAGGAACATACCATGTATTGGCTAAGAAAAAAAGTGTGATTTTTTTCAGCATTGGCCAATATTGCATATTTAATTGTGGACACCTATTTGCACCTATTTTCATATTTTATATACAGTAGTTCTGTCATCATCTACTGTAGTGCTAAATTCGCAGTAGATTAGCAGAAGAATTAACAGGAAAGTTCATTCTAAATTCTAAAATGAATTCTTTAAGAACAATTTCTTGAAGACCATTTCTTATAATAAAATATGTTTCACTTTCTTATAATAAAAGACATTATATCTCTATCTATCTATCTATGCTATGCTTCAAAAATTTTGTTTATTTTTTATATATTATAAATAATATTTTAATATCTTATAATATAATTGTTTTTTACAATATGTTTCACTCTATATTTGTATTATAATATATACATTAGATAGTTTTTTTTTAAATAGCGTTATAACATAGTGGCCATTTGTAGGTTATTTGTAGGTTATATGACTTTTTTCATTTAGAAAGCTTTACAGTTAACAACAACAGATATTTCAGCAATCGTATACTTTAAAAGGGCAAGTATCACTAAAAGCTAAAATATTTACATAAAAACATGGTTTTAATTAATATTCATATTAATTACTTTATTAATACAAATATAAGGGCAAGCTAAAATGTTTTGGAAAAAAATTCACATTAGAAACAGCAGGTGTTTTGCGCGTGTGGCTTTGGCCGTGTCCGCAGAGCACCACAAGCACTTCAAGTGGCTTTGGCCTTGTGCTAACATGACAAGCTCCAAGAGCAGCTCTTGACTGCTGCCATGTCTGTGGTTTAGAGATGAAAGCGTGAACATTAGATTGATGTGAGCGCCGGCAAATACGACCTCTGGGACTGTGAGAGTTCAGTCGGGATTAAGAGCCACATTCAGACCAAACAGAAAGCAGGAAATGTTTCGCCGTTCCCCTGCTTTCAAGATGAAGAGCTTGACACGTTACTTCAATGACGGCTCAAAAAGTTCAGCGCCATCTGCGCCAACCAGAACACAGCACTTGATGACACTCGAGCTGCGGTTCTCAAAATAAACAGTGCACTTTTAGATTCAACGTATTCACACACAATCTGCCATCTGCAGGGCCAGGGCTGCACTGAAGTGCCGTCAGCTCTAACAGACGGGTTGATGTGGGTCTGTCTTCTCAGCAGGACACTAAACACCATTAACTACTCCTCACCTTCAACCACCAGACAGCTGTCTGCTCAGCCTGTGCTGTATGAATAAGTGATTTGATAGAAACCAATGCTCCCTTCTGTTCTGCTGAAATATGAATAATGACATTTGTAGATTTTGCTTCAACCCACAACAAAATGTAATATAACCTCCTGGAGTGCTACAGTATAGTATCCAGGGCTCACAAAATGTCAAAATCCCTGGTAGCCCTTCAGGCAGGTACTCTTCAGATTTTGGTAGCCCGAAAATTTATTTAACTAGCCCACATATAAAAAGAGATTTAAAAAAAATATATAGAAAATCATATAGGAGTTTAAATTCCATTCATCAAAATATTTTTAATACACAAATGCAATAAATATGAAGCAAAGAAAGATTGTATTTCACTATTTACAGGGTATCTGCGAATTTTTAAAAATAATTTAAGGAATTTATGACCCATTTTAAAGGGGTCATATCATGCGATTTCAATTTTTCCTTTCTCTTTGAAGTGTTACAAGCTCTTGGTGCATAAAGAAGATCTGTAAAGTTGCAAAGACTAAAGTCTCAAAGCCAAAGAGACATTCTTTATAAAAGTTAAGAGTCAACTTCGCCTACCTAAAACGGCTCGTTCTAAGACGTCCCCACATGTCTACATCACTATGTGAAGATTTGCATAACGCCGCCCAAATGTTCCAACAGCAAAGAAGAGGCGTAACTTTGTATTCTCGCTGTTGTATTGTTTTTGGCCGCCGCCATGTCTTGAAGCATGTGTGATTCGTTTGACTCGCAGCTACTCTACTTTTGTTTTGGCCTTCCAAAGACGTAACTGCTCCGTCATGCCTAGCTGATCCGTCTGGTTTGCTGATGACTCAACTTTTCCGCTGTGTATCGCCGAAAAAAAAAAAAAAAAAAAAAAAAAAAAAAAAAAAAAACAAAAAACATTCGGCTTTCATTCACCGTGGACGAAGTGGATTCCAGCCCGGGGTCGTCACATGTGGTTGCCGCAAGCCTGCTGGACACTCCTTCGTCGAATCCACCGCCTTTGCTCACTCTAGCCCTCCCGGCCATCATCACTCCTATCCCCCTCCTCTGCTGCTCACTTAGGCCGCCGTTTGACGCTGTTTCATTGTGAAAGCAAAACTACTTTGTTTGGCCTTCCAAATGAGGACACGACTAGAAATCAGTGGTTTTTAAGTTGTATTTACAACACTGTTCCAGAACACTTCAACCCAAATATTCAGATGTGTGCAGCACATTTTATGGGGGACCGTTTCCTGATCCTGGTAGAGTAGACTACAATGCCGGCTGTTCTGACTCACATACTGGAAGTACGTCTTCAGGGCTCTACAGTGCGACCATTTCAGTCGCATATGCGACTGAAAACTACTGCATGCGACTATGAAATAATATTTAGGAGCACCTGTGCGACTGACCAGATCAGCATATTTGTGTTTGCGCTGAGGGATCTTCAAATGTTCTAATATACGTACGTGTTTCTGCAGGCGTTGATTAATTATCACAGACGTATCCTCTCATTAAAACAAACAAAGGTTGACAGAGTGTAATAAGATATTCATTTTCAGTGTAGAGATCTTCGTCGATTATAATGAGTTTTGGTGATATTGGGATAAACTAAGATGAGTATATAAGTCCCCGTACTTCGTTCCTGAATGATTCAGCCGTTCGAACGAATCAATTGAATGAATGATTCAGTGATAAAATCAGTGACTTGCCGCCACCTGCTTGGCAGTTTGTTTAATTTTTAAAGTATTTTTTCTGTTATTTAAATCATTTAATATTTATATAATCAATTTTATATTTAAAACATTAACCTCAACATGAATTTATGAATTTAATTGCACTCATGCGACCTCTGAGCCTCATTAAACATCTAAAAATTTACCTACAAGCCACTTTTGTGTTATTCTGTGCCACCTCTGTAGTACAAATGTATTTCTTAAATACTGATTTCATTTGATTGGTAACTGGTTCTTATTCTACTTCTTATTCTACTTGTTTTTATTCTGCTGTTTTAATTAGAAAT
This sequence comes from Sinocyclocheilus anophthalmus, assembly GCA_018155175.1. Classification (NCBI taxonomy): domain Eukaryota; kingdom Metazoa; phylum Chordata; class Actinopteri; order Cypriniformes; family Cyprinidae; genus Sinocyclocheilus; species Sinocyclocheilus anophthalmus. The sequence goes on from JADLZN010011814.1 coordinate 175,889, forward strand.
GTTAAAAAGCTTAAATATTTTTTTTTTTGATTTTGACATAAAAGATGACACACTTTTAATAAAGTTAGAAAAATGCCATTACAAAGGTAAAAACTAAATTCCCTATAAATCACTTTAAGGAGTCAAATATCACCTCGTAATGGGAAGGTTAATTTTTTATCAGAATTTTTGATTACTGATTAGAAGGTGCTCCTAAATGTTTTAAATTAGGAGCACAAGCGCTCCTTAAAAAAAAAGTATCCGTAGAGCCCTGGTACTACAAATCTTTTATATTTAAAGAGTTTTTTATATTTTATATTTTTAAAATCCCATATTTTACACCTTTCTGGAGTTTATTTTAGGTTTGGATGTCCTTAAGAATATATATTTGCGATATAAGTACCAAAAACCATCTCCCTTTCTTTAACCCTCCTTCTTCATGCGCTCTTCTTAGGAACAGGTCCGAGTTTGGCCTGTCTAATTATATCGGAGCTTAAAATATCAATCTTGGTGTGAATGTTTGGGTTGCCAAATCACGACGTACTACACCTCAAATTAGAATCTGATCGCATCTCTGTTGCCATCTTGCCCGACCAAAAAACGATACAGCTGGGGTTACACACATAAAAACGAGGCATACTGGACAGAAACGTCGTCAAAATGCTCGCATTTGGCACCGCACACTTCTTCAGAAATGGCTCAATAAGTCTTGTCTTTTGGGTGTTTATGTGCGCATCTACAGATTTTCTTGCCATGGCTAGACTATGTCGTGTATGAAATAATGTCTTTGTGCATGTGTATAAAACAACAAACTGACTATTTATATATAATCATTTTTAATTGTATATACATTGTTGTGATTATTTGTGGCTGGAACAATAATGTAGCTGTAGAAATAGTTTCCTGCTGAAATTGAAATGTATGTACATCTTCATCATGTCTAGATAGACTTGGTGAGTTTGTCTTTACTTTACACGTTAGATGTGATCCATTTCATAGTAACAATCCTGTCAGATCGTCTATCCTTTGAGTGAGAGTGTAACGTTAGAGGTTGGCCGATCTGGTTTCGTGGTTGAAGTTAACCTTTTTGACATGTTTCCGTGTTGTTGTTGTTGTTGTTGCTCAGCAATGGCATGTACGCGATGTTGTCTGGGGGTTTGGCAAAAGGAGAGTGGGACTGTGGGCGGTGCTCGGGGTGGTGACTGTGTAGTTCTGATGTCAACTTTTTACGGAAGTCACAACTGTTTGTGAAAAATCACAGCTACTTTAGCAGGCTGTGTGCATTTTACTGTGCCCTGACGGTTTTGAAATTATATGTAGTTAAATAGCACCTGGACCTCAGGTATCGTGAAAAAAAGCCAGGAAATTCAGTTTTGAAATTGGGACCTTTAAAGCAGATTTTTTTTGGGCCTGTAGAGTTGGGCTTGTTGTTTGTCCATTTCTTTCTCCGATCACCATGCAGACTGGTTTTAGTTACACGCTGCGCATGAACGCAACGCATAGAAAAGACTACAGTCATTATATCCAGACTTAGGTCCGCCCTGGATGCAACGAATCTCCTCGTTTTAATGGGTTGTCATGTTTTGGAATCATCGCTCCGGCGACAGTGCATCACAAGGGGCTTAACATTTCCGTCACATGCTTGAGGTATTCGGCAAATCATAATGCACTGGATAGCTGGCCAATTACAGCACACCTCGCTTTTTCAGAACGGTGAGCTTTGTAAAACTCGACACGTTTCAGAAAGGCGGGGCATAGAGGAGTAACAATAATGTACAGTATGTGGGAAATTATGTGTTTTTTTTAACCTTAAGCCGCATAAACACATTTTATTACACCATATACACAAAATAATGTTTTTTTAGCATCATATGACCCCTTTAAGAGCTGCACAGTAAAATGACCGTATGAGTGGTGGCTGGACAATTCTGTGTAACTACATACTACCATAACATGACATGATTTACAAGTTCAGATACAGCTTTTTCCAAAAACAAATCGTATACAACGCATTTCAGCCTTTTGGCCATTTCTGAAGGGATAAAGCAAGCATATCTTATGTTTTAAATGTCTAAATATTATTATATTCACACAACTTACTGTTTTCGATTTTTATGCACTTACTTGCTTTCTCATTTACACCCGTGTTGTGTGCTGCGTAAAAACAATGCTTGATATTTTCACTGAGCGGACCCTACTCACAAGAAATGCTTGTGAAATGCATATTCATTCTCTGGCCCACCAGGTTGCACGTTAGAGTGCTGAATATGCTGTTTCCTCGGTAACGGCTTACACAAAGCGCCCGCCTCATACACTGCTCTTTATTATTGAGGAACTTATCAGGTCAATTATAAGCCCCAACGACATGTTTCTGAGGACAGTCCGTTGCCTTCAGATACATTCAAATAAAGACATCCCCTCTGCGTTTTGACTTGAAACGTGCAGCGCTTATATTTATTCAATGACATAATTGCCTTTTGAAGTTTAATCCAGCCATATTGCGATGCTTGTCTTTTTCCGTCTCCAAATTTAAGACCTCTTGAAATTATAATTAAGACATTTCTTACACCATTTAACATATTTTAAACTTTTTATGGCCTTAAGTTTGATACAACTCACTTTAGGAGTTTTTAAGGACTCGCGGGAGATCTGTATTTAAGATAGCCCATCGGGCAGAGTGGCGATACGTTTTGGTTGCCCGACTGGAAAACACAATAACCCCGGGACGTCGGGCTAGCGATTTTGCGAGCCCTGGTATCGTATATATTCATAAACCTTTCACTATACTAAAATATACTAGACGGAATATTAGTTCAGTTAGAACAGTTTGCAGGCAGATAAAAAGACATGTCAGACTAAGCGGTTATAGCACATATGCTCCAGATGGTCTGTGGTGCTCTATTGGGTAATGTGGGTTCGAATCTGGAATGCATCATGTCATAATCCTGTTCATTTACAACTGGGTTTCTTAGACTGTGGTTTGTGAGGGAACTTCAGAACTTCATCTTTGTGAGATGATTAAAAGCTAATAATGAATTAAATCATAAAAATGCAACATTAAAATAATTTAAAAATAACAATGTAACTAAAATACTTATTTTAAAAAACATGACATGCTAGTAAACAAAAAAAAATTCATATTAAAATTAGTGGTGCTCCGATTGATCGGCTACCGATCACAATCGGTCTATAACCGCTTTGGGATGATTGATCAGCGGTCTCTAAAAAGGCCGATCTCATAAGTGTCGCATCGTCACTAAAGTTAATAAATTGCATTACTTTTAAATTCTTACCAGTATTTAACCATTCAGTGCTCGCGCGCTCTCCTGGAGACCATGCGCTCATGCACACTCGCAGCGCACACACATAACGCCAGGTTCACATTACTTTGTTTTCAGTGCGTATGTGGTGTGTATTTTTTTCCGCGCTCATGTTAATGGATTTTAAAGTGTTCACACTGCACATGGTTGCGGTCTGGCAGTGCGTTTAGGAGCGGTGCGTCTGCAGCAGTGCAGAGATCATTTCTGCACCGAGTCTATTTTTGCTGGGCCTCACTCGCTGAATTAAAGTAACAGCGCATTGTTTTCTGTAAATATGAACATGGATTGACACGAAAATTTAGTAATTTCACAATAAATTGATATAATTAAAGTCTACTGTGTTTCAAAGTCAACACATAAGCTATGGCTTTTTGGCTAGGTTTAAATAAAAAGAGCATTTTTAGATAAACAAGGCAATCATTTTAAAGTTATTTATGAACCGCAGGATTGCTCGTAATAAAGATTTAAATGCAAAAGAAAAGGCAGTAGAGCTGACTGTTTCTGTCAATGGTAAGTTTTAATTTAGAATGTTTGTGATAACATAAGAACGTAGTTTAAATTTTTTTGCTTTAGCACCTTATATATAAAGCGAGAAGTAATGCAAAAGTAAAAAGCATGGATAATTGAATGAAGATTGTATTACTGTACCGTTAACAAAAGAATCACAATTGGAAAAAGCCTTTAGTTAATGTTTGGATTTGGAATTAAAATAATGGATGAATGTTGTGTTTGTGGTAAAGAGCCACGGATCAGGAGCAGACTCTTGTGTGAAATCTTCTGCACCACACATATGGACTACATACGCACTGCAAACGGAGTATGTGTGAACCTCACATACAGCTCACAAAATCAGGCTTGCGCAGTGCAAGCAATTGTGCAACAATAAAACTATTGTAAAAACAAAAATACAGTGCATGATCAAACTTTTAGGTGAGATAAATATAGATTTTTAAAAAATGTCTAAAAAATGGCCCCCTCCACCCCCTCAAATGAAAAAAAAATCCTCTCACAAGAGTCACCTAAGAGAAGAATTCATTTTCAAAAATGAAATTCAGGCCCTGAATAAATGTCTAAAAATCCTGATTGGATCATCACTATAAATAATTCTAAATGATAAAAAGAAGGCTTTAAAAGATCGGTATCGGCAGATACTGCTTTCTGTGATCTGTGATCGGCCTCAAAAATCCTGATCGGAGCACCCCTAATTAAAATATTTTTTGTTTACCTGCATGTCATGTAACCAATAGTCGGCATCAGAGAACCACATACATGTTGTTAAATTAATGAAATATTAACTTCTCAGAGTGTACTTTAATTCTTTTATTTTTAGCTCACAAAAAAAAGAAAGAAATTCTCTGGGTTACAAAGTACCATGGTATACAGTGATCACTTGTCAAAAAGTACAATGTTTTTCTTTTCTTTTCTTCATAGTAAAATTTTTTATTTTACTTTTTTTTGTGGATAAGTACTATTAACCTAGTATGGTGTTCTTGGTCATACTATGTATTATGTAATATAAACGCCATAATACACGGTATATTACCAAAGTACCATAGTATTACCATCTGATTTCATCAATGTATCATGGTAACATCATCACAGTCCTCTTACAAAAAGTACTGTGGTGGTACCGCGATAGTATCAAATGGCACTATATGGTACTTTGCTGTTCTATGGTACTGAAATTCATGAACCATAGTATTTGCATACAGTACTCCAGGGCACTTTAAAGAATACACTAGTACTAGCGTAGTATATGTCTTGATATCATGCACCATGCATGTCTCAAAACCTATGGAATTACCATGATATAATGTAAAGAAATGGTAATACCATGGTATTTTTTGTTTAGTGTTCGTCCTATGCATTCTCAATAAACTGGCAAAAACCTGTAACACTAATTGAAAAAGGCATATGTGAGCAGACCTCATTCACATGTTGTGAGAATGCCCTAAATTATTTGATTATTGGATTAAAATATTTAAAACTTTGAAAGATTCCTTCGACATAGATATCGATACAAATCCCCTTTTGGCCATTTTTGGGTTGGCAGTAGATGTTAAACCTTTCATTAACGATCCAAAAGGCTTTTCGCCTTTACACTTACTAGTAGACATCTCATCATTTTAAAATGGAAGCAAGCCTCACCCCCTACTTTTGATTCATGGCTGAAAGAGGTGTTTACTTGCATTAAATTGGAAAAAATTAGACTGTCACTCACTGGTTCGTTAAAGACCTTTGACAAGGTGTGGTGCCCCTTTTTAGATTATCTGCTGGCTAACTGTCTTGATACATAAGCTGAGCATTAATATATAAACATACAATTTTTATTTATGTTTTTTAAACAAAGCATTACATTTTTTTTATAACATGGTTTTATTAATTTTTTTTTTTTTAAACCTCTGTGGGTTTTTTTCCTTTTCTTTTTTTTCCCCCTCTGCAGAAAATCTAATAATAAAGAAATTTGTAAAAAGGCATATGTGTAGTATTGATGTTGAACTGTTGGCGCTAGCAACACCAAGGTCATGGGTTCGATTCCCAGGGCAAGATGCTTAGCTTTGGATAAAAGTGTCTGGCAAATGTGTAAATGTTAATAGTAAATGCTGAAATAATAATAACACTATAAAAATGAGCAGTTAAAGGAAGTGGGAGAGAAGGTGGAAGAAAAAAAAGGTATGATTTAGAAATCTCTGCTCTTTGAGGTCAATGTTTGATGACTCTCGATAGTAAATCATGTGCTCTTTTCAAAATCTCCCATATTGCAATACACATAACAGTTCGTAAGGTCATAAAAATCAATAAACAATGAAGCTGATAAAATAACTAAGTGCAAGTCGAATGTGGTCATTTTTAAATGGGACTACTGTGGAATATATCAAATTAAGTCTGTATTAGATTGGACGTCTCTAATTAAAAGTAGGCGAGATGTGTATCTCACCCTCTGTTGGGTTTGAAAAGCGCACAGACCAGGATATTTAAAGGTCCAATGATGAAGTGAATGAACGAATGTGAGGTGCTTTCAGCCTTTGCTCTGATTCTTTCTTCCCGCAGTGTCACTGCAATATTCACTGCTGATATGATCGGTTCACACTGACACGTTTCAGCCTCCATCACACACACATCCGACCTTAAACATATTCAGTTCACTGGCACTTGTGCTGGGCTGCACATGTAATCCATAATTAAACAGCTCCCCTTATCACCTCATCTCCAGACAAGCAATAAGACCTTTGTGGCTTTGACGTGCAGAGGATAAGATAATACAGCCACATAGGGTGTGCATAGATTAATAAAGAGGAAATATAAAGGGTGCTTTCAGAAATGAAACTGAATTCTTTATAAGCTGAGCTGTTGCTGTATTATTACATGTCAGATCGTCTAACATAAACACTGCATCACAGCAAATACAAGCAAAACCCTGCAGTGTTCAGTTAACAGAAGACACCATAACCAATAACAAACAACAGACTTCTGCGTTAACGTATAGTATGTGACTCTGAATAGGTCTTAAATCCAAAATAAGTGAAACCTTGCAGTCTAGGTTTTATGGTAACGGAAAACATCATATGCAAAAACAAACCAGAGCTTTCTGGCACAACGTACGAGAATATAAATAAGTATTGAATCCTAAAGTTTAAATGCATTAAAGACCTGATTAAACATTAAAAGTGCTTAAAATCGGGTGAGACAAAATATGACCAGCAGTTAAGAAATTTTTCAAAAAAACAAAAACCTATATCAAGTTTTTTTTAAAGTCCACAGAAATCTGGCAAAAAAAACAAAATGGCAAAACAAGTAAAAATGTTTGCATATAAAATGCACAATTTGCAAGGTGTTAGACTGCATAAAAAAAACAATAATGTAAACAACATCATCTTTGTAATTAGATGTTTTAATTAAAATTTTTAATTAATAAATAAGAAAAGATAAATAAAAATAATTAAAAACATTACTTAAGATGACACTGTTTCATTATGTATTTTTAGTTAACAATCTTATTAGTTTTATGTATATACTGTTGATATATATGCTAATATAGTAGAAATGTGAGTATATAAAATAATAATATTATAAAATCTAAAAATATATTTTTCAGTATTTCATTTTATTATTTACACTTTAAGTAAAATTGTCCACATTTAATATATATATATATCTGTTTCTGTGAACACAAATGAGTAATAAAGTCAAAACTTGAATGACAAACAAATCAACAACAATCCAACAGCTACTCAACCCCACACCCCAAAGGAAGTATTTTACCAGTTTCATGCTGTGATTGTTTTGATCCCAGCGCCACAGCATCACACTAATCTTCCTCTACCCTTTATCTTCCTCACTTCACCTGCCCGCGGTCCAGACACACATATCCCATTTACAATCCATCAGAGAAGGAGAGTTTGAGAAGAGTGGATGGGTACCAGAGATTGAGAGGAAGAGAAAGTGAAGCAGACAGAGCTCTCCCCACTAATGCTGTGCCATGCTGCCTCCGGTCTGAAACACACGCTCAGGGGAGGAGACACCAGCCAAAGCAAAGTCAAAGCAAACAGCTGAAGGGGGTGGGGAGGAGAGAGCAGCTGGATAGGCAGTCCTCCATCAGCAGAGCATGGGGGAATCCCTCTTTACCTCCCCCTTACACCCTCTCCCTCTGACCATGCAACCATACATCCCTCCCTGCCCTCAAAGGTCCCGGCAGCACGCCGCTCTGCCTCTTTCTCAGCCATTAAACTATACCATTAAACTATTAACTCACAATTATCAACAGGTGAAAACAAAGGTATCTATCACATATGCAACACAACTCATCTTTAGCTCTATGAAGCTGCAAATATGTCATCAATAATTAAGGATTTTTTTGCATTTTTCTTTTTTTTACAGTTTCATTACATTTTTTTACATTTTACATTTTTTTTACAATTTACATTATTTCAATTATTATTATTATTTCTTTTTTAGGAAACCCCTCGCCTAAATAATTTGTTCTAGCTAAAGGAAATCATAAATTTTCTGGTAACAATGTTTAATTTTCAACTGAACAATAAAAAGCGAGTCCTGAATGTGTATCATTAAGGGGTAATTTACCATTGGCAAGATGGAATTTTAATAAAACTTGGCTGTATATGCAAACTGAACTAAACCAATAATAAACTGATTTCAGTTGAAAAGTGACTGTTTAATATTGTCTTTTTAGAGCTGCTTGTTTGCATCACTGAATCACTATTTTTCTGTTTATCACTGGAAAGCTGCTTTGAAACCTTCTGTATTGTATAAAGTGCTACATAAATAAAGGTGACAAAGTGACATAAATCACAAAGGTCTGGATCAACTTGAGGTGAACTTTCTTTAAATCTGTTCTCAAAACAAATTATACACAGACTTGCGTAACAAGCACAGTATTTTCTGTATTGTGTGAAAAAGTTGTAGTAGTGGTATTCTGAGAAACCTGATGTTCTTGAGATGGTGCTCTGCCTCAAGAACTGGTAAAGATCCCAGAAATCCTCCACTCTAATGATATTGTGGGTAAACCACATACTCTTCATCCAAAATAGTACGCCAGGTTATGAATAGTGCATTCCAAATCATAGGACATTGAAAATAGTTGAAAAAGTTTTGCAAGTATGCATCTGTTCATATCCCTACATGCTTTCTGACCTAATATTGCCCCCAAATACCTAAAGCTACAGCAAAATATGTTGATATAACTGGTCACATAAGTATGACGTAACACCAGTATTGACATACAACCAAGTATACACTTTGCACAGAAGAATTGGTTCACCTTTTAAATCCAAGATATTTAACAAACGTACATGCATACAAATAAATCAGTGTGGTGAACTGGTTATATAAACTTCAAACTATTAAATTAGAGTTAGTGTCCTTAGCTACTGTTAGATATCTAAAGCCATTAACATGCTACTAAATACTGTATACTACATAGTTAAAATGATTAAAAGGTTTTCTCACTAAAATCTTAGGTTAAAATATTTTAAAGTCTGTTATTCACAGGGTGATTGCTAATTAAGTTAATCTGATTGTAACAAGGTGAACACACTAACGTCACCAGCCATCTAGTGTGCAAACAGTGAAATAACAGACAGACAATCATAATATGAATAAGAAAATGTGTTAAAACTGACAACATGATTAATGCATTGAGTGTGGAAAGGGCTGATTGCTCTAATGACGATCTACACTTCAGGTCTGTGTGCTGTTGCGCAGCATTTGTGTAGCACGCCCCTGTTTAACCTCCTGTAGACCCCGAGGCTCTGAAAACACAGAGATCAGAGCCTCCTTTCTCTTCCTCCACAGCTGGAGTGTGTGCTACAGACTGCTGGCAGGAGCTGCGGCGCGAGATGCAAGGTGTTCCCCATGTCCAAGCTCTCGCCAAAAGCCATGCCAAACCACAAATTACAAGCCAAATTTCAGTTTCTGGGGATCGCCCAAGTTTCTGCCCTCATTCCCACACTAAAGTACCCTGGAGGCTGCAAAAGGAAGCATGTTTTAAAAATATACAACACACATAGGGGTTCTTATCCAAGCAGATGTTTTGAAACTGTGACAGAAGGGATCTACTAGAGCTTGAAGAGATTTTAGCAGTGCTGGCAAAGCTAGTGAAAACTGAAGTTTTTCCAACAGCGGAAGCTATAAACTTAATATAAAGTAGTTAAATTAAAGCTAAAAAGAAAAAGTCGGGGGAAAAGTTCAACAAAAAATAAAATAACATTTATTTTGACAAACAGCCATACATTTACACCAAAAACAAATAAAACCAGAACCATTCAGTGTTATTTTAGTATTAATGATATACTACTACTTAATATAAAGTAGTAAAAGCAAAAAATAATAATAATTTTGACAAAATTAGTCTACAAGCTATTAACAAAACATAGCTAATTACTATGCATTAGATTAAACAAAATAAGATAATACATTTTTTAAAATGGCAAAATATATGATAGTACATAGTTTGGATGAAACAGAGGCCCTAATACAACTAATAAACTAGAAACAATGACATTATTTAGTATTAGTTAATCACGAAAAAGCTGATTCAACCATGTTAATAAATCTAGAATATCTCAGGTATATAATATTAATCAAAAGTAATTTTTGGGTTTTTCTGTTAGTTTTCTGCTGTGCGTTTGTGATTTTTATTAGTTTTTTGTAATATTTCTATTTAGCTTTAATTTATTTATATTGTATTATTCTCCATTTTAGTTTTTAGTCATTAATACTCCACTATTTTATTTCGTATGTGTACTAGTTTTTTTCCATCTAATGTTCACAGGTTATTATAATAATACATATTTACCTTTTATATAATTTCAGATAATTCAATTAATACATGAGTTTTTATTAACAACAACACTGGAACAATTATGCGATTTTAGCATAGCATTTAGTTTCAACACTGACTTTAGGATACTTTTTTTTAATATGGGATCACCTTTATTGGACTCAATCGGGAGAATTCAAGGTGAGGCCATCTCAAATGACTTAAAAGACTTTCCTCACGAATCAGGCCTCAGAAAAAGCTAATTGCCATCTTATAACTCAATCAAAGTGCAGAAAAAACACACATGAACATGTCAGCAGATTTTTGTGCTTCTGTAGTCGAGTGATATGTAGCGGACGCTACCAGTGTCGCATAGTGACCAAGCTCATTAAAAAACAACAGCCTTTGAATCACAGGCCTCCTGCTCGCCAGTGGTCTTTGTGTCATGATGCTAAAATAAATCCAATATGTTTTGCCCAATGCGGTGCTCACCCCTGTGGAGAGGCTCTTTGTTTTGGAACCCCCATCATCTGCTTTTCGGTGTGGTTTAGGGCGATGGGGGTGCATGGGTCCCGAACTCTGCCAGCTGTCAGGGTGGGGTGGGACATATGGGCTGTCTGGGCTCTGATACAAACTCACAAGGATTCAGAGGACCCTAGTTATTCGCAAGAGAATAGAAGTCGTGGATGGAGGGCTGATTGTTTTTGAACTCAAGACACGTGTAAGGAATTCCAGTCTGCTGATGTCTGCTTCTGTTAGCTGCATTTCCTTTCGTGTTTTCCTTGCCTTACAAAATCTAACCATGAGTATGACAGGTTTTGTCATTAATATCACACGCTTAGATTTTGTCTGAAATATCAACCTCAAATGACTAATTCTGGGCCGGGAAATAACTGCAAGCAACTTCTACAAAGTGTGGATTAGGTATTAAGATTTATAGACATATTTGATATAATATTGAACTATATTAAATATATGCTGATACATTAATAGCTATTATGAATTGTGCAAATTATTGGCTTATATAGACAAACTTTTTAATATTTCATAATAATAATATAAATAAATAACAACAAAATACACAATATTACTGAAAGAATACTTCAGAGTAATGTGTTTTTGTGATAAACTTTGGTTATGTGTGTGGGTGTGTATTGTTGACAAATTAAATTCCTAATTAAGAAATGTATAATTTATCAAATAAATCTATTAAATGTACCAATAATACATTTCAACATATATACATTAAAACATAATTTATATATTAAACACAAAAATAACTAAAAATAACACAAATTACAATTTCCAATGTAGAATTTAAAGCTATATTGGTTATATAATAATACATAAACCAAATCTATTCACTATGTACATAAATTACAATATATCGATAATAGTAAATCTATAGGATATTTCTTATTTGATGTCAAATATTATTTAGCTCACATTACTAATTTAATATTTCTGTATATATATATATATATAGAATATATATATATATTATTATATATATTCTGTATATAAATGTGCACATTTGTCAAGATTTAAAAGGAGTCAGTCATGATGTTGTTACTGTGATGTTGGACATCCTACATGCACAACATCACATTAACATCTGTGGGTGGTTGCCATAGTTACCAACTGGCTAATGAAAGTGTTTTATCCAGAACTCATATAAAGTGAGTGTAACATGCTGCTAGAATAAGATCCTCCTGCAGTGTTTCTCCTGCATCTTAATGAGCCTCTTTTGCTACAGTAATAATGATCCAAATAATAATAGGATAATTTGTGCTTAAAAAGTGTATACAAACAAATATTTACAAAAAAGTGCATTAATCCAATTGGCTAAGAATTTTGCTAATGTTGTTTATCTAAAAGTTATTGTTTTATTATTAGTATTACTGCAGCATCCATCACTGACCCATTAACTCCAGACATCTGAATACAAAAGCCAGTTTGGTCTGTTTCTATTGGCTCATTCAATCTGAGCTATATTCAAACCGGCCTGGATCAGTCCTACTGACACTAAATGCAAAGAAACTGATCCTACCCAGAATCCACCTGCTCACAGTGAAGACCTAAATCATTTCAGTGGAGTCTCTGTCAAAGCAGCCAGTGTTCAATAACGTATATCCCAGCAAACATCACATCTCTCGCTTTCACCCGGCAAAATCAACTGACAAAGGTCAAGCACTTAAAGCTTTATCAGCTGTGACCTTTCACCTCGACCTGTACACAAGTGCATGCTGACCTTTACTGTTCTCATCACAGCAGATCTGTAGTTCAGTTACCAAGCAGCATCCGCACACATAACGCCACGTTTCTCAGTGTGGTGATGGAGCACCATAAAGAGAAGACAAAAGAGTGAGACTTAAACAGACAGACACTCAGGGGGACAGATGTCTTGACTGACATGTTCAAGGACAGATGGAGGAAGTACAGCTACATAAATGCAGATCACAAAACGAACGACACTCGGTCTAGAATCACATGATTTATGAGATCTATAGAAAGTCTCTACAGCTAGATGTATTCACATTTTATGTAAAGTCTCAAAATTGGCCTCAATTACTTTTTAATGGGACAGTTCTCCCAAACTCACCATTTAGTCACCCTCATATCTTTCCAAACCAATCAAATCAATCTTAACATTTAGGTTGCACATTAGAATATATATTTTTTTCTTTTTATTCTTTATTTTATGTAACTGTCAGTTTTGTTTTTGCATAAATAATTCAAAAAGTGTAATTACATAGGATTTTATTTTGTGGAATTCCAGGTTACACTTTATTTTAAGGTGTCCTTGTTACAGTGTAATTATACATTTAAGTACTGAGTAATATTAATTAACTACATGTACTTACTTCAGTATACGGTTAGGGTTAGGATTAGGGTTCGGCTTAGGGTTACTTGCAAGTAATTATGCATAATTTATTGTTATTATAATAGCAGGAAGGTTACATGTAACGTGTAACAAGGACACCTTAAAATAAAGTGTAGCTAAATATTTAAAGAAAAAAAGAAATAATAAAAATAAATAATAAATAAATAACACCACAAAAATGAAAAAAAATACAATTGTCTGTCTTTGCAACTTTAATCAAAATGTTATAACTTACTCTGGCTGTAAAATGCTTCTAAATCGGTGCCCACTTTTCAATATCCAATCAATTCCTGATGGATAAAATCAAGTCCCAGAATATCCCGTTTTACTCCAAAATATACATCACGTTATAAAAAGTAAAATGGGCTGCAAACATCACTTCATTGGCACTTTTAGATTAAATAAATATGTTTAATAAATATCAAATTAACTACTTAAAATGTGAAAAATCAGTGATTTGACACTCAAATTGTTACCCCAAAAATGTTTTGCAAAAAAAGGTAGCTTAATGTAAATAAAACAGTCCTTTGTTGTGCATGCATTTCTGCTTTAAAGCTACAGTGCGAACATCATGTTTGAGCTGTAAATGTCCTCAGAGGAATCCGACATCTAAATAAAAGTTTTAAGATGCGCAAAAATCTACACATCTAAAAAATCTTCTCCTTTAATCTATTTCAGTCTCTGCCTGTTCGTTATACCCAACATCATCTATTTCATATGCAAATTCTTGCAAGACACTTTAAGGAGAAGAAAAAATTGAAATTTTAGTTTGTTGAGTTTTATCGAGCAGGACGTTTCTGATGGGAGGCCTCAAAGGAAGCTCTCACATGCACAATCGTACAGACACTAACGCAGGACGTTTGTCATGCACACAACATGAAAACAAGTTTTAAAGTGTTTAAAAGTACTCTCACACAGAGATCTGCTAGTATCGCTCGTGCCATTAGGGAACAGTGCTGTGTTACGACAGTAAAGCTAGATGGTGACAGGCTGTGAAGACAGGCTTAGCTGTTACAGTTTAGCTGACTCTCGGCATATCCTGACAGTATTGGGATGCTGGCTGTGTATGTTACAGAAACTAGAAACTCTGCAAGCAAAAATGGAGAGCTTACTATACATAAGAGCAATGCATTCTGGACAGCATTATGGATGTCCTTAAAGGGAAAGTTCATCCAAAACCCAGTTACTAAAACCCAGGCATCAAAACCATCTATTACTACATTAACATGACCAAAAGCAAACATTTTGCAGGATGTACAAGTTGCTTTTTTCTCTATTGAACAAAAATTAATTAGGGATCAGGCCATCCAAGATGTAGACGAGTTTCTTCATCAGAACAGATTTGGAGGAATTTTGCATTACATCACTTGCTCACCAATGGATCCTCTGCAGTGAATGGGTGCCGTCAGAATGAGAGTCCAAACAGCTGATAAAAACATCACAATATTCCATGAGTAATGCACACGACTCAATGAATATCTTGAGAAGCGAAAAGCTGCATGTTTGCAATAACAGTCCTCTATCCATAATATTGCTAGAAACAAACTCAACGTTTTGGATGAACTGAGGGTGAGTAGATTTTAATTTTTGGGTCAACTAGCCTATTTCTTTAATACCTGGTGTGATGAAACGGAAAATCTTGGTTTAGAAAAGCAATTTTAAAGAATGCTAAAAAACACATCCTCTGAAATGCATCAAGACAGTCAATTTGTATTATTTTTGTGGTGAAATATTGAAAAACAAAAACCTTTTTTTTAATATCACTGATACCATAAATGCAAGTAACCATCAGGTGAAAGCATCAAGGCGAGAAGTCCATGCACATGCATGGCTGTATTGTTATATTGTTATGCTAATATCCTTTATCTTTTCCAGTGCTCTAGTGCAGACAGCCAGTCCACTATATTATCAAATTAAAACCACTATCTACGGTGGCCGAGAAGTGCAGAACAAATCCCAATTCTGAAAACAAAAGAACAAATTACAAACGCAAATGCAAGTCTAAAAAACTAAATAACAATTCAGAAAGCACAACAACAATACAGAAAACATTATAACAAGTCAGAAAAAACAATGACAAATTCGAAAACAAAATAAAAAGTCAGAAAACACAACGACAAACCGGAAAACAAATTAACCAGTCAGAAAACACCACGACAATCAGACAAACCGGAAAAGGAGTATAGGTTGAGCACGCCATTGGTTGGGATTACTCCCGCTGGACTGACGAGACATCGTCAATCAACGTATACCGAAGAACCAGCCGAAGAACAGCAAGTCTGTAAACGTTCGGACACTATGTAAAAGTATCTCATTAATTTATTTATGAATGGCCCTATACTCTGGATAAAATATGGGGTGTATATTTTACAGTTAAGTTAAAACGTGGCTTGTAGAACATCAGCTCCTGTGGCAGATGATACCTTGCCCTTGCTTTGACAACGATCGCCCAAACCAATGGCGCTGTCTCAAACTATACCTACCTCTTCCGGTTTTTCTGATTTGTCGTTGTGTTTTCTGACTTTTTATTTTGTTTTCGAATTTGTCATTGTTTTTTCTGACTTGTTATAATGTTTTCTGAATTGTTGTTGTGCTTTCTGAATTGTTATTTTGTTTTTTAGACTTGCATTTGCGTTTGTAATTTGTTCTTTTGTTTTCAGAATTGTGATTTGTTTTGCACTTCTCGGCCACCGTACCGCTCACCTGGCTATGCTCGATATGGAGAAAGGGCAAAGCCGAGCCTCCAGGGGAAAGAGCAGGGTTAAAGTCAAGGGCAGGCGCACAATGTCAACGGCTTGAACTACACAGGGGCAAGTGTGTGTGTGTGGTGGTGTGTGTTTGTGTATGCTGAAAAAAAACCAAAGAAAAGAATGAAAGAAAGAAAGAAAGAATGAAAGAAGGAAGAGAAGGCGCTCAATATGCCAGGAATTAGACTATAAACAAATCACATATAAAAAGCTACACTAAATGTAACAGGTGACAGGAAAAGAACAGACCACAACAAAGAGAACAAATACATAAATAAGTTATTAAATAAATATTATAAAGAGGTGTCAGAGCTGTGGTTTAGTAGTAGAGTAACAATGTCCCACAAAAGGCAAATAATAAAAAAATAAAAAAAAACTGGAAAGAAAATATATCTGTAAAATATTAAATATAAAATTACAACAAATATTTGGTATAATAGAATTCATCTATTAATTTGAAAGGAGTATAAAAGGTCTTCAGGTCATTATGACTGTGTTGAGATTCAGTGGTGCTTAACATGCTTTAGATATAATACAGAGGTGCTTAGAGTTAAAAGGATCTAATCTGTTTACCAGATGACCACAAATGGTGAAAATCTGCAGTGTTTTTATATGTTTACACATTCACTTCTCACGTCCAGTGTTTATTTGACGCATACAATGATTCCCTGAATCCAAATGTTCACAAACCAGACATGACCTCTTTTTTGTTTGGGTTGTATATGTTGTGAAGATCTTGTTAAAACTATGAAATCAGGCTCATAATGACTACATTAAATCATATCTTTTTGGATAATTACTTGCATGAGAGAGAGAGAGAGAGAGATCAGTACATACTTTAAGCACTAGAGAGCACTGTAGACTACATCATCTACATCAGATCATGATCAGATCTCCTCATGGATTGAATATGCCTTCTGCCCAGATTTACTTTCTTTCATTCTATCGCTCAGTATAATCCCTTTAACCTACAGTATAAACAACAAAAGAACCTCATGAGTTAATTGAGTGGATTTGTATCATACTTTGACTGGTATCTTACGCGGGACTGAGCATGTCATTAGCAGAACACAAGTCCATGATATACAGGTGCATCTCAATAAATTAGAATGTCATGGAAAAGTTCATTTATTTCAGTAATTCAACTCAAATTGTGAAACTTATGTATTAAATAAATTCATTGCACACAGACTGAAGTAGTTTAAGTCTTTGGTTCTTTTAATTGTGATGATTTTGTATCACATTTAACAAAAACACACCAATCGCAACACATTAGAATACTTCATAAGACCAATAAAAAAATTTTTTTAGTGATTTGTTGGCCTTCTGGAAAGCATGTTCACTTACTGTACATGTACTCAATAATTGGTAAGGGCTCCTTTTGCTTTAATTACTGACTCAATTCGGCATGGCATGGAGGTGAACAGTTTGTGGCACTGCTCAGGTGGTGTGGAAGCCCAGGTTTCTTTGACAGCGACCTTCAGCTCATCTGCATTTTTTGGTATCTTTTTTCTCATTTTCCTCTTGACAATAACCCATAGATTCTCTATGGGGTTCAGGTCAGGTGAGTTTGCTGGCCAGTCAAGCACACCAACCCCATGGTCATTTAACCAACTTTTGGTGGCAAATATTGCTGGAAAATGAAATCAGCATCTTCAAAAAGCTGGTCAATGGAAGCATGAAGTGCTCCAAAATTTATTGGTAAACGGGTGCAGTGACTTTGTTTTTCAAAAAACACAATGGACCAACACCAGCAGATGACATTGCACCCCAAATCTTCACAGACTGTGGAAACTTAACACTGGCCTTCAAGCAACTTGGGCTATGAGCTTCTCCACCTTTCCTCCAGACTCTAGGACCTTGGTTCCAAATGAAATACAAAACTTGCTCTCAATCTGAAAAGAGGACATGGACACTGGCAACAGTCCGTTCTTCTTCTCTTTAGCCCCAGAAGCCACCTCTGACTCTGATCTGTGGTTCAGGAAAAATGGGCCCCCCCCTTAACAAGAGCATACGACAACTTGATTAAATAGATTCAACTTTTTAATGTCTGCACCTGTAAGGTACAAGGCAACGCAATGCAGTTAGCATCTAACCAGAAGTACAAATAAAGTAGTCAGGAATACAGTTTCTCCATATGTTACAAATGGTCACGTAAAATATACAGAGAAGGCATCTAATGACATATTTACAGATTTTTAAATCTATCAGCTAGAGACAGATAGGTGTACTATGAAATACAGGACAGATGGATTATGTAATATTTATGTCACTATATAAGCAGAAATATGAACATCATTTACAAATATAGGTAAGCATACATTAAAGCGTACAAACACAACTGCAATGCATTTAAAAAAGGTGCATAGAAACTATCCATGTGCAAATGATATTCCTATTCTGGATTACCGACCGTAGTGCAAGTATACAAGTGTACAGTTTTTTTTTTTTTTTTTTTTGGTAAACCAGATGTATTGATGAGTAGGGGTGAGGAGTGTGAGTGTGGTGTGTGGGGGGGAGTTAGCGGGCAGAATTCAGTAAGGAGACAGGTGTAGGGAAAAAGCTGTTCCTAAGTCTGCTGGTCCTTGTCCGGAGGCTCCTGAAGCGCCTCCCGGAGGGCAGGAGGTTAAACAGTCTATGGTCAGGGTGAAAGGAGTCCTTAAGAATGCTGCGCGCTCGACGTGGACAGCGTTTCCTCTGGATGTCCTCAATAGCAGGAAGTGGTGTCCCTGTGATGCGTTGGGCAGTTTTCACCACCCTCTGTTCAGTTGCTTTGTCACAATCTGTATTGTTAAAAGCGCTATATAAATAAAGGTGACTTGACTTGACTTGACTCTGCAGTGCCTTGGGGTCAGCAACTGAGCAGTTCCCATACCAGACTGTGATACAACTGGAAAGGATGTTCTCGATTGCACACCGGTAGAAGTGTGCCTTGACCCCAGCCTCAGTCCATTCCTTGTGAAGTTCACTCAAATTCTTGAATAGATTTTGCTTTACAATCCTCATAAGGCTGGTTGTGGTTCTCTCGGTTGGTTGTGCATTTTTCTCTTCCACACTTTTTCCTTCCACTCAACTTTCTGTTAACATGCTTGGATACAGCACTCTGTGAACAGCCAGCTTCTTTGGCAATGAATGTTTGTGGCTTACCCTCTTGTGAAGGGTGTCAATGATTGTCTTCTGGACAACTGTCAGATCAGCAGTCTTCCCCATGATCGAGTAGCCTATTTTGAAGGCTCAGGAAACCTTTGCAGGTGTTTTGAGTTGATTTGCTGATTGGCATGTCACCATATTCTAATTTGTTGAGATAGTGAATTGGTGGGTTTTTATTAAATGTGAGCCAAAATCATCACGATTTAAAGAACCAAAGACTTAAACTACTTCAGTTGAATTTATTTAATACACGAGTTTCAAAATTTGAGTTGAACCGAAATAAATGAACTTTTCCACGACATTCTAATTTATTGAGATGCACCTGTACCTGAATTGTATATTACAGTGGGGCCAAAAAAGTATTGTATCAGCCACCATTGGTGGCACGTTCTCCACTTAAAAAGATGAGAGAGTCCTTTAATTTTCATCATAGGTATACCTCAAATATTAGAGACAAAATGAGAAAAAAAATCCAAAAAATCACATTGTAGGATTTTTAAATTAATTGGTAAATTCCTCGGTAAAATTTTTTGGTCACCTACAAACAAGCAAGATTTATGGCTCTTACAGACCTGTAACTTCTTCTTTAAGAAGCTCCTCTGTCCTCCACTCGTTACCTTTATTAAATGGCATCTGTTTCAACTTGTTATCAGTATAAAAGACACCTGTCTACAACCTCAAACAGTCACAATCCAAACTCCACCATGGCCAAGTCCAAAGAGCTGTCAAAGGACACCAGAAACACAATTGTAGACCTGCACCAGGCTGGGAAGACAATCTGCAATAGGTAAGCAGCTTGGTGTGAAGAAATCAACTGTGGGAGCAATTATTAGAAACTGGAAGACATACAAGACCACTGATATCTCCCTCGATCTGGGGCTCCACGCAATATCTCACCCTGTGGGGTCAAAATGATCACGAACTGTGAGCAAAAATCCCAGAACCACACGGGGGACCTAGTGAAGGACCTGCAGAGAGCTGGGACCAAAGTAAAAAAGGCTACCATCAGTAACACACTGCAACGCCAGGGACTCAAATCCTGCAGTGCAAGACGTGTCCCCCTGCTTAAGCCAGTACATATCCAGGCCCATCTGAAGTTTGCTAGAAAGCATTTGGATGATCCAGAAGAGGATTAAGAGAATGTCATATTGTCAGATGAAACCAAAATAGAACTTTTTGGTAAAAAATCAACTTGAGGAGAAAGAATGCTGAGGTGCATCCAAAGAACACCATACCTACTGTGAAGCATGGGGGTGGAAACATCATGCGTTGGGGCTGTTTTTCTGCAAAGGGACCAGGACGACTGATCCTTGTAAACTAAAGAATGAATGGGGCCATGTATCTTGATATTTTGAGTGAAAACCTCCTTCCATCGGCAAGGGCATTGAAGATGAAACGTTGCTGGGTTTTTCAGCATGACAATGATCCCAAACATACCGTCCGGGCAACGAAGGAGTGGCTTCGTACGAAGCATTTCAAGGTCCTGGAGTGGCCTAGCCAGTTTCCAGATCTCAACCCCATAGAAAATCTTTTGGAGTTGAAAATCCGTGTTGCCCAGCTACAGCCCCAAAACATTACTGCGCTAGAGGAGATCTGCATGGAGGAATGAGACAAAATACCAGCAACAGTGTGTGAAAAACCTTGTGAAGACTTACAGAAAAAACATTTGACCTCTGTCATTGCCAAAAAAGGGTACATAACAAAGTATTGAGATGAAATTTTGTAATTGACTAAATACTTATTTTCCACCATAATTTAATAAATAAATTCTTTAAAAATCCTACAAAATGTGAGTTTCTGGATTTTTTTTTCTCATTTTGTCTCATAGTTGAGGTATACCTATGATGAAAATTACAGGCCTCTCTCATCTTTTAAGTGGTAGAACTTGCACAATTGGTGGCTGACTAAATACGTTTTTGCCCCACTGTATATGCGCACTAGTGCTGCCTTTTATTTGATTCTATTTTGAATATATTTTTAAATGTAATTTGTTCCTGTGATGCAATGCTGAATTTTCAGCATCATTATTTTAGTCTTCAGTGTCACATGATCCTTTGAGAAATCATTCTAACATGCTGATTTGCTGCCAAGAAACATTTATTATTATCTGTGTTGAAAACACTTGCGCTGCATATTATTTAGAAACCAGAACCATTGATGAATAGAAAGTTCAACAGAACAGCATCTTTCTTTCAGAAATGCCAAAGCAAAGCCAGATCTCTAGCATGCAGGTACAGTACACATGCAGCTACTACGTTGACTGTATCGCTCACACACATACTATATATACACTCACACATGCATCATCTACTATCTCTAAACTCAGACTGCCAGCACAGCTGATCGCCACACACAGGGCTAAATTTACTGTTTCTCAGTATAGCACTTGATTCTGCTCAAGGCTGGTCGTTATGAGCCGAGCTGCGGCGTAAAGGTGTAATAGGTGATTGTCTTCAGAATTTTTTTTTTGCTATGCTGGTTGAAAGTCTCGGTCCGAGCGTTTTAATATGCTTTCCTACCTGTCTGCCAACGTATGTATTATCATACCTCTGCGCACCGGGTTCGCGCAGACAGGATACGTCATCAGCGCGTTCACGCACGCTGTGCAGACAGAGCGATAATGGCAGACAAACATCAACAACCCGATCTTCCTTCCTGGTATTGTAGTACTTTTAAAGTTTTCTCACCAGTGAATGACACATGATGTAGCCCAGCGTTTAATCCAGTCCTCGCGCCAGCTCGTTAGAAGTGAGCTACATGCATGAACTGTGTTCTGATCGGAATGATCCCTACACATGTTCATTGCTCCCTACTCCCTGAGCAGGGAAATCCGTTGAAGTTTACTTCACTTTGGAACATGGGCTGGAATTGGGAACCGCTGATGTAGCCTATTGTAGTAATGCTGTCTCTGGTATTCTGGTCTGTGAGTGTATATGCATTTAGGGGGCGTGGCTTTGGACAGCGATTGCAGGGAGGGTTTGTCGTTCGCTTTCAGTGCTATCAGGCTAAAGTTAGCATTTTCCAAGATCTCCTACTGCACCTTTAAATGTGCATCGTCAACACAATTATTGTGCAATGACATGCAGTGATAAATAATACTAACCACAGTCAGATTTGGCCAAACCATTCTCATTCAAAATCATGCCTGTCCGCTTTTATTTGTTACATCATGCATCCAAAGGTCAAGCTCTGGTTCATCAGTTCTTTTGGATCAGTTTGTGTCCTATCTGTACCCTCCTATCAGAGATGACACACACACACACACACACAAACACACAACACCCACCAAGAAAACACTCTCCTTTCCCTTGACAACGCCTTAAATGGCATTTGAACGTGTTTGCAGGGAGAGAGAGAGAGAGAGAGAGAGAGAGAGAGAGAGAGAGAGGGAGATGTCTCCTGGGTTGCCTAGCAGGCTTACTAACTCAAAAATAAATCGAGCCTTGCTTGCTTAGATATGACTGAGAACAAACACACACACAAACACACAATAGCTCAAGACCAGCAGGCTGCTAAAACAAACACTCAATAAATAGCCTTTCAAAACAAGTGTTATGGTGTCACTGTAAAATGAAAATACCATGAGTACCATGAAAATAAATTTTTTTTTGGAAACTCTCATGATTTGAATGTGTGTCATGGTGTCATTAAAGTGCCATGGTATTACCACCACTAAACCATGGTATAACCACAGTCCTATTTTCAAAGAAAAATACGCACAGATTTACAGCTGACCTATCTAGATGAGCATCTGATCTGCATATCACCATATAAGGCAAAGGCTTACTAGAGATACACATTACAGTGTATCGGTTATCGGTTAGCAGTTATCAGCCGATATTACAGATAAATTGGATATTTAATTGTGCATTTTTTTTACATTTTAAATATATTTGCCGTCATTTAACACTCACTAAGTTTCTTCCTTAAAAACACTAATAATTCCATACCTGTCAAATGTAATCTTTAACAAATCTCAAAATTTAAATGAAATAATATGGAATTTAGTTAAAATATTGGTAAAATATTGGTGGTAGTGCACAAATTTAATATTGGTGCATCTTAACCTTTATGCAGAAGTATAGTATTTTATCATGTTTTAATCTGATATAACACTAACAAACACCACATTTTACCATTTATGATTTGGAAATACTAGTACCATAGCAATACACTTATTGCTATATTGACCACAATAATGATTGGAATAACCTTTGAGTAACATGCAAACATCATTAAATATGAATACCATAGTACTATATATTAAAGTGCCATGATACCACTATCTAATACTGTATCACTTCACCTTGGTACTGCCATGGCATGATTTCTCTAGACATGTATCAAGGTAATGCCATGTTTTTAATACAAGTACAATGGTAGTTTTCTGGTTTAATATACTGCATCATGGTATTCTTAAATACTATGCTATAAAATATGGTTGTCAAACAGTACTATGGTATTACAACCAGATACCTTCACTATATGGTGCCACTAAAATGTCTTTTGTAAGAGGAATATAATGTACACACACAGTTTTATTACTGATACATAAATTATCAGCACAGCCATAAGATGCAAAACATCAGATATCCTGCAGTAGTCTATGACAATACAATGCACCATGCGTTAAATAAGCATTACCAGGGTATCATGTCCAAAAAACCATGGTAATCCCATCTTGTGCTACTTTTTTTTTTTTTCTGGCACTCGATTACTATATATATATATTATAATATAAAGTATATATAGATATAGATATATATATATATCCTATATAGCCATTTGATTAGTCTGATAGATAGATAGATAGATAGATAGAAGACTTAGCTCAACCTAAACTCAACCTCACACCACTGAACAACACACACACATCTTTTTAACCTGTGTGTCCTCTCCACTGTCAGCAGGATGGTAGTTTTTGCCTGTTGCCCACCCGCTCTGTGTCTCGAGGTGGAGGTGAGCGTTGCTCTGCGGGGGGCTGGTGAAGCAGGGCCGGGGGGCCACAGCTCGGGTGGGCACCTGCGGGATGGGGAGGGCGCTGTGGATCGGCTTCGGCAGTCCAGACTTCATGTTAGTGACCACTAGGATAGCAGGCATCTTCCCCTGAACCCAGAACCAGTCCACTGTATCCTGCCACACACTGTAGCATCCAGCGTTCTTGAGATATTATTCCCAATTCAGTCCCTATTAGTCTTCAAAAAAGAAAGCGCGATCCACCTGTATGTTGACCAGTCCGACACGCTTTTCCAAAAGCAAATGTGAATCCGTTTAGCTCTTAAGGTTTTCCTGAAGTACGTAACCCAACATGGAAAATCCACGGCAGGAAAAATCACAGCATCATGGGAAGGGCAGGAATATAGAAGAGCAGCAAACGTATGACAGCAGTGAATGGTGCTCAGCTGGTGACTGCAGGGATTTGAATGCACTTGTCCATGATCTCTCTCTCTCTCTCTCTCTCTCTCTCGGTTTAAACTCTCAAGCAGGTGTGGGTTTAAGACAGCAGCAGTAACTAGTGGCTCCTGCTTGACACCAGTATATAAGCACTAGTTTTCTCACAGCTGTGTGGTGCACACTCCCATAAACACACACTCACACACCCCTCCCATCTTCAGAGAGGACGTCAGAACAAATGAGCAGCATGAAGCAGCAGAGGCTGGATATGATTAGCTGGTGTGTATGTGTGTGTTTTGTTGAGCATGGAAGGAACTATGCATGTCTTACATGTGCGAATACTGTAGATTAGAATTGACAGCTTGTGTGTGTGACTCTCTTTCTCTCTGCGTTGTGTGTGTGTGTGTGTGTGAGAGGGAGAGATGCAGTGTTCTCCATGTTGTGGGCTTTCCTCCAGGCACACTGCATGCAGTAGATGTCAAATGAGGCGAAGGCTACTTGCAGGGATTAGTGCGTATCTCATATTTATCTGTTTTTATTCATTACTTCTTTCTCGTAGACTCATTAATCACTGCAGAGATCCACCTCTGTTTCTCTGTCTTTGTTTTTAATGCATTTTAGAATGATAAAGCAGTTTATTGAGACATGGAAGAGCATAAATCCAGCACATAAGAGGTTTTCATTTACATTTCTTTATTTAGCAGATGCTTTTATCCCAAGTGACTTAAATGTGAGTAATACAAGCACAAGTGATTAATCAGGGTAAAACAAGGGATGAAGTTCTGAAATGCCAAAGCTAGAAATATATAAGCCGAATATTTTTTTTACTTTTATTAATCAAAGAATCCTGGGAAAAAAAATAAATCAAAAATAAATATATAGATATATAGATATATATATATATATATAGATATATTATTTTAAATCAGTATATTAGAATGATTTCTGCAGGATCATGTGACACTGAAGACTGGAGTAGACTGCTGAAATTTCAGCTTTGCCATCACAGGAAAAAAAATTAAACACATTAAAACTTTTAATAGATCACAGTTTTCTGTTTACATATTTTTTAACAAAATCAAGGCAGCTTGATGAGCATAAGAGGCGCTTTTCAAAAAACTTAGACCATACTAAAAACATTTTAAAATAAAGAGAATATGTTAAATAAACGTCGATATTATTGGCCAAATTCCTCAAGCATGTGACGGAAATGTTACGCCCTTACCATACTGTGATGCAGTGTCCCGGAGCGACGAGACAAAACCAATAAAACCCATTACAAACGAGGCAGTTGGGTTGCATCCAGTGGGGACATAATGACTGCGTAATAATGACTTGTACTGTCTTTTTAAGCATTGCGTTGCATTGCATTTGTGATCTCGAGAAAGGACAAACAACAAGCGCTACTTCTACACTGCTCAAAACTCGCGTTTGAATCTTCAGTTGCAAATTCTTTAAATATGAAAACATAATTACAGGCTGTGAGTCAGAAGCGCCAGACGGTCCTTGCAAAGTTGGAACTACCCCACTTTACAGAAACAACCTTTGTGCACAGACGCATTGTAGTCTACTCTACCAGGATAAAGCTCCTCCTAAATGGCTGCACACATCTGAATATTTGGTTTGAACTGTTCCGGAACAGTGTTGTACATACAACTTAACCACTGATTTCTGTTTGTGTCCTCTTTTGGAAGGCCAAACAGTTAGTTTCGCTTTCACAACAAAACACATGGCGACGGCAATAATACTAAAGCGAAAATAAAAGTTACGCCTTCTTTCTTTGTGTAAACATTAGGGCGATGTTATGCAAATCTTCCCACACAGTGATGTAGACATGTGGGGGCGTGTTTAAACGAGGCGTTTTAGGAGGGCGTGGACGACTCTTAACTTTTATAAAGAATATTTCTTTGAGTTTGAGACTTTAGTCTGCAACTTTAGGGATCTTATCTATGCACAAACAGCTTGTAACACTCGAGAGAGAAAGAAAACTTGAAATCGCATCATATTTTAACTTTTGACTACTATATACATTGCAGGGTCTGGTTCAGAGACGTTGATGTTGCAATGTTATGATCTTTGCTGTTAGAAACATAAAAGACAGAGACACCATCTGGTTGAAAACACTAGCTATATATGCATTAACTACAATGCGTCAGCCAATTGCAATGTAATACTCAATTAATGTCCACCTAATGACTTCTGGATCAATATTCTACCATCTGTAGCCTATATCATGACAGTTTATGATCTTAGTTCACTGGCGGGTGAGTAAGAGAGGCATTAACAGTATAGTTCCCCTAAAAATGAGGAATAGTTAAAGGATAGTTCATTTAAAAATAAAAATTATGTCATTTAAAGGGATAGTTCACCCAAAAAATAAAATTCTGTCATATATCATGAACCTCAACTACCTAATTGTCAGGTCCGTAAGCCCTTCGTTCATCTTCGGAACAAAAATTAAGATATTTTTGATCAAATCCGAGAGCTGTCTGACCCAGCATAGACAGCAACACAACTGACACATTCAAGATCCAGAAAGGTAGTAAGGACATCGTTAAAATAGTCCATGAGACATCAGAGGTTCATCAATTTTATGAAGCTACGAGAATACTTTTTGTGAGCAAAGAAAACAAAAATAATGACTTTATTCGACAATTTCTTCTCTTCCAGGCTGTGCGTGGTGTGATATGCAGGAGCTGGCGTTCTGACGCAGAACGTGTTCCAAAGATGAATGAAGTTCCTACAGGTTTGGAACGACATGAAGGTAAGTAATTAATGACAGAATTTTCATTTTTGGGTGAACTATCCCTTTAACTTATAAAACAGTATGGGTTTTTCTGTGGAACACAAAAGATATTTTGAAAAATGTCAAAATAGTTTTTTGTACATATACTCTTTAAAATAAAGTTTCCAAAAAGGTGTTTTCAATAGAAGCAATGCAATAGAAGTTTTGCAAAAGTATTTTTGGTTCCCCAAAGAATCTTGCAGTTAACAGTAACTAGAAGAATATTTTTTTTCTTTGAAGAATATTTTTAAGATCTAAAGAACCTTTTGTGGAATAGGAAGTTTCAAGGAATTTCAAAGCTCTTTCATGTAAACCATAGATGCCAATAAATAACCTTTTTTTTTTTTTTAAGAGTGTACAATGAAATTTAATGGGGTCCAGTACTGTTTTGGACTCCATTGACTTTCATGAATAGGGACAAAAAAAGTCAAACATTCTTCAAAATATCTTTTTTATGCTAAGAAATTCATACAGATTTTGTACAACATCTCTGAAAGATACAACCCTTGACCTGAACGATTATGGTTTACAAAGTCCAAACATAATCTCAAATGATATAATCATAAAGGATCTTAGAATCTTTAATTTAATTTCCCTGACTTCCCAGCATCGACAAACCTAGTTATTTGCCACCACACCCAAGTGCAAACAGTTGCATTTCAAGAAACTATGACCGCAGACAATGGACGCTAGAATGACGCTGCTGCCCATTATAATTAGACTTTAACATACTGACACTGTCCAATCCAACACAACATTTCAAATTCAGGTTAATGGATCGGTGGAGACGCTCACTCATAATCACACTGACAAGCAGGGCTGGATTGGTAATTGGGCATACCGGGCATTTTCCCGGTGGGCTGACACACTTAAGGGGTCGACAGAATGTTTTTTTATTTTTTTTGCCGAAAACCATCACGCAGGGACAGCGAGCAGCCAGTGGCCCATTGGTTTGTCTCCTGTACTGACAGCGTAAACATCCAATTACAATGCGCTATAGACGGAGCAATGAAGTATTTTGCTCCGCCTTTATAAAGATCGCTTCACTCCATCGTCTTCCTCGTCGGCTTCTCCAGGTTTTCACAGCAGCTTTATCAGGAACAGGCTTGCTCTGCGGTGAGTGATTGGGGCTAAAGAGCAAGGCAGGAGGAGAAGAGAGTAGTTGAATCTGTAAAGTGATTGATAGGGACTCGCAGCGGAGGCAGGCATCTAACCTGTCCTAATGTGTGTGCGCGGCTGCGCGGCATGAGTGTAGAATGTGAAAACACTTTTTAATAAAACGTAAATTCATCCCACGCGATTCTTTAGCCAAGTCAAGTCAAGTGTGTTCATAGATGTTTCCATGGGCCAATGCGAATAAAGCTACACTCTAAAAAATGCTGGACTACCCAATGTTGGGTTAAAAATTCATGTGTTGAAAATTAACCAAGGTGGGTCAGTCAATTTGACCAATGTTGGGTTGAAACAAAACCAGCATTTTTTAGAGTTGTTAGATTAAATAAAAAAAGACACATATAGTTTCGGACCTGGGAAGTTTCTTCTTATACAAAACAAGATGTGTCTGAGTGTGATCCATAGGCTCTACTACATACAAACCAGTCAACATTTTTGGAACCGTAGAAAGATCCAAGAGAAAGATGTCAAAGATAAGATTCATATGAAAAAAAGCTTTTGGAACATTTACAATACCATTCACAGCTTGGGAGTCCAGTATTTTATAGTTTTTTATTAGATTTTTTTTTGGGGGAAATTATATAAATTATTACTTTCATTTAGCAAGGATTTTTTAAATTGATCAAAAGTGATGATAAAGATGAAAATGTTACAAAAAAATTTATAGTTCAGATAAATGCTGTTCTTCTGAACTTTCTATTCTTTCAAAGAAACCTGAAAAATTCTACTCTGCTGTTTCAACATAATAATAATAATAATAAAGGTTTTTGAGCAGCAAATCAGAATATTTGAATGTTTTCTGAAGGATCATGTGACACTGAAAGACTGGAGTATGATGCTAAAAATTCAGCTTTGAAAATCGCAGGAATAAATTACATTTTAAAAATATATCCAAATAGAAAACAGTTATTTTAAATAGTAAAAATATTTCACTATATTACTGCTTTTACTGTATTTTGGTCAGATAAATGCAGGCTTGGTGGGCAGAAGAGAATTCTTTAAAAAACATACAAAATATTACCGTTCAAAAACTTTTGACTGGTATTGTGTGTATATATACCTATATAATATATATATCTTATATATATATATATATATATATCGAAGTGGTGATGGGCAGCCTGGACCAAAAAATGCCAGGGCCGATTTTTTGTCCCAGTCCAGCCCTGCTGACAAGAGTTCAGTCATTTGTGAAATGAAAGGGAGTGAAGTAATGAGAAGATTGGGGTCTCGAGAGAGTGTTGATGTCCTCAAGTCTTCCCAGATCAGCACTCTGTGAGCCTCCTAAAGCGGCCACACACACATAATCCTGTTACCCATAATGCAAATCTGCATGCTTTCTGCATTCTGGCACAGAGTACATAACCACAATTATAGAAATGTGACCTACATAATCTTACTAGGTGTATGCAATGGAAAGAGAAGTGCAACTAGAAGAACAAAATGCAGATCTGAACAGCTGAATAAATTAGATCAAAATGAGAAATCATCTTCCAGCAGTGGTCTCATTTGAAGGCCATCCTTTTGAGTCATTGCCAAGGCAACCTCTGTTCGCGTTCTGCTAGGTAATTCAAGAGCAGTCACTGTCATTTCACCACATCTGTCAGTGAGGCACAAGAATAATATCCAATAACACAGTGACGACCGGCTCCACTGAGGATTACGGTGGAAATCGTGTAATTAAAGTCTGATTGACAGCTTTTATCTTTAAATTTATATTGAAACAGTTGCAGGTCTGTAATATCACGGGTTGGCTGAATGGAGTTCTCGCACACACACACACCCACCCCCACACCCACACAGTCAATAATGAGAGCAACTTTTGAAAGCAGCTTTGTAGTTGCAGGTTGACATTTTCAGTCCAATCTATTTTTGAACCCTGAAAAGCACTTGAGACTATATTAAGCCCTGGAGATCTGCAACATTCAAATTACAATAACATCCTGAAGCTAATCAAGGTAGGACTTTCCTTGAAAAAAAAAACTTAAGAGAGTAAAGCCACACACCTGATAATATATATAAAAAAGACATGCTATTTAAAATCTTGGAGCTCTTTCATGCTTCACCAAATAGTCTGTTGTTCACGGAGAATTCAAGTAACTCAATGGCTAAATTGTAGTTAAACAAACAAAGATAATAAAAAATGGGAAAAAATGCAACTATGAAAAAATGAAAAGGATTAAATAAATAAAACACTGACATGTTAAAAAGTCCTTGTCCTTGTAAGTCCTTGAAAATTTTTCTCTCTTCCTAAAATAAATGATATAAAAAAACGCAAAAAAAGGAAAATAAATAAATCTGAAATTTTAGTATGTATCACTCATAAATGTCAGTTATTAAAAAAGGGTCAGGATTTTTTCAGATCCCCTTTTAAATATTTTTATTGCTTTATTTTAATCTTTGCTTGAGGGCAAACAGTACATCTAAAACCTGATAAAAACAAGTGGAGATGTTAGCTTGCTATAGCACACCTCTCTTCCTATAGTCAAAGTTTAACACTTTACTTACTTCAGATCACTCTGAACCCTGAGTATGAGCGATAGCCACATTCATACTTGCCAAAGCAACACCACTAATAAGCACACCACACAGTCAGTAAATGTGAAGTACGTTTAATAATCCATTAATCCAACTGTGTGCAGAGACATTTTGATTGCAACAGCAAATGATTTTATACTTACAACACACAGTTGTGCAGCCTAATGAGAGGTTAGAGAAATAAATTAGCTAAAAAGATCTGCATACAGGCAATCAGATACCACAGATCTTGTACAGTTGAACACTTACTTTAAAGAACTACAGATTAAAGGGGCAGTTAAGTGATGCAGTTCATCATATTAGAAGTCACAGCAGGTAAGATAATCTAACCATATCTTGCCTAGTATGCACAAGCTCATATTTTATATGCAAAGCTATCCCAAAAATTAGTACAACCTTGTACAACTGAAATATCAGCAAATATTTGTTGATTCTTTATTCATTATCCTAAAAAATGTAATTATTGCATCAATGCCAAGAAAAAGGAATGGACCACAGCACGTTGCTCTAATGAAGCGTGTGTAATTAACTCATAATTAGCTTCCATTTGCCTCCTGCGCTCTGTCTCCTCCACCCCACACTGCAAAACAACTATTTTAATATTATACACATCTTAATGTCCCTGTATTACAATCAGAATTTTAATTTCTTACACTCTAGTTCTCCCATACTTTATTAAGATGCTAATAAGCATTCATTATGATTAGTCATGCTTCTTCAGCCATAATGGTGTCCTGAGATCTCAACTAATGTCCCCTCATATCATTCAGCTAGGCATTAGTGGACTTAAAACTCGGAAACCCTCCAAATAATCAGCTTTAAAACCTGCTGGAAAAGAAATGTTGCTGTGGTTGTTTGAGCTACAGCGAACAGACACAACACAAATACGCTAATGTAAGCCTGCTAGCATTAATGTTCACTACTGAGAGTTGAATTCAAATCACTTCATTCCAGTACTAGCAGCAAACAGAGAGGAAGAGAGAAAACAGGTTAGTGTTTCATCATTTCTTATTTTCATTCCAGGAAACTGCAGTCGATGTTCCACTAGATAATGCAGCAAATAAATGATTGTTCTTATAAAGGATTCTTAATTTTTAGAACTGCATGACATTTTTTTTAGAAGAACGGCAAAGAACACTTCATCTCCCTTCAAAAAAAGTTCATGTAAAAAATAAAATGATAATGTAATGTACTACCGCTGGGGTCGCCAAGGCTGCACTTATTTGATCAAAAACACAGTAAAAACGATACTATTATGAAATATTATAACCATTTAAAATAACTGGTTTCTATTTTAATATACTTAAGCAATGCAACTTATTTCTATATTTTTCAGCAATTTTCAGCGTCATTACTCCAGTCTTCAGTGTCACATGGATACTTCAGAAATCATTCTAATTTGCTGATTTACTGCTCAAGAAAAAATGTAGGCTATTATTATCAATGTTGAAAACCGTTGGGCTGTTCATATTGTTGTGTAAACCATGATACCCTGTTCATGATTTCTGAATATAAAGGTCACTTCAAAAAAGAACATTTATCTGAAATAGATTTTTCGTAACAATGTAAAAGTTTTTACTGTCACTTTTTATCAATTTAACACTCCACTTGAACTGATGGACTTTTATTGACTGGACCGATCACTTTTGCTTTACTTTTTTATACTGCTTACTCATTTATTGCCCTGACACAAGAGCAGAGGTTGAAATCTCGAAGCCAACACAAACTATTACTCCTTACAAACGTAAGGAATCCTGAATGTCTCATTAGTCAAGAGCGGGAGGGATCTCCTAGTTGTGTTGTTTGGCCGCATTCAGCCGTGTTCTCGAAAACCAGAGGATGACGGCTCCACAGGGAGGCAAGCGCTTTCTGAAACATATATACTGTATCTTCAAATGTGCCATAATGGAAAATTAAGTACATCATTCATCAAAACAATGCATACCGTATTTAGCATCTAGTATTCATAATGTTGGAAGCAACTTTATCCTACCGATTCCATTACAGTTCACTTCTGACCTCAGGACAGCGGTTAAACACACTATAAAAAACTATTCAGTGGCTTTGTACATTTCACAATAATAAATAATTATACTACCTTAATAAAATATATGTGACCTGGATCACAAAACCAGTCATAAGGGTCAATATTTTTCGATTTAAACATAGCTGAATAAATAAGCTTTCCATTGAAGTATGGTTTGTTAGGATATGACAATATTTGACTGAGATACAACTATTTGAATATCTGGAATCTGAGGGTGCAAAAAAATCAAAATATTGAGAAAATCACCTTTAAAGTTGTGCAAATGAAGTTCTTAGCAATGCATATTACCAATCAAAAATTAATTTTTAATATATTTACAGTAGGAAATTTACAAAATATCTTCATGGAACATGATCTTTACTTAATGTCCTAATGATTTTTGGCATAAAAGAAAAATCAATAATTTTGACCCATACAATGTGTTTTTGGCTATTGCTAAAAAATATTCCCCAGCGACTTAAGACTGCTTTTGTTCTCCAGGGTCACAACATATGATCAACAAAATAAATGTGTGGAAATGTACAGGTTTCTATTCTAGTTTTTATACTTAATCTTAAAATATACCTGGAAATATAAATATTTTGCCAACCTATCAATCTAAATATTTGAGAATGAAGAAAAAATACTCATTCCAATTTTAATCTTCAATAACACTTCAAACGTTTTTTTAAGTATATTTTAAGATATTTTTGTTCAATTTCAATCAAATTATTAGAGAATGGAGAAACTAGTAAGTTTTAAAAACTACAATTATAACTCATTCCATTTCAATATCATTTTGTGCATTCATAATTGAAATACATTTTAAGTAATTTAAGTATATAATTTACAAATGTATGCACATTTATTTCATCTTGTTAGATATTTTCAACCTGATATTTAATTGATTTCACATCTTTAAAATTCGTCAAAATGCATAAAAAAATAAGTGCATTGTAGTTTTTATATTAAATCTCATGTGAGCTTGTTCTGTTGTGGGCCCGTTGCATGTGTGTGTGTGTGTTGTGTGTACGCAGTCAGCGTATAATCAGTTGACCCAGAATAACCGGAGTGGAGGTCACCCAACCACACTCAACACACTCAGCCGACTGGCAAGACTCCACTCTTCAAAATAACACACTATCATGCGGGAACATTTGAACAAGGATGGCCAAGTGTGGTCTGCCGACTGGTTATGAGCTGGAAACATCACCAGAGACACATGCAATCAAAGAATAGAACAAGCTGAGAAATAAATGCTGATATAAAGCAAGGCATGCATGCAGAGTCGACTCACACACACTCACACATACAACACAACAAAACAGTGGCATCCCGCTGCGAGGTTTCCCAAAAATAATCTCTCCAGGAGCTGCTGTGACCCTAAGCTGTCAAAAGCAGTCACTCCAGAGATAAAAGAGCACATCTTCCTGAAACCTGAACTCATTTATCTTCATCTCAGCTGACGCTGTAACATCCAGAGCTCTACCGCAGAAAGACTCTCAGAGTCAGGCGTGCAGGAGTCAGGCCGAGTGTGTGATCTTTTTTGTGGGTGATGCTGCCAACAGACACATAAGCATGCACAAAAAAAATCACTGCAGCAGTACAGTACCATAGTACAGTGATGGTATCAGACACTGTATCAATACCATGGCAGTGAAATCCATATACCATGGTATTTACATGACACTCTAAGGAACTTTCAATAATGGTAGTACATACTATAGTATAGTATAGTATATCGTTTAGTATAGGATAGGATAGTATAGTCAAGTTAACTTTTATTTATATAGCCCTTTATATAATACAGATACAAAGATACAATACAAACGCAATTTAGCTATAAAGCAGCTCTACAGAAGATAATAATGCCATTATTCTGCTCATCATCAAGTTTTGTTCTCATCTGATAGTGTCAGCACTGTCAAATCAATATTATTACCAAATTTTAAGGGTCTTTTAAACCCCAAATAAGGAAGCAAAAGGCAACAGTAGAAAGGAACTCAAACTCCATCAGGTGACATAAATGGAGAATAAAAACTTTGGGAGAAACCAGGTACATGGGACTCCTAAAAATTGAATTATCTAAAAATAAAATGAAAGTTATTTTTTGAGGCACAGAATGATATATGGTTAATTGTTTTGATTGTATGGGACAATGTCAAAAAACACATAACACCCAAAACCTTTATGTTTTGTTGCGCACTCATCTGCAGCATAAGGTCTACATGAATTCAATTACATGAAAAGACATTTTTTAAATGATTAAATCTTAAAAATTAATGAATAAATACAATTATTCATTTATTAGACCTAAATAATGTTACCAATAAATGGAATTTATATTTAAAAGTATTAAAGTTTAATAAAATTTTTAAAAAAACACCATCATTAAAAATGAAAACACCTAGACTGTCCTGAACAATTTAATGTTTTTATCAAATTTATATTTATGCATTTAGGAGACGAAGATCCAAAGCAAAACTGCACCAGTAACACATTAACAAAAAATTACAAAAAAATATAACTACGTAAAACTAAAAACAAATATACTGGATAAAAACTAAACAAAACTGAAACAAAAAACTATTTAATCTGATGAACTGAAATGAAAATAGAAACAAAAACTACACTGAAAATTAAAAACTATATTAACCCTATGGTATAAACTAATGCATGGCAGTACAGTGTTGTACACTGTATAGTATAGTAGAGCACAATGCTGTATTGTACAGTAGGGCTGTCAAAAAAATGCGAATTTCGAATATTCCTCGAATAAAAAAAAAATCCACAAACTTTAGGTCTGCGTCAGCTGTCAGGCAGCCTTATCAGTGGCGCACGAAATGCGACGACAATGTAAGTGTCATTGCATTTTAATGTTTTTGTTAGCCTATCCAGTTGAACCCACTAGATGCGGCGCTGCTACGTTGTTCATTCAATATATAGCGGAAAACGAGAGCATCAATTGTGGCAAATATGTTGTTTACGGCGAAACTGAAACCAAGCCGTTTACACAGAACGCATATTTATCACATTTTCTAGCGTGGCATCTATCAGCGTTGCACTCGCGTCTCGCACAAGAGAGCAGCATGTTTAGAAAGCCATGTAAAATGAATGTAAGTTCAACTTTTAAAAAACACGTCTCAAGACTTTATGGCGGTTTTCCCGGTTTTTAAATGAAGAAAGTAGCCTACTCTTTGTGATTGGTTTTCGGTCCTTTGTATTAACTATACATACATGCATGGTGCTGGTTTTTTTTATAGTTGTTTAAGCAACTTTATTAATTATATATGGTTTATAAACATTATTTTAAACATTATGAACTTTTTTCAAAGATAGTCGTGTTATTTTATTATGCTTTAAAGAAACTTGCATAATATTTTGCACGATGCGCCCCTTATGTGGCCTCAGGAGAGAAGCCAAAAGCTTTTTTTCCCCCTAACTAAAATTATGCCTTTTAAATTCGAATATAATTCGAATTTTGATCATATTTAAGTGGAAAATTCTAATTTAGTTTTTCAGTCATTTTGACAGCCCTATTGTACAGTATCGTATAGTATAATACAGTGTTGTATAATATTGTGCAATAAAGTACAGTATTGTTATGCAATACAGTATAATGCCGTGTACTGTGGTGTGATTTTGCCCATATGGTACAATGCATTAGTGAATAGCTCAATCTAGCATATTATTTTGGGCAGAATACATAGCAATGTATTGCAGCAGCATGGTAAAGTACAGTTCTGTATAGTATAGTGCAGCATGATTCAACATTCAATAACCCTAACAACGTAACATCAAACATTAAGACCATCTGTTGTCACAACAAACTGTACTGTAAAGCATACGCCAGTGCTTCATGTGGTCGAGCTTCACCAGCTCCAAATGCTTCGCTCTGATCTGGAGCACAACCAACGCTGATTCTGACCACCAACCACACACCGAGTAAAGACACGGAGGAAATGTTCCAAAACACACGACTACTGCTCTCATTTCCTGCCCTCATGCTTCAGGGGGACTGGAATCAGTGTTTTCAATTTAACAACACATCATAAAGAGCAGTAAAGAGGGAGCACGCGGCTCGGAAAATAATCAGCCCCTGCGTGTCAGGGATAATCCAAATACAGAACAGAAGGGAAAACAGGGAGAACTGCATAATACGAGACTAATTAAATTCTTTCATTGTGAGTACACTTTGTTTCACTTTGCTAGGAGACATAAAATCGAGGCAAACATTCACATGACTCTTTAAACGGGGGGCTTTTGTGAAGATTTGTGATATGGAAATAATGCATTGTGGTGAAAGGCAACACCGGTTCCAGCCAAACAGCCTTCAGTACCATCTCTCTATAAATAATGGAGTAATTGCTTTGTTAAATGGAGTCAAAGTTGGCAGATAATTCCAGCAATAAGAAAAGGTGCAAAAACAAGACAAATCCTCCCTTGATGTGGCTGATGAACATTCCGCCGCACTGGAACTCACTTCAGGCATCTTGGTGCAATAAAACAAGAATCAATTTTACGAGACGATGCTTCTAATATTAAAACCACCCAAGTGGACTCCGTTCACCTACGTCTAATGGACGGATATGCAGTCAGTTTTTAGAGGAAGCAAATAAAATTCAACCATTTCTGATATTTGATACATTTTATGCAAGTTCTACAAATGTTCAATTTTAGTTTAATTTTACTTTCTAGCCATATACATTTTTTTTTCTTCCTTGAGTTTACTGTATTAAACTATATGGGCCATAAAACCTGGTGTATCAAATATGATAACAAAACACACATATGCAAGCCAGCCAAGTGGACTCAATTCACCTATGTCTGATGGACGAATATAGGTTTAGCTTTTGGAGAAAATGACTAAAATTCAACAGTTTTCTGATATTTGATATGCAACTGATATTTACGTATGCATTTTATGTAAGGAATATGCTTTACAGATCTCATTGGTTTACATTACAAACTATCAGAATTTCATCTTTCTTATTGGCCACATAAATATCAACTGCAACTACAGCAAACTGCATATTTTTGCTCGGATTGTTTTTTTTTTTCTCTCTCGAGTATGAGAGATCCATAAGCCATAAAAGCCTGATGTATCAAATATGATACTCAACAAAAAACACATATGCAAACCACCCAAGTGGACAACCAAGTTAACTACTATATGTCTGATGGATGAATATATCCTCAGTTCTTGAAGTAAATTAATAAAATACAACCGTTTTCTGATATTTTATGTACAACTGATGTTTATATGCATTTTATGTAAGTAGAGTGTCACGGTATACAATTATGAAGATCACACTGATTTACACTACATAATTTCTTTTGAGAATTTAATCTTACTTTCTGGCCATATAAATATTAGCAACTGAAACAAATTTAATGTATGAGCTTCTTACTATTTGTCTTAATCTTACTTTTTGGCCATATAAATATCAGCAACTAAATTTCATATTTTTGCACGGGTTGGGTCTCTGAATAGAACAGATGTTTTTTATGAACTCCATAATCTCCTATATCATAGTATATGCGCCTAAAAAGAGTGATGAATATGATACTCGATAAAAACACATATGCAAACCAACCCAAGTGAACTCAGTTCACCTCAGTCTAATGGACAAACACATAATCAGTTCTTGGAGGAAACAAATAAAATTCAACTGTTTTCCATCACAAGCTCCAAATTTGTCAGGTGGGTCCTAAAAATAGCTTTCATCGGTACTTCTGAGCATCTCTGTGAAGCCCAACCTGAAAGACCTACTTAGCCATCTGTGCTGTCCTTTCAGTTTTGTAAAAGGGTGTCTGCAATTTACTGGGACAAGCCTAAAGGAAAAGTACAAGAAGTTGATTCAACATCAAGCCAATTGGACCATGGTTATGGTTTACGGTGGTTTAACTTCTTGACAGACATTCACATACAATATTCACTTACTGGCAGGTTATATTATGTCCAAAACAACTCGATCGCGTCCAGAACTGAAGGTCATTGACTGGGCCTGCTGCAGATGGGTGATAGAGGTCCAGTCTAGCAGTAATGACAATCCTTCTTAACGAGATCAGATTTAAAGGTGAGCGCACAGGCAGAGAGAAATCCATTAAACAGCTTAAAGGATGCCGGTGACTGGTGTCTTAGCATATGCAAAAACCAACATCTCCTCTCTAAACATAATCCTGCCTTCTTCTAATTGTGCCGCATGCAAAAGTCTAGCTGAGAGTTCAAAGATAGGACGCATTAAAAGCCATTATATTTTCATTTATATTTGCGAAATACTGCAAAGATTTAGATTTTTTTTTTTACCATTTGATCTGTAAACAATTATTTTTTGAAGTTGTAAATAAAGATTATTGGAGTGCATTTTACAAGAAAAATACTATTTTCTACTTCAAAATGTCATGTTTAATTCAGTGCCATTTCATTGTCTTCATTTGTGACATTTTCTAACAATTTCTGAGTGAAAATTGTTTATAGATAAAAACCTACATCAAATTGTTTTTTTCATGTAGTTGAAAATCTAAACCAAA
Organism: Sinocyclocheilus anophthalmus; assembly: GCA_018155175.1. NCBI lineage: Eukaryota > Metazoa > Chordata > Actinopteri > Cypriniformes > Cyprinidae > Sinocyclocheilus > Sinocyclocheilus anophthalmus. Next base: position 215,698 of record JADLZN010011814.1, read on the forward strand.
AATAAAGTTTTTGTTATAAAATTTCGGTAACTGAGCTCATATGCTCTTCTGGGTGTCGTGTTTTCAGGTAATAAATTAAACTAGTCGTGGTAAAGTTCTTCAGCAACAAGCTGCCTCTCGATATTTCAGCCGAACAAATTTTGACTGTTATTCTAGAATTATTTTTGGTCACAGTGAAGTGTCTCCACACTGCTGACATGTTTACCTGTTGTAGTTTATCCATGTTTTGTGCATTGAAACAAAACACGTAATTGAAAAAGTTCTAATTAAACCATTTGGGCCAATGATTTCTACTTTCTACTTTCGACTATTTCTTGTTTCGGATGAATATTTTTGCCTTAGTGGAATATTTTGGCTATCATGTCTTTGACTCAATTATATAAAACAGGAATTGTGGGGGGAAAAACAGCTATATGTGGGGGCAAATTTAATGTTGTTTAGCAAGTTTTTGCGTGCGAAAATGTAAATAGGAATTCACACGTTTGAGATTTCCTCATGAGGGTGAAAGATTTCACCAAAAGATTTTGCTCGTATTCAAGTTGGTCACATGAATTTACCACATTGACCAACTTGCTGCTTGTTTTGAAAGTGAGTTTCGTGTGAGCTGTGCTTCATACATCGCTACACTATTATCAACAAACACGGGAGATTTTCTGCCTGCAAAACTTCATGAGACTGCACATTCATGCTGAAAACTTCACAAATCTGCCACAATTTCATCTAGCTGTCATGAAGGCCATCAAGAGAGGGAAGTCTGTGCATCAGCTTCAGCTCAAAGCAGACGTAAAATCACTCTAATTTGGGGAGAAACAAACAAAATGAGCACAGTGTGTTGTTTTGGAAGAGCAGGATCTCTTGTTTATGTGGTGAGATGGAAATCTCTTGCGGCGTCCTCTGCTAGACCCAACTGTGTCACATCGCATCACCGCTGTGGCCGGACTTTTTAAGTCTCGAATTTAAAAGCCAGACAGAAGCACAGAAGAGCCTCGGGCTCCCAGAACAGACGAGAGAGTCTGAGAGTGGTTGAATAGGGGTCGTATCCTTAGGAATGACAACACAACCTTTCGCAAACCCGAAACAGCTTAACGTGACACCCATAGGTCTAACATCTCAACCCCTTGCACATCCTACTAGGGCTGGGTATCGTTCATAAAATTTTCGATATCGATACCGATACCTTGACTTCGATACCGGTTCCTGAACGATACCTTTTTCAATACCACTTTTATGAAATCAATTTGAACAAGATTACATGATCTAAAAAAAAAAAAACTTTGGTTTTATTTTTCAGCTTCTTGATGTTTATACAAACTCAAAGACTCATCTCCTGAGCCACTGCACAAAGGAACAAAATGTAACCAACACAATAAATCAGTGCAAATAGTTTTAATAAAGCTCAAATAGTCTTCAGTTTACACATCTGTTAGGCTACTACATTCACACTAGTGTGTGTTCGTTTTAAAACGCATAGCTCAGACAGAATCATGATTTCTATTTATTTTCCACTGATTTACTGAGCGCTGTCTGCTTGTGTTCTCTCTTCCATGATCGCTGCTCTGACTCGGAGGTAATAACATATTTAATTTCAGCAACATTACATGGCCAAAACACACTTTAGACGGCAATCAGACGTTATTACAAACACTCGATGGTGGTTTCAAGTGAGTTTTGAGTAAAAGCGGAATATAAATCTTATTTATTGTCTTATGTAGCATGATGCTACAGTTTGCATGAATGGTCACATAACACTTGCTTTTGGTCGTGTAACGTTAGTATGAACGGTCATCTGCATATGATCGGAACTCCACGCAGCTCCCGCGCTACTCTCCATTGGAAATGAATGACTGAATGACCGGTCCGTCGCTTGCTGGAGATAGTGGAAAGCCGGCTTGAAACGCAGTGGAAATGCCAGTATGACGAGGAACGTTTTCATTTTAAAACAAACGCACCAGTGTAAATGTAGCCTTACATCTATGGGGACTGGGATCTCGATCTGCGCCGCATCTTTTCTAGTCGAACACACCGGCTAGTGCTCCAGGCTTATTGGCCTACTGACGCTGAGATTAACCCCTTAGGTATGGAAATTTGGTACCGAACGACGAGATGTTTTTCGATACTCGATGGTATCAAGGCAATTTGGTCGGTGCCTAAAAAGTATCGAACTCGATACCCAGCCCTACTTCCTACAGGATCTTACCGACTTACAGCACTACTGAACATGGTCAATGGGCTTTCCAAAAGCTTTGCGGGTCACTGTGCAGCCTCTTTTCCTGCAGAACTCCTTAAAATGCCATCAATGAATATCATCTTTCTTCTGGTGTCACATGTGACCCAATTCAGAGTGCTCTCCTACTTCTGCACCTACAGCTACAGAAAAACTTTGCTTTAGAGTTGAATTAAAACGCCGCAGCAGGAGGAGAAGGCTTTGACAGCCCCCTACCCTTCTACAGCCCAATCACTCGCACATCCCTAAGGGCCATGTGGCAGATGCGAGCTGACTGTTCACAAAGTGACAGCAAAGCATGGGCTTTCCTTCTTTCTTCTCTGAGCCTGAATATAAATGACCAGGCCCAAGGGCCAAGAAATTCAGCTGATAAGGTTTTTGACACAAGCTCAGTAGTGGTAATGGTTTGTAATTTGCATTAAAACAAGAACCCCAGTAAAAAGCTTGACTTAGGTGTCTACGCACGTGGTAACACGTCCATTTAGGTAAAAAAAAAAAAAAACTGGTATATTTATAAGCAAAAACTCTGTACTATATAGAAACTGAAGGCAGGGATCTGAGGTCTGTTATCAGATCCAAGCCCAACGAGGTTTGGGTTTGCTTTGGGTTTAAGGTCTTGTAATCAATGATTATTATTATATTAATTATATTTTTATTGTAATACGTATATATGTGATATTTCATGCTAAATATTTCAAAATAATATGTAATATTATTATAATCATTATTTTATTAAGAATAATAATAAGTACAGTTTTCAATATTTTTTTATATACTTTATTTTACACCCATTAAACCAATACACATAATAAGCCAGAAAAACTGAATATTTACAATAATTTGATGAATGAATATTCATATTATTTATATATGTCTAGATGTTATATTCCATGATATTCCATGCATTTCAAAATAATATATAGTATTATTATCTTTATTAATATAATCATAAAATTTTCAAACTATTTTATTTATATTTTTTTTACATACCTATTAAACACTACCAGTATAATCCAGAAAAACTTTACTTATTATATTAAATATTATTAACTATACGACTATATAACATCATAAATATTATGCAAATATATAATTCACATTTTTTGAAATTATATAGCCCCAATTTTACACACACACACACACACATAAAAAAATATATAAAACCAAATATATTTAAAAATATTAGTAATACTGAGTATGCATGTCTAGTGACTGAAATTTTAATTATAAAATATAACTCTGTATGATTCTGTCTAACAGCAAAGGATTGAAGCTGTTGAAAATAGTTACATTTTCATAGTTTTTTTCTTAAAGAATAAATGAAGCAGAGCTACAGACATTTCAAGACCAGCTGTTAGAGTCAAATTCATTCGGATATGAAGATCCCATCTGTTCATGTTCATTTGGAAACTCAATCAAACCGCTTGGGTGGTGCATGCAAACACGCCATGTCCCAATGCTGCAATTCAAGAGTAAAGATGGAGTGTGCAGTTTCTGAGTCACTAGCTACACCAATTAGAATAACAGCACAAATAATTACTGTTTCCATACAGGTTTCTCAACCACTCCACCTGTGAGCCTGAGTTTGGAAGAACATCTGGATTTAACAGAGAAGATGAGAACAAAACTGAATGAACAGTGTAAGAATATTTGGAAAGTGCTGACCTTTTCCTACATGACATTTCCAACAAATTAGGTCAGAATTATGTAACAGGTGTTTGCGTCTGGCTAAAATCACACACTGCAACAACAGCTTGATGCACTCAATATTACAACTGCAAGAAAATGAGTTAACTAATAAAAAAGAATATTAACATAATACCCTTAATTTATTCAATCATAAATACAATATAATAATTTAAATATATTAAATAAATAAAACAATATAAGTACAATAATAATCATAAACTTCAATAAAAATAATAAATACATATTTTCTTGAGAAGAGATTAATTGTGTTAAACTCAATGTATGAAAGCCTAACTCATAACTCTGACATTTGTCTTGCAGTTGCAAGTATATATATTTCTCATCTGAGTTTTTTTTCTTTCCTAATGTTCAGAATTGTGAGAAATAAACTCACAATTGCGAGTTATAACGTCCAATTCTGAGGGGGAAAGACTGATATTTTCTCAGAATTGCTAGTTTATAATTCCCAATTCGGACTTTGTTTCTCAGATTTGCAACTTTATTTCTTAGACTTGCGACTTTATATCACTCAATTCTAAGAAAAAAGTCTGGATTGTGAGTTCATATTTCCCAATTCTGGCTTTATTGCTCACAAGTGCGAGTTTATATCTCACAGTTCAGAACTGTGAGAATAAAAGTAGCAATTACCTTTTTTATTTTTTTATTCAATGGCGGAAACGGGCTTCCATCCCAAAGTCATGTAGGAGATCAGAGTGGAAATGTCCATTCCAAACTCTATTATAACTTTTGTTGTGCAGTAAAATTTGGTAAAATGAATGAAACTGAATAAAACGAACTAATAACGAAACATAAATACATAGTTTTTTTCCTGTTTGTACCCTTTATGACCCTTTGACTTTCTATATTCTTGTGACCTTTACTGTACTTTCAGACTTAATCTTAAGCTACTTTAGAAAACATATGCTTAATGAGAGTCTTGATTTGCAGTATAAATATTGAAAAATACATGTACATATTTTATTTTACACTGTTTAACACTGTAAAATAAATAAAGTACAGTTGTTATCTTGTTCTACCTGATTAGACCCATAAAATGCACTTTAGAACAAAAATAAATTGTGTTGACAACTAATTTCCTGCTCTAGACGAACTATGACTCCCCTACACAACAAATCTACTGGTGTTCTTTGGTGTGAGAATCATGGTGAGGAACGTTCTGGAAGAGCTGTCTCTTGCCAAGAGGCACAACTACACATGAACCAGGAGAAAGTCAGAGTCGCTGGGAAGAGAGATAAGTGTGTGGGATTAAACTGGCATGAAGCCTCCTTCTGGAGTCTGGCTCATCCCAAAAATGACTCACTGTACCGGTAAAGCCTGTGTCCGCTCCGGGACCAGCCTACCACCCGCTGCTCCGCGCTTCCCACCACGGCAGATCAGAAAGGCCACGTTTCATCATTTATGGGGGCTGTATTGATATAATCCCACACAAAATGTTAAACATCTTTTAGCTATAGAAAATCACATGTAATACCAAATTGAGCCCATCCAGTTCAGAGAATTAGCTAATACTGCACATACAGTGACACTTTACAACTTTCTTTACTTAATTTTAAAATAATGCTTACATAATAAATAATGTAATTATAAACACAGGGTTAGTTAAGTTACAAAATACAAATGTATTCATATTTTTATGAACGTCATTAAACTTCGATATATTATTATTTTATATGATGAACAGCCAATATTACACAGAATTAAATATAATAAATGTCCTATTAATGAAATAGATTCGAAATTATAATAATTTTCATATCTACGCGTCTCTTGTAGTGGCCATGAACGTGGGTCGGCTCTCTTAATCAGGATACTGTGTGGGTTTATGTTGGTGGGATTAATGACGTTATTTTTAAAAAAAAGCGGGGAGATGTCGCAGGCCGGACTCAAACTTGAGTCGCAGCATGAGAACCACAGTTAACCACAGCACCATTGCTTCAACTGAAACGGACTGATCAGTCATGAAACCAAACAGAAAGAGTCAAGACAATTACTTTAAAATGAACCCTGAAAGAGGGATAAGAAACTTGGTGGGAAGCGCAGAAAACCCAACAATACAGGACAGGACAGGACAAATACAGAAAAACAACCAGAACAATTAGGTCACCTCTGATGTTCCAGTCTGCAGAATCACACACACACACACACACACACCCGTACTCTTCCATTTCGAAACACTCGGTTTCTTGTTCTCCTGTTTCCATGGAAACACACCTCTCAATTATCTATGGATCAATGGAATCTATGAGGCCATGATAATGGGCTATTTTATTCTATTAGACAATCAGTTTGATAACAGTGCTATATAAAGCACTTATCATCTATATACACAAATACACAAAATAACACACACACGTCATTCGAGGCTTCATTGTTTTGGTGACTACTAACCTGAATAAGTATGAATTATGACCTAATAAATCTATCTATCAGTGTTGTTATTGTTAACTAAAACTTCTAAAGTTTTAGCCAATATAAAGTAAAATATATTGTAAAATGTAAAATAAAGTTGAAGTACTAAAAATACAAAAACTAAAAACGAAATAAAAATAAATTAAGGCTACAAATACAACAAAATTAATAAAACTTAGAACTGAAATAAAAAAGAATTCAAAATACTAACAAATACTATAATAACATATCAATAATAGTAAAATAATTCTATTTTACTTGAAAAAGTACAATTTCTGTTTCTGTCATTAAAAGCCCAATTTCTCCTCCTCACACAGATTGACAATTATTGACAGACACTCGAACCAAACCCGACAGAGTCTTAATTTGTCTGTGCCACAAATGTGCTCGTTCACACGTAATTGCATGTGTGAGAGGCTGCAGGCTGTGTATAAAAACTGTCAGACTACTCGAGGTGTTGGTCTCTCATTTGCTCACCACACACACAAACCCACCCATCAACACACACAAACACTAATGTGCACGATCCCTTTTCAGGAATTCAGCTGTAGTGAAGAGAGGTCAAGAAGAATCAGCATAGAAGACAAATACCTGTAAGAGCCCAGATGGGGAAAAGACAGAAATAGAGGAGTTATGAAAGGTGACAAGTTGATATGAGTTCACAATTTAATAACAGAGACAGCAAAAACAGATTAAACAGACAAAAAGTGACAGTAAAGACATTTATGTTATGTTACAAAATATATATTTTAAATAAATGCTGTTCTGTTGAATTTTCTAATTACAAAAATTGCACAACTGTTCTCATTATTGATAATATTAATAAATGTTTCTTGATCAGCAAATTGGCATATTAGAATGATTCCTGAAGGATCATGTGACACTGAAGACTGGCGTAATGATGCTGACAATTCAGCTGTGCATAACAGGAATAAATTACATTTTAAAATATATTCAAAAAGAAAACTTTTATTTTTAACTGTAATAGTATTTCACAATATTAGTGTTTTTGCTCTATTTTTGATTAAAATAAATGCAGCCTTGGTGAGCATTCACAGTCCTCTCACCAACACAGTGAAAGTGGATGGGGATCAGGGGCTGCTAAACCCCAAAGAAGAGAAAAAAATTGCCAAGCATATAAAAGTTGCCTATACTACTCATTACTTCAGCCTTTCTCAAGTTTGAGGTGTGAAAGACCGATGCTGAAAGAGGGGGGTTTCATGACCCTTTAAAAAAAGAGCTAAATATCCTGAGACACATTCACATATAAACACACACACTCCACCCAATCCCACTGGCTCAAATGAACACCTCACTTTTCTTACAGCTATGACGCAATTAGAAACACACACACAGGTTTCCATCTCACTGAAGGGTGTGTGATGTTTTAATGAGTGACCTTTATATAGCTAGCATGGTAACTTTTGCCATGACGAGAACCAAGAAAAAAAAAAAACTTCAATTCACCAGAATTATAAACTCTTGAATGCAAATATTTGTGCTAGATGGGCTACATATAACAGTTACACATATCTTTTGTATAGCATGACTTTTACATTGCAAACATGAAAATTCAATGTGAACATCTGTTATTTAAAACAAAGCAAGCTACTGGCTTTTTAAAAGTGAAATTAAATTGATGACTGATTTAATGTTAGTGCTTCCATCAGTCACAGTTAATGTTGCAGTGGTTCACTGCAAAAAATGTTTTCGAAACATAAATACATGCTTATTCAGCATGAACTTGAAAAAACCTTGAGAATGCATTACTGATGAAAAACACATAGAGATAATAAACGCCAAAGACCACCAGCAGAGAAACTATTAGAGGCCAACAATGTTCTCCTAAAACACCCACAGCTATGTGCTGAGAAAATGAAAAGAGGGACAGAAACATTAGGAGGGAGAGAGAGGAGAGAGAGAGAGAGAGAGAGAGAGAGAGAGAGAGAGGAAAAAAAGAAAAAAAAGGAGAGATGAGAGAGAGAGTTCGAGACTATATGATTCCTCTTACACACTAATGAGAGGATTTTTGTCTATTTTTTAGATATAACATTAGTCCATGCAGATTAAAGGGTTTTATGTAAATAAATGTGAACACAATACAACTTATGAATATTCATCTTTATTTATCTCTAACTAAATACATTTACATTTATTTTAATAATTTTCATGATAATATTCGTTTTAAAGTAGTATGCACACTACAGTTTAGGGTTAGTAAGAATTTTTTGTTTTTATTTTTGAATGAAATTAATACTTTTATTGAGCAATGCTGCATTACGTTGATCAAAAGCGAAAAAATGCATTTTAATGTAAACATTTCTATTTCAAATAAGTGCTGTTTTTGAACTATCTATTCATCAAAGAATCACAGTTTCCACAAAAATGCTGAAAATTTGAAGAATAAATTGTTTTTTGAAATATTTTAAAACAGAAAATAGGTTTTTTAATTCTAATAATATTTCACAAATCACAATATTATAAACGGGGTGAGCTGTCTTTCAAAAATAGGAAAAATTCTACAGACACAAAACTTTTGAACAGTTTAGTTTCCTTATTTAAAAAGAAAATCATGCATCCAAGGGTTAAAATGTGGTGAGATGCAGACAAAGAATAAAGACATGGACAACATCAAGACTAAAACAGACATTTTGCCTATTTAAATATAGTTTTGTTTTAAAACCTCCTTTTAAACTGTGTGTGTGTGTGTGTGTGTGGTGTGTGTGTGTGGTGAACACACAACTGCTCATCTTCAGATTCCTATGTGGGTGGATCAGAAGTTCAGAGACGTTAGTGACGTAAAGGAGAGCAGGAGGAATTTCCACACCTCCCAAAACCGTTGACAGGATTTAACGGCAAACCCTCAGCGGCACGCCAGTGTTTCTCCACAAACGCTTTTAACATTCTTACTCCAGGATAAATGGAGGATAAGCTCCAGGATTTTAAACGTCTCTTACACAAACACACCAAGCGTGGCCCTCTTTCTGTTACCATTCCTCAAACTGACCGAAATAAATACAGACGTTTCACTCAACACAAGCTCCAGGCATAAACACAGTCACACTCTCACACACACACACCAGGGGAGCAGGTGCCAATAACAGGTCAAGCCTGGAGCTCTGACCGCTAAATAATAAAAATAACAAGGGGAAAAAACGTGACAGAAGAAATAAACACTGATGAGGACCAGCAAAGATCTCAAATGGAATTTCATACCTAATTGTATAAGGAAAATCTGACATATGCTTAGTCTTACAATGAAAATTATGCAGAATAGAAGGGATTATATGAAGACATTTACAGTTACTAAAGTTATTAAAGTTACTTAAATCACTTTTTTTGCTGTAAGATAGAGTTTGACCAGTCATTCTGTAAGCAGAATCTGTCAGACATCTGTGACAGATGCTCCGCATTAGTCTCTGTGGTTGACGGTTTTATGGTTCTTTTCAAATTAGTTATTAAAAGTCCCATCTTGATGTATCTTTATAAATGCGTATGGGAACGCAGACGGATAAATGAGTGTTTCTCATCATCTGGGACCAATTTTCTGTCATAGGCTACAAATTGGATTCTATGACGACATTGATTCATTTAGAAAAGGTTAAGTTTGACTATTATTCAGTTCAATTAGCAGGTGAAAATAAGAGCATACTGTAAGTGACAGTTTGAGAACAGACAAAAAAGGTGCTGGCATTCATGATTTTTACATTTTTGGACACTTAAAGGGATAGTTCACCTAAAAATGAAAATTTGCTGTTAATTTACACACCCTCGGGCCATACAAGATGTAAGTGACTTTCTTTCTCTCCAGTAGAACAACAGTAGAGTAGTCTTTAGGCGCAAACCGTCGGTCCTTTGTCTGCTTACAAATGCAAGTCAGCCAGCACTTGAGAGTCAAAAAATAAAAAAGCATATATACGCAAGACAAAATTAATACCCCAGGCTCCTGACGATTGGTTCTGTTGCAAAGAAAATTGATACACATATGACAACATTATATTGTAATCCATAGCCTCAGACAAATAGTGAAGTTCAATTATTTTCCTGCTTTTTTCAGACAAAGTGAGTTTTGATTGAGTAACATGTAGATTTGTGCTGCTCGCGCTGCAAATCGGTTCAGATGGTTCAGTCCTATGTTGTGAACCGGATCAACTAGTTCACTAAAAATAACCAGTTCAAAAAAATAATTTGGTCATCACTCTAGACCAGGGTTCCTCAAATCTTACCCTGGAGGTCCAATGCGCTGCAGAGTTTAGCTCCACCCTGATCAACTCAGCACCTGGGATTTTCTAGTGATCCTGCGACATTGATTAGCATGCTCAGGTGTGTTTGATTAGGGTTAGAGCTAAACTCTGCAGGAAAGTGGATCTCGTGTGCCAGATTTGAGGATCCCTGCTCTAGACTGGTTTTCCAGATTCATATAGACTTGCAGGTATTAAACTTCAGCGTTTTTTCTTGCACAGACAGATCATTTCACTTCATAAGACCTAAATATATTGTCAGGAGCCACGGTTATAAATTTGGCATTTTTTCTTTGACTTTTAGACACCGGTAGATGCTAACTTGCATTTTATTAATCACCAAGGACCTAAACATCTTCGTCACTGTTCTACTAAACTTACATCTTAGATTAACAGCAAATTTTCATTTTTGGGTGAACTATCCCTTTACTCAAAATACTTAACCACAAAAAGGACAACAAATCACACACAAACAAACAATAAATAAATAAATAACCCAACAAAGCATTATAAGAAATTGCCCATGCTACTCATTACTTCAGCCTTTTTCGAGTCTGTGGTGTAAAAGACCAGTGCTGAAAGAGTATTAACTATGATCCAAACTGCAAAAAATTACTTCAAGTCCTCAATTAGTATTCTAACTTTTTCTAGAACAGAAAGTAGAGAAGAAAAAAAAAACACTGTCTAAGGTATTATAAGAGTCATTGACTATCTTGAATATGATGAAATGCCTGTTTTCCACTTGCTTTTAACTGATACTTAACTGACAATGAATTACAGATTTATTACAGCCTTCCAGATGAACTACAGTCTTAATATCTTATGCAGTGTCACCTTCAAGTAAATGTATCTTGTTTTTAACAATTACACAAAAATTCTCATTAGGAACAGGATTTTTTGCATTGCGCTAACATTTCACAACAACAAAGTGACCATATTTACATCTTCATTTATAACAGCAGATCTATTGTTTTGCCACTTAACACCAAACTTGTGTAATGCAATGATATTCATACAATTTTAGTGTGACGTAAGTGTCTACATACTTTTAATTTGCCTCAGAGCTTTCGCTTCAGAGCTTTGTGTTTGACACGAGGCAACATGTGGCTGGTGGTTTTTTCACATTTTCATAAACTGACGCAGTTTTACAGTCTCAACCTTGCAGTTCACCCATCTCGTTTGATGTCGCTCTGCTTTTACGTAAAAGCCAGACGAAATATGCATGGCCACACGACAGTCTTTATTAAACGACACATGTGCCACATGGAAAATAGAGCATCACAGTTTATTAAAGGCCAGACCTTGGATGACACAGTGTGTTCTGCAGACGGAGCATAGGTGTATATTTGAATATATTTTAACATGTCATTTATTTATGTGATGCAAAGCTGAATTTTCAGCATCATTACTTCAGTCTTCATTGTCACATGATCCTTCAGAAATCATTCTAATATGTTGATTTGCAGTGCAAGAAACATTTATTATTATCAATGTTGCAAACAGTAGTGCTGCTTAATATTTAGACTTTTTTATGAGGATATTAATGAAAATCAAAGTTGAAAAGAACTGCCTTTATTTTGAAATCTTTTGTAACATTATAAAAGGCTTTACTGTCAATTTTAACCAATTTATTGGATCCTTGCTGAATAAATGTATTAATTTCTTATCAGTTCATTCTGTTCATTGTCTCCCTGTTCTTGTCCAACAGATGGATGTGTATTTTTGTTTCAGCGCTCTCAAAATAGCTTCACTAGGATCACGTCATGAAACAGACGACAGTGGCACACGTGTAAAAACTTGGATATAATGCACTAGAGCTCCTGCAGGCGAATGGATTGTGATCTATTGAGAATGTTCAATATCACATCACTCACATTCACCCAATGTCCACACACACACACAGCCGTATGCGGTGCTGTGTCTGCAGGAGATGATGGTTTTGCTATGGTTACATGTCGGGTTCGCAGGCTATGCCACATTAAGAGCATTGAGTGACGGAGAGAAAGAGAGGGATGTCATAGTGGCTTATCATCACACACTCATGTGTCGACACAATGACAAATCACACACACACACACACAGAGAGAAAAACACACACACACACACACACACACCACACACACACACCCACACACACACGACACACACACAAGACTGCTCATGAACACACCACACCCATACACGCTGAGCAAGACAAGAGTTAAGCATGATCAAATTGTAATTGATTTCAATAATCAAATACTTTTGAGAACATTTTTTTATAAATGTTAACTTTGGAAAGTTACGCCCCCTAGTGGGTCATCTAACTAAGTAGTTGTAACAATCACAGCTAAGCATTTTTCACATAAATTACTTACAGAAATACCATGGGTCAGCAATGTGACACAATTTTTCTCCTCCATATGAATATATTAGATTACTCAAAAATACATAAATACTATCATAACAAAAAAAATATTATTACAAAATTATTATAAAATACTTATTTTCTTCAATATGTTTTATCCATTAATATTTATGAAGTTAGTTAGTTTTTTGTTTCATTTGTGGGGGATTACTGTTAAAAATAGTTTTTTAAATAAATTTTTAGAAAATTTTTATCAAGATATTTTCAATCTTTTATAACTTGTTTTAAAAAAGAAACAATTTAGTTTTAAAAATTACATTGTTCACCAAACTGCAAAATACAAGAGAGTTCGCAACAAAAAAACCCATAAAACAGAGATAATTTATGCAAAATATCATGACCGAGTCAAAACATTTTTTTTTACATTTTTTATTTTTTTAAGAATTGTCCTATGTTCGCACACAAGGCTGCATTTTACTGTGCTGAAAAATAAAAATTCAAAAAGTAATTTTGTGCATATTACATGATTCAAATAACGTCTCGGTTACGTATGTAACCCTCGTTCCCTGAAGGAGGGAACAGAGATGTCACGTCATGACTGACGAATTTGGATCTCGCTTCAAGAGACCAATCTACTTAGAGTGTAACTAAACGAGCCAATGCACATTGGCATGCAATTATTGCATCCAGCTGCCGCTGATCACAGCGTGAGCATAAAAAGGCAGCCGGTGCAATGCATACCAGGTTTTCGCTGAGAAGACGAACCGGTGAACCGGCAGCTCAGCGGTGGTACAGCAGCCGTGGAGACGGGACGTGACGTCTCCATTCCCTACTTCAGGGAACAAGGGTTACCATACGTAACCGAAACGTTCCCTTTCAGTCGGTCACTACGAGTCACGTTGTGACCGACGAATTGGGATTCCCTACCAAAGCGCCATGGATGCTGCCCCTTCCTGTGCCCTGTGCGAGCCACCTGTGCCCCTTTTTTTGGTGTAGGCTGGGGCTCGCAACAAGAAGAGCATTCACCGTTGTCGTAGCACTACCCACTAAGTGAGATTGGATAACACTGGGAAAACGTACCCGTTCCACTTGGAACAGGGACGCTGCGGAAGCCCCATCCTTCCCGAAGGAGGTTTCGGAAGCAAATACAAATATAGCATCCGCTTAGGTGTATATGTATAACTGGAGGTGATTGTAACCCTCTTGAAATGGCAGAAGTCTGCCAGGGAAACACGTGCTCTGAGGCTATACCATGGACTTTACAAATATGGGATCCACTTAGGTCTCACATATGGAACACAGCCTTTTAGCAGTTCTCAAGGATTCATAGAGTGAAGGCCTGGCGCCGGACGTTCCGGCATGTCTGGCTGCCGAGGGGATGGAGGAGCTCGACAGGGTCTACAGTACGGACACTCTGGAGCAGTTTTAGCAAGCCAACACTAAACCGGGGCCTCTCAGTGCCTCTACCTGTTTGAGGTGAGAACACAGGAGGATACCGGCTCCACACGAAGGCTTTAGAATCTAGCGAACGTGTTGGGGGTTGCTCAGCCCCGCAGCTCTACAAATATCTGTCAGCGAGGCGCCATGAGCCAGCGCCCATGAGGATGCAACACTCCTAGTAGAGTGAGCTCGTAACCTGAGCGGGCAGGGCACACCCTGCGACTGATAAGCCAGGGTGATGGTATCCATTATTCAGTGGGCCATCCTCTGCTTAGAGATGCCTTTCCCCTTCTGCCAGCCTCCGTGACAGACAAAGAACTGGTCTGAGGTCCTAAAGCTTTGTGCCGGTTTACGTAGCACCTTAAGGCTCGGACGGGACAAAGCAAAACTATGGCTGGTTCTGCCTCCTCCGGGGGCAGCACTTGCAAGTTCACCACCTGATCCCTGAAGGGAGTAGCGGGAACCTTGGGCACATAGATGGGCCGGGGCCTCAGGATTACCTGGGTGTCAGCTGGCCCAAACTCTAGGCACGAATCTTCGAAAATGCGTGCAGGTCCCCTACCTCTTGATGGAGGCCAGTACAAGCAAGAGCAGAGTTTTCATTGAAAAAAACTTCAGCTCAACTGACTGCAAAGACTCAAATGGGCCCAGCTGTAGTGTTTTAAGCACCAGAGACATGTCCCAAGAGGGTATGGAGGGGGGCTGGGGAGGATTTAACCTTCTTGCCCCCTTAAGGAACCTGACGATCAGGTCATGCTTCCCCATCGACCTCCTTCTACGGGGTCGTGGTTCGCAGCTATCGTAGCGACATAAACTTTAAGGGTGGAGGGAGACAAGCTCCTCTCCGCGAGCTCATCCCTCCGATGCAGTGTCGACATCCGGCTCCCGCGTGAGCTCACAAAGGGATACGGCCCAGGCCGTGCCTTTTACGCTCCCTGATCTGAGCGCTAGAGGAGTGTGGGCCCCCGAGGGTTCGGTTTCCAGTGAGGGGTTGCCACCACTGTAATTCTCAAACCACCCTGCTAACCCGCCGGAAGTACCCTCGCCCGGCAGCCCGCCAGGACTAGCACTAACCCGGGCGCAGAGGCAACAGAGCCTCCTCCCCCCTGTGAGTAAACTGAGCCTGCCCGCATCTCCTTATGGTCTCTTCCCGCAATGGGAACATGCTCATCCACGGAACGCACCTTCAGCTGCTTCATGCCCAGACCCGTATGCAGCAATCGTGACCATCCACCCTGCGCCAGGGTACCGTCACATCCAAACGCACTGGTTGAAACGGCCATCTTTAAAAAGACATCCTTCTTCTACAAAGACGCACCCGTGGAGCCTCTTTTAGAAAATGCTCTTTCAGTGAAATACACTTTTAGTGCTGCGCGCACAGGGGAACTGGCCGCTTGCAGCACAACACGGGTTAGTGCAGCCTGAAGTGCGCAATCCACTCGACACAGGAACGACCACCGCTGAAGTGCCGTCCGCCAACACCAGAAGCTTCCCGGAGCGCATTGCACTCGTAGGCTCACGAAGACACTGGATGGAGCAGAAACGTGTTGGTCCGCTCGGCCCAAAGCAAAAAGCGGTAGTGCCTGCACCCGCTTGGCCCTTTTTAGGCTCACGGCTGTGATCAGTGGCAGCTTGGATTTTGCAATGCCATAAATGGTTCTCGCAGCAATACGCAGCGACATAAACTTTAGGGTGGAGGGAGACGCTCCTCTCTCAGCGAGCTTTCTCCCTCCGATGCAGTGAGCGACATCCGGTCGTCGGGAGGAGCACCAAAGGATACGGCCCAGCGCGTTCCTTTGACCGCTCAACTGGATCTGTGGATTGGCTCGTTTAGTTACACTCGAAGTAGATTGGTCTCTCGAAGCGAGATCCCAATTCAATCGGTCACTACCTGACTCATATATTGATGAAAGCGAACGATGTGAATTGTAATATATTTTAAAATTTAATTTATTCCTGTGATGGCAAAGTTTAATTTTCAGCATCATTACTCCATCTTCAGTGTCACATGATCCTTCACAAATCATTCTTATTATTTTGATATATATTTTTATATATTTATTTTTTAATCACAGATGTCATCCTAATATGTTTTGTGGCACTGGATACATTTTTCTTTTCAGAATACTTAATCAAATGCAACATTTAAAAAACGGAATGTATTTTAAATATAACTCTTTTCTAAATTTACTGCCACTTTTGATCAATTTAATGCATCCTTACTGAATAAAAGTATTAATTTCTAAAAAATTCTTACTGATGCCAGAACGGTATTTGATATAGCTAACAAAACTAAATCTTAAAAACTGACCTATGACTGACCTCTTCTTAAATGCTTATAATCTAATGAAAGAGATATTACTAACTCAGACAAGTGGACTTCTCTGGACTTTATTATTTTCATCATGAACATTAGAGGATCTAGCCTCAGGAAACTACTGCTATTACAAATGTTCTTCATTTAGCAGAAGCTTCACTTATTCAAAGTGACTTACAGCAGACCTACCACAAGGACAATATGGGGTTATGTCTCAGCTGGAATAGTGACAGTTCATGCAATGTTTCAATGATCTGCCCAGATCTTAAACCACTACGTCACACCATGCTAAAAACAATGCTGCATCTGCGATAGTAAAAACTGCTGCTGTTCCTCCATTCACTGTCTGTGTCGTGGAGTGTCTGGGTGGGCCTGAAACGCTTTAGGCAAAAACAATGTAACTCTCTATTCATTTGTCAGTGTCTTTGAAAACGTGTCAGAGGAATTACAGCCATCGTAAGAACCATATCATCTCCCGTCTGGCTAAAAAAATAAAACTGCAGCTGAAGAAAGAGCAGGGACGGCAAAATCTCCCCACAATACAGAGGAGAAAATACAGTCTGGTTAGCATTTAAAATCGCCTTGTAATTAAAACATTATGATTATTACACTGGATTTCGCTCTACATATTTAATGAGATTAAGCACTGCCTCCAGATAATTTGCCCATGATATAATTTCACAGGCTTTTTTCACTGCTGTAGACTGTGAAAACTGAATTTAACGGCATTCCTGAAACCAAACACAAACAGCGTGAACCCGAATACGTAGAATACTGCTCTGGGATCAGACTGAGAAAACACTTCTGAACCGTGTTAAAACTTGTAGATATCTAAAAGAGTAAGCTGTTTTATTCAAATAAGAATAGAAATGTATAAATATGTTACGTGAAACTTAAGTGACATTTAAATGTGCTTTAAAAATAAATAATCACTGTGAGTTTTACCCAGCTAACAAAAAATGTAAGAATGTTTTGCTAATGTTCCTATTAAGTTAAAAATGTTATTTCTTGAACATTCAATGTTTTAAACAGATATTTTTTTATATGAACATTACAGGAAAATTCTATTGTATCATTTATCATTATAGAAATGTTACGTTTTAATGTACTCTAAACATTCTGAAACAAGTAACATTTAAAAAGTAAATAAATGAAAAATAAACAAACATCCAACTCAAAAATATTCCTTGAACGATTTATAAATAATGTTTGTCTGCTAATGCTTTGAGAACATTACTAAAGACCAGACAACTTAGAATGAATGTTTGCTCAAACTTTTGAGAGGACCTTGTCAGAGCGTTCAGAGAACTTTCCATGTTCCTTGAGTCAAAACTCAGGCCATCTGATACAAAACTAAATTCAACAGTAATTGAGTCTTTGAAAACATTTCTGAACAAGAATTGAGTTAAAATGACAGTTAGCAAGCTGTTTAATTAAAATACATTCAGATTAAACTTCATAAAAAAAATGTCGGCTATCTAAATCAAGCTCAATTCAACAGGGAATGAGTGTGAATCTGTTTTCATCCAGACCTGGTGTGGCTGTGAATGGAATATCAATATTGATCAGACAGGTTCATATCTGTATTGAGCAGCTATTCAGGCAGGTGCTGATCTCAGGGCGCCACCTGGAGTTAGACTGATGAACTCCACCTCTGAAGCATTTTTTCTGTTAACCTCTCTTGTAATTCCTTGAAGCCAACTTACAGTGTCACTTCAAAGGATGTGTTACGAGTGTGTGTGTTCACTGGGAATGGGGCCTATGACTTTGGTGTCACCAGCACAATGCTCTACACCAGTCGTAGGAGCTTTTTATTTAAATGACTATTTGCATTTTTTTATTAATATAAAAAAATCATGTTCTGCGACATGCTAATAACTGCATATAGTTGTAAGAATGTTAATACAGTATATATACAGGAAAGATTAAATTATAATTTAATATGTCTAAGATAAGAACTATATCACTAAGCATAAGCATGAGGTCCAGTTAAATTATTCCAAATCAATTAAAGTCAAAAGACACGATAAAACATAAAAGACATCTATTCATTTTAAGTCCGCTTTGGATAAAAGCGTCTGCTAAATGTCTAAATGCAAATCTATTAATATGCAAATTACATGCAGTGGGGTTCCAAACTCAGAGATGATGTGAGAGATCTACTATGAGCCACCAGGGGGCAGCTCACAAATGCTGTACATGCTGTACAACTCAAACTACTTACAGTCAATTAAAAACATACAAATGTGTAATAAGGAGTAAGGTATTGTAATATTTACAATATGTCCTGATTATATTCACAGAGTTTGGCTAGATTGCTCAAACACTGACTGACTGATAAAACTCCAGAAGATTTTTAACATTCAAGAGAATGTCAAAAATAAAAGCAGTGTCAATATTGGTATTGTGTGTGTGTGGTGTGTGTATATATTATATATAGTATATATGTATATATATATATGTACTGAACTCGACTGACAGTCTTTTTATGATCAACCTGATTATTCACGAGATATGGGGACAAAGCTAAAATATATATTTTTTAAATAGTCATTATTATTACAATTCTTTTTTTAAATATTTAAAATGCGATTCATACAAAAACAATTTGCAAATTAAATGAACTTTTATTATATAGTTTTTGACCCGGTTTATTGTCCTGCATGTGAATGTATTAAGTATAAATGCTTAGAAAAGTCAACAAACCACACAACTTGAGGTATCATTCTTCTATAATGGTGTGAGATAAAGTACACTAACCCTAAGTATAAGCGAAAGCACGAGCCTTTCAGACGGTGGAGAGGAGATCCTTGAAAACAGTTTCTTACACCCAAAACAGCCCTCAAAATCCCAGCTACTCCTGCATTCTTTTCTACCTTTGAAAACCAAGATGCATTTAAAAGACTGCAGGATATTTATCTTCCTTTCTTTCGTTTGACCCATCTTTCTTTTTCAGACCTGCTTTCTTTTCACTGCAATCCAAGCAGAGAGGAAACATTGAGAGGGAGACGAGGGCCAGAGGAAGAGGTGGGATGAAACCAATTAAAAGACTACAAGTCATGCTTGAGCAGGACAGGCTTGATCTGTGGTGCGAGCCGGAGACGTGGCCTAGGAAACCCTTCAAACGCAGGGGAGCAAAAGTTGCGTAAAGGAGAGGAGTGTGTGTGTGTGCTTGGCGGAGGGGAAACTCATTAAGCTGGGCTGCAGATAAGAGCCTGTCACAGTCAAAGAGTCTGTATACAAAGGAGTGAATAAAGAGCATACAGCGGTTTTCAGGGGAAAAAGACGATGAAAAGGGGTTGGTGGGGTGAGTAAAGGGGTAACGCAGGGGGAGAGACGGCTGTGGCTGTTGGGAACAAATGTCCTGAAAAACCAAATTATATTAACAAAGAGGTAATAAAAAGACCAAATAATGTCTTACTTCACTTGTAAATATGATTATTGTCAGTTAGAATGGTAGGATCAGTCCCGTACAGTACGGGTGAATGCTTAATCGCAATAAAATCAAAATCGCCATATGGCTTAGTGCAATTTAAAACAAAGGCTGCAATTTAAATACACTTCTATTAATGTTGTTTTATTATGATTATTGTAATTACAATGATTCCTCCCATCAGAAATATTACTATTGAATAATATTGAGAAAAAAATAGTCTTTAACAAAAATTCCACAATAAAATACAATAAGGAAAAGAAGAACCAATAAAATATCACAGTAATTTTTATATATTATGTTTATTTCCGATTACCATGTTATTTCTACATATAAAAAAATATTAATAACCAATATTACACAAACCAACACCATTTACTACTGAATAATAGAGACATATCATATTTTATAAAACAAAAACTTAAATACAATTATTATATTAATAAAATATAAGAAACAAAATAGAAATATTACTAATCATTAGAAGATTTGTCTTATTTATGTAAAACTAGGTAAAAAATATTTAAAATGATCATAATACCGCAACAATGAGAAGATAAATAATCCACAATTATTTTTATACTATTCTTGTGTGTATTGACTTTGTTAATAGTAAATAAAATATTAAACAAAATAAAATATTACTACGAAAACTTCCAGACATTTGATCATCATACTAAAATAATTATTATCTATTATTAAACTATTTTAAATGCATTTTAATTTACAAATTTTGACAGTAATTTCTGAGACAAAAATCTCAACAATTGCCATACTTAGGCAGGAAGTGCTCCATTATGGTTAGAACAGCTTACTTATTCTGTTTGTGCAAGATTAGGGTTTGGATTAATTATAATAAGCTTGATTTCAAAACAATAGAGCACAACCCTGATATAAAAACTGTTGTGCATGTGCATGCTCTGCTTAATGATACTAGCACTGTTGCTCAAGGCAGAAGACATGGGAGAGAGATGTGTGCCACTGACAAAGCCATTAGAGAGTGTGTGTGTGTGCGTGTGTGTGTGTGTGTGTGTGTGTGCATGGCTATAATAAGGTCATTAGGGTTGATACAGAATATATCAGTGTATGATTGAGTGGCAGTGAGAAAAAAGAATTGCACACACACTCACATTCACAAACTCATAATAACTGTGAGTGTTAGATGTGGCTCAGAGCAGACAGGATGATCTGTTTGTGTGGGTAACATGATTGGAAAACGGGACTGAATGAGAATGAATGAATCTTTGTGTGATTCTCTCTTTCTCCTGCTCTCTAGTGTGTGATGGAGGGATCTTTCAGGAGCTCAGTGTGAGTCACACACACCACAGGAGCTGAGATTTCCTGCTGATCTACAGCAATATATGCCCAGACACACACACACACATTCATATTCTACTCTCATGCCATCCTTTTTAACAACCATATGATGATCACAAACAACCAGCTTTAAACTGTTATCAACCATAAATAGGCTATGCAGCTTCAAACAGCTAATGACCTTAAATGGACAGTCTCAACTACCTAATGTCCATACATAATTAAATTAAAACACCAAATGACTATGCATGACCATCAACAAATTACTATAAATGCTAATAACCAAAAACAACCCACTTGATCGAGCTAATAGCCATAAATGAGTTTCTGGCTAATGACTACTTACAACAACTAATGATCGAAAACCATCTACTGACCAGTTTTTATCAGATAAATGTCCAAAAATGAACCAATTTAACCTACTAATCAGCAGTTTCAACCAGTCAATTGCCATAACTGACCTGTTTAAAACAAGTTAATGATTAAAAATGACCAGTTTCTACCAACTAATGACCAAAAACAACATGTTTCAACCTACTAATCAGCAGTTTCAACCAGTTAATTACCATAACTGACCTGCTTAAGTATATGGCCAGTTTTCACCTGCTAATGACCAAAAACTACCAATTTCAAATTTATTGACAAGTTTCAATCAGTTAATTGCCATAACTGACCTGCTTAAACAAGTTAATAACTACATATGACCAGTTTCCAACATCTAATTTCCAAAAATAATCCACTCCAACCAGTTAATGACCATAAATGACCCATTTCAACCAGCTAATAACCAGTTTCAACCAGTTAATGAACATAAACAATCTGCTTTGAACGATTATTGACCAATTTCAACAAGTTAATGAACATTAATGACCAGTTTCTACCAGCTAATGACCAAAACATCCTGCTTTAAACATATAATGACCAGTTTCTACCAGTTAACAACTTTCAACCAGTTAATAAACATAAACAATCTGCTTTAACTGGTTAATGACCAGTTTTAACCAGTTAATGACCATAAATGACCCATTGCAACCAGCTAATAACCAGTTTTAACCAGTTAATGAACATAAACAATTTGCTTTGAACGATTAATGACCACTTTTAATCAGTTAATGACCAGTTTCTACCAGCTAATGACCAAAAACACCCTGCTTTAAACATCTAATGACCCATTTCATGACTGTAATTGACCTGATTCAACCAATCTGACTATAAATCAGTATCTTCAACTTTATAACTGACCATAAATGACTAGATTCAACCTGCTAATGAATACAAACCACCAGCTTCAACTAGCTAATGAGCATAAATGGTCAACTACAACCATATAAATGCATTTAACATTTAGTCATGTAACCCATAGTTTTGTTAGTTAGTTAGTTAGACTCTACGAAGCGGAATTAGCATGCGCAGCGTGTGACCTCCAATACACAAACCTTCAAAGTTAAGCAGCTGACGGCGACATAAAGGCTAATGTTTCAGCAAGCTTTCGGGGACACAGATGGAACAAAAAACACGCACCGTGTTTGACAAGGTACCAGGATGATGCAAGGTGACACTGTGCTGGCAAACACTTGGCAGTTAAGATGGCAAAGGTGGGGAGAAAAACATGTCAGGCTTGCTCAGCTAACACACGGGTGTTGTCTGAGATGAGAGTGAAAAATCTGCCACTATTTGAGGTCACAAGGTCACCGGCTGACTGTTTACCGCAGCAAGATAAGGACACAGCAGCTAACAGAAGGGTGAGACAGGGCAGGTGTGCTGTTTCACAGATGGAATCACACATGAAATGATTTTGAGGGAGAAACATGATTGGTTAGGGTCAATACAGCATTTTAAAGGTTAGCTGCAAAGGTTGCCAGGTCCTCTGTAAGTGCAGATGGTGAAATTAAATTTCTGAGATGGATTATGGGGACATATGTAGCATTTTCTCAGTAGATCAAGAAAAGAGTGACAGGAAGTGTTGGGAAGGAAGAGACACATAAGCAGCACAGCACAATATGGCAGGAGAACATAAAACACTGTATCGCAGTGGCCTGTAAATGTAAAAAAAAAAGCCAAAATTCTTGACATTGTTTTGCCCTCTATTGCTCCCTCTCTCCCTTCTTCCTTCCTATTCCCTCTTTTATTCTTGCTGTCGGTCTCTCCTCCTGACAAAGATGATCCAATCCTCTCATTCATTATTTACAGCAGCTGAAAGCGCTTATCCGCACAAACACACACACTATTACAGATACCTATAACTGCAATAAGTCTAGACCTCATTGTTTCTTTGATATAATTATTTATCAGTTTTATTACAATGATCTATCCTGTAGTCAGCTCTTACACTAATTATTGATCAACACTGAATACTATCGAGACTAGTTCCTTAAGCACTTATACTCATATTAATTGCTATATTAATGGCCAAAAACTGATCTGATATCAGCTTTCCTGTGGCTACAATATAAATTGCATATAGTAAATAAAACTAGGTCAATATTTCTAGAAGGAAATAACATGGATTTCAAGTACATGCCTTGTTTTCTGTCGGCAACAACAACCTTTAAAGAATAAAAGCTCCTTGAGAAGGTTAAACTGACATAAGAAAATCAATCATTTAGTATAAAGAAATGCAAGAAAGAAGACAAGTCAGTATGCTAGTATTACTAACATTATCAATGTCAGTCTGATAACTGAATGGTGAATATTCTAGCAAAATAAGCCAGTGGAAGATATTGTAATAAGACAAATCTTTAAAAATGACAGAGAGAGAGAGAGAGACGGACGGACGGATGGATGGATCCCTCTACAAATACAGTACAGTACAATAAAATATGGACTTTTTATTGGAAATCCATTTGAATCTATCTGTCATGTATTAGTAAGAAAATGAAAGCTGAAATGTGATTTGTTCAAATTAAATGTCATTCCTCCACCCAGCAGGTCTCTCATGTCGCCTCTCAACCTCCAGATCCTCTAATGGAGAGAGAATTGATCAACGCTCTGCAGTTAATGACATGAGCGCCTAAAAAATGTGGGTCTCCTGGGCACCTGATGTCAGATATATGAGCCCACCATCTATATGTGTGGCTCTGAGAGGAAGTAAGTGGGCGGAAGTTATGAAGAAGTCAGATATAAACAAATAGATAAAGATAATTTGTAGTTTAGGAACATGAACAAACATTAGGGAAATAACAGGATACCGTAAAGTGTATTCACTTCAAGAAAAAAAGCAAAGAAGAAAAAAAAAAAGCTTTGGGAAACCTGTTTGAAAACAGTCAAAATCTGTTCGGTGTGAATTGGCATTAAGAAAGACAAAAAGAAAGAGGGAACAATAGAAAGAGAGAGACATGTCCTTGCCCCCATGCATCTGCAGCTCAGTGATGAGGACAGATGAGGTCATTATAATGGGGTTAGAGTGCCCACCTGTGCATGGACCTAATGATCCGTAAACACACACACACACACCAGGACAGAGTCAACAGAGGCTAAAGGCCCATTCACACCAAGAACGATAACTATAAAGATGACTATAAAGATAATGATATTAGCGTCCACACCAGCGAACGATATCGTCTGTTTATTCTAAGCGCACTCTCATCTGCCGCTTTAAATTCTCGAGCTTGTGAGAGCAGGATTGATTATGATTGGCTGACAATATTTTTATCATTCATCAGCTGGAAAAAAAATCGTTCTGAAAGTGATTACAATGATATCGTTTCTCTGTGCCTTTATCGTTATAGCTGTGGTGTGGACTCTGCTATTCTTTAATACTGAGAAAGATTTATCGTTATCTTTATAGATATTGTGCTTGGTGTGAACCAAGTCAGATTCAAGAATGGGCTCATAATGACTCAATATAGTATACTTATGATATCAATACAGTGAATCAATGTGCTTTTCCCTTTTTCTTTTGTTGTTTAATAAACAGTAAGGACACAGTCAACAGCTGGTATATTAGGCTGCTGTCACTTTAAGACCTAATGCACCGGTCCAATATACTGACAATCATCTTCTTTCTTTCTTTCCTCACTGTAATGTTCACTTAAGACATAACTGACTGTGTTTATGTGAATACTAGCCAAGACAAGCATTTTGACATATTTTTGTGTGTATTTGAGTCATAAATATATAGCACAACCGGTGTAGAGTGATTTCCCAAACAAATGACTCTTATTAGTTGGTTATTGTTAATGAATTAAACCAGAGAGCCTAACCACTGTAGTCAGATTCAAGAATGCTCTCATAATGAGGCATTTCGATTTAGTGAATCAAAAGAATACAGTACAACCAGTATAGTCCAATTCACTTACAAATGACTTTTCTGAGCCGGTTCCTTTCAGTGAATCAAAGACAGACAGCATGACAAGCGTAGAACGATTATTGAAACAAATGTTTCTTAAGAGTCTGTTGTTTTAATGAAAAATTCAAAAAGGCAATTACAGGTTTTAATTATTCTGAAAAGATGTATAATGATTGCACTTATGCTGCAGAATTTAATGCAATTTAAAGCAGGGATAAATTATTTAAAAGGTAAACTAAATGGACATTACACATTCTTTCTAAAATATCTAAAAGACAAAAAGCTAGTGATAAGTCTGCAATAAAACTTTCTCCATTTTCCATGATCCACCGACAAAATAGAATGATTCAGCTTTATTATCTTTCAGTGTTTCTTTACTGCAGAAGCAGGGCACGGGCTGTGAAATATGATTTCAGATATGAGAATGGAAGCTGACAGCTGCTTACTTCAGAGAGACAGCTTTTGTTGAACACTGTCAAACTTCAAAACCATATCAAAGCCAATTCATAAAGTGGATTGTGTGCATGTTGACGAGAGGGAGAAACACTTCTGCTCTCTCCAAGGATTTTTAGTAAAACTGTACATGTACATCTACATGAAGAAGAGAATAAGTCTGTCATTCGCTTATGAGAAAACATGAAAGATTATGATCCATGTTATTATATACATATACATATTTAAAGTGCTGCTCTGTGTTTAAATGATATCAAATGATTACTTATGAACTTGGCTGGTTAAAGTCTAGCAATGCACGAAATAAGCAAGACAATGCATTTATGCTTCATGCATTTCTGTGTTTTGTTTTCAAAATACATGCATGCACTAGATGTAAAATTCCAGTTGTGGTTGCATTGATTTTAGATTGGCCCAGCCCTTTCAATATTACAGATTAGATGGGCCCCTTCCTGTCAGACTTTGCCATTTTTGGCCAGGCCTTTCCCCATCCATCTTCCTGTCTATGTCAGAGCTGACCTCTATGAAAGGATGAAGCTCTGGCACAGGAGTTTCATGAATCATCAGTCTCCTAGACAGCAGTTAAAGAGGAAGTCACCTTGTGCTGCTGTATCAGGACTCACAGCTATAGAAGCTGATTCTGCCACGGAATAAAAAATAAAAAGGTAACTGCAACTTTTTCATCTCACAGTTCAGACTTTTTTCTATGAATTGCTAGTTTCTATCTTCATTTCAAGATTTGTCTGCAATTATGACTTTTTTCACTGACTTTTTTCACATAGAAAACTATTCTTATATTAAAGAGCACTGGTGTTCACCGTATCATCAAAAGAAGAAAAAAAAAAGAATATCGTATTCTATTATATATAGATATAAAATTAAATTTTATATATTATATATATATATAATAAATTGTTCTACAATACACCTGCATCCATACCTTCAGTAGACCTAAACATCAAAATGTCCTTTCCTTTTTTTGATCTGATCGGCCACCACAAAATTGAGAGTTTCAAAAAAGTATTATAAAAAATGTAAAAATACCCAAAATTAAATTATGTTTTTTAATTGCTCACCTTATTTTTTTTTCAAACCTATATCATTTCCCTGTTCTGTTTAAAGCATAAGAAGATATTTCTAATTTCACAAAGGAGTTACACCGGTTTGGAATGTGTTATTTTCATATTATTTATCTACATATCAATTCATATTTCTATTTAGAATTAGTTTTCTTTTTATATTTGCACTTTATTTTTTCTTATGGGTTTCATTTTAGTTGTGTTATGGCTTTTTGACATTTATTAGTTTTCTTATATAAATATTGCTTAACTGTAGGTTCACTGTAGTTTTAATTAATTTATATATAATTAATAAATTAAGATATAGTATTCATATAATTTATAATGTATTTATTTTTATTATTAAATTTTATTTTATTACATATTTATATTCTTTGATTCAGATTATTCAATTACACAACACACACACACACACAAATGTAAAGATGACTGAACTATCACTCAGGCTAGAAAATAGTCACAAAAGTAGAAACATCATTTGTAGTATAGCTACATTATTGTCATGTCATCTTCTAATGTTTCTTCACATCAGTCTTTTGCTTTCACTTTTTTGATACTATCAGATCAATCCTCTTGTTTGTCATGAAGCTCTTCTTTCAAGCTCCTTGTAAATATGCATACACTCAGTCAGCCCACACACTCCTCTAGCAAATTATATTCCCATCGCCTTCACCAGCCCAAGAACTTGCTGAGGTGAGCAAGTTGATTCCTCTGCGCTCGGCGGCTGTCCCGCTGGAGACAGGCTGAAGTGTCTCTCTTTATTATACTCACAATGTGAAAGCCTTAGCGAAGAGAAGCCATACTGTACATCATGACTCACTGTGCCCCGCTGATCTATTATTACAGTCTCTACAGCAGCAGACACTGCCAAGAGAACAATGTTACTGCTCATCCACTTTGACTCAGATGATTCTCCTATAGTCCCTTATGAGGAATAAAATTAATTAGACAATTGTTGACATACAGTAAGAAATTAGAGCTATTAATGATTTGTACACAGTTATTAATGATTTGTACATTTGTCTTGTGAGAATATAAGTCTGCAAGATATAAACTCAGAACTGGGAGAAAAAAAGCCTCAATTGTGAGAAAAAAAGTTGCATCAATACATGCTTAAATTAGAGAAGATCTCATATAAAGAGTGGTACTCATGGGTATTCATGGTATCATGGGATCAAGAAAAAAAAATCCATAAACCATTATGAACTATAAACCAATAGACTAATTAGAAAAATTGTCACTATTAAATGTTTTGCACAATTATTTTCTTGAAAAAAAGCTGAATTTTAATAGATATAAAAGTCTGAACTGTTTTGAACTTTTATGTTTTTTAGTTTTCATTTTAATTTAAGTTTTAGTAATTTTACATTTACATTTAGTCATTTAGCAGACACTTTTCTCAAAAGCAACTTACAAATGAGGACAATAAAAGCAGTCAAAACTAATAAAAGAGCAACAATATATAAGTGCAAATGACAAGTCTTCCGATATAGGCGTAACGCCGGACCTAGCCACGGTTTTTTTTTAAATAAATAAATATATATATATACACACACACATACACACCCACATATACAACAGTTCGTTCTTGGTTTCTCTAAATCTATTTGTGAGAACCGTGAATCATTGTACTGGTATCGCGCACCCACGGCACGCACCTTTCACAATTTTGTACACTACTCCGCTTGTTCTAGCCGGGTCTAAGTTTTTTTTTTTTTATTATTACTGAGCTAATCGTAAATACGTTAGTTATAAAGAATAAACGTTAGCTTTGGCGGTCTCTCTCTCTCTCTCATTTGGATGCACGTCTTGCCTCATTGTTTCTCTCTTATAACCTCATTTTTTCTCACTAATAACCTAACTGAAGCAGCACGTGCCCTTGATACGAATTCTAAAAGTGACATGTATGTTTAATTGTCAACTTGAGCTTTGAATCCGTGGCAGAAGGAAGTAGTTCCGCACAAAAGAGGGTTTTATTAGGCACTCCGTTGATTCTTGTTTAATTACACACATGTTCCATCAAACTGTTGTATAAACGCAATATCACTCTCGTACTCAAGCGATACCGGCTCTGTATCAGCGGCTGTGATTAGGCCAGAGGCACGAGGCTGATGCTGATATAGAGCCGGTATCGCTCTTGTACTCGAGTGATATTGCTCATTTATATATATATATATATATCATATATATATATATATATATGTATATATATATATATATATTATATATTGGGCGTCGCATGCACTGCGCTTAATTCAAAACCCTTCAACGTGTTAAAATTATTCAACGCAATTAACGCAAAAAAGCACAATTTCTATTCTAATCCATATTTCCCGATTTCGCTTCTCTGTTTGCAATCAGATCATTTTAAGCCGCTAAACTCCGGGAACGTTTTCAGTCCAATGATCCAGTAAGCAAATGCATTCAAACAATCAGTCCAAAACAGTGCTAATGTAAAGAAAATCAGGCTGATTACATCAGAGATTGCAGAGAGAACAGAGACTTGCGTTGCTTTTTCAGTGAATTATTAATTCCAGTGTGTTTCGCTTTAAAACACAAGCTCTGTGATTGTTTCTGAAGAGCGCGAGAGATCACTCACGCGTCGCGCAGTGTGAAATACAGACTGAACGTAACGTCAAAACATCCCACCACTGTATGATATGCAAACTACGTTTTCTCGGCTGGATAAAACAAACCAGCTTCTTTTGATGTTTGCGTTTTGATGGTTGAGGATTGCAATCAAGGTAAAGACGATTGCAGTGACGTACAGGAGTCGTAAAAATGCACAAATGTATCAATTATAACTTCTTATATCATTTGGTTCTTTGGTGTCCTTTTGGAGTTTTTAAGTGTCCTTTTTTGGAAAGTCATCCAAAACATTTTCTTGAAAAAAGCTTGCAGAAAATATAAATTATCATCCTTCAATCTTTTGGTTTACTTTGCTTGATATAGTAAATAATGACAAAATTAACGTATTAAGCAAGATAAATGGTACATGCTTAATATCATGATAAGTGTGTGATTAATCGTGATTAAACACACAAAAAGGGCGCGATTAATCACGATTAAAAAATGTTTTTTCTAGGACACCTAATATATATACTGTATATAGATATATAATATATATATATATCTACTGTAATATATATATTATAGCTTGATCATAATATAGCTATATTATATATATTTGTATATCTATATAATTACACATATATATTATACAATTATACACACACACACACACACATACAGTCTATATATATATATATATAGATATTATAAACACAACGACACAAACGAAAAACAAGTAATAGAATAGAAAATAGAAAGCTAGCTTTTTAAAAAATAAATAGAAGACAAATAGATGAAGCAGATTAAAATAGAATAGAGAGTGCTAGAGTTAGAGGGTCAAATAAAGATGTTTTAATTTTGTTGTTGTAATTTGTATTATGTTTTATGTATCTCTTTCGATGTTTTGATTTCATTTCAGTTTTAGCAATTTTACGTGCTTTTGTCAGTTTTTTTTTTTTGTTGTTGTTTTTGTTTTTTTAGTTTTAGTTTTAGTAATTTTAGTGCATCAATTTACGTATTTTAAGTAAGTTGCCAAGGCAATATTTATAATTTCCATGTTTTTTTAAGTTGAAGTTTTTCATGTATTAGTTATACGTTTATTTAACTGATAATTATATTTTATTTCAGCTTTATTTCAATTGCTGAAAATGATTTTAATAGTGAGACTCTCAGAAAAACAAAAACACCAAGGATAAACCAGATTACTATATCCATTTGTTCTCTATAAAAATCGTATTCCTTCCTAGAAAAAACAATTAATATATAACAAAAAGATCTCACCTGTGATCTTTCTGTCCTATGGGAAACTGTGGAACTGTCTTGAGTGATCTGATTGGCTGTGCCAGTGTCCTCTAAACTAATTAAATGCCATTCTATATTCATAATGAGGTTAATGCTACAATGGGCTTGTTTGCTGAATTAAATGCGTTCCTGATGGGTTCATGCCACTGTTAACAAAAACCAGCAAGAACACTGTCAGCGCTTCAGAGAATGGCTACTTGATTTGCATAAATCCTTTGTCCGGCAAATAGAAATATTGTGGGTTGAACTCAGAATGGAGGCAAAGCAAATGATACAACCTCACATGGCGCTTCCAGATGCTCCATATCAACTTCACCATCTCTCTAACACCAGAAATACCAAAATGAAATCACATGCTCAATTTGAATGCAGATGGTGCGTGCTGAATCTGTGCAGCTGCATGACAGATACTTGTGTCATCATTTTCAAACAACTGCTACAATGCTACCATATTATAATGGATGCTTTAGGGTTAAAGAACAAGGTTCAAGTCAGAGTTAACAATGAGTAAGGTTACAGCTAAATAAAAAAAAAAGCTTTCTATTTGCTGTTTCAACGTAAAGTTAATTTCCACTAGGTAGCAGCACTCACAGTTAGGCTGTTGCTTTCAATAATTAGTCAAAGAAGAACATGAAAAATGGCAATAAAACAACCAAATCTACAGGAAAAAGCAACAACAACTGTCTAAATAGACTGTTCTTGGTCACAATAAGCTACATTATTCACCAGACTTAATTACAATAGTCAAAACTCCCACTTGCAAGAGTATTTCTTACAAACACATTTAAAAATTAGCTGAATTTCACATGAAATACAAGGTCCAATACAATACTTACACATTCCCTTATGAGACCACCAACAATAGACTAAATATGAACACAGCCATGCGAACATAAGGGACAGGACAAACACAATAGATTTGAACTGTGTCTGTCGAAGCGTGTCGGGAAAGCGTGTATTCCTCACCAGCTTCACTGGGAAATGTCTTACAAACAAACATATGATTGACACAAATGAACCCGGAGTCACCCTTCAGGGCTGAGAGGACAGGAGAGGATCTCATGAAGGAAAAACAGAAATGACACATCTGCTGTAATATGTCAATCAGTGACTTAAAGGGCAGAAGATCGCTGGGATATACCCCCCTCTTCCCTTGGGATAAGGCATAATGAATAATTCCAGATGATAAAAATGCTATGACAGTTGTATGTGTATTATGGCATTATAATCTTTCTTCTTTAAGTATTTTTTTGTCAATTCTCAGTTTTCATAAAGCAATAAGCCTTGATGAGTCGTGCATTAGAGTGATTTTACCAAGGTTGACAAAAAACAACAACATAAAAATGAAGCCGAAAATTGACAATTTACTTTCATAAAGCACATTCTAGGTGTTATGAACAATACACCAGCGCAAAAAAAATTTAAATAATTTGTGAAGTGCAGTATACAACGTATTTAACGTGTAATGTGACATTTTTCTTGATGAAAAACAGTTTAATGGTAAAAAGAAATGTAGGATGAGACTTGATTTTATTCGCAAGGAACTGATTGAATCGAGAAAACTGAGGCTGAATGTGAGTTTGATAAATCAGTGCCAGTAGTTACTATATTAAACAGCTATTTTTATATTGCTTAACATTATCAAAAAAATGCTTAAAATTTTATTTATGAAAATAACTTTTTTTCTTTTCCCCTACTATCTGCACAGGTTGTCTGATAATGTTAACTAATAGTTGATTATTTGCACTAATTTAGCAGTTTTCACAATTCATTCTAATTCTTATGAATTAAATAAAGTCCCACATTTTATTTATTTTTTGTTAAATACAGTTTTTCACTCAGCAAAATGTCACATTACACATGCAAAATACATTGCTAACTGACATTC
The DNA here is from genome assembly GCA_018155175.1 of Sinocyclocheilus anophthalmus. Classification (NCBI taxonomy): domain Eukaryota; kingdom Metazoa; phylum Chordata; class Actinopteri; order Cypriniformes; family Cyprinidae; genus Sinocyclocheilus; species Sinocyclocheilus anophthalmus. The sequence goes on from JADLZN010011814.1 coordinate 248,717, forward strand.
AAGTTTAAATTTAACTTGTACTTGAAGCAAAATAATAAAAAAAAATTTTGAAGTAACAATATTAAATATAAATATATATTAATAATAATATAATAGTTTCATGTAATAAGCTGCAAGTACATTTAGCAAGTACATAACTCACTTGTTCAAACTATCGCCTTACTTTAGCAGATTCCCAACGGTTAGTTTACTAATACTATGTTCTAATTGAGTGGACGGGTAGGTTTTCGCGAAATTCGAGTATGGCCTGGCATTTACTTCACTCGTAACATAAAGAAGTTGTCCCGCTACTAGTGCATATGGCATGTGAGGATCCTGCAGGTGGCGGCTCGTTTATAGCCTTTTCTCACAGCAGCTGGAAAAATGTAATGTATCATTTTGATGGCGGATTGAAATCCAGAAAGGATTATGTGTTTATGAAACAAATGTGAATGAAATTAAATTATATTCCACTTATAAATGTGCTTCTGATTACAGATAGCCTGGATTACACCAAAGATTTTGTATTTTAAAGAAAACCAGTTCGAAGGGAGTATAATTTGTTTTTTGGGTTAAAAGAATTTCTTAATATGAATTTCGAAGAGTATGACAATTAGATTAGACAGTGCAGAAATTGAAATCTACACACTAATACCCACTATACTTATAGTCACTAATGCTGATGTTGTTAACTTTAACAATTTGAGAATAAAGTATAACAACAATAATAATAATTTACGGTTTGATGTGATATGAGCTAACCAATCTTTAGATTTAATCACCACTGGTAGCGAGATTTATGGTAATGCTTTTTTCCTCAGGTGGTCAGAACAACGCAGATTTTGTTTTCCTTATTTCAATGGTATAGCGTAATTACTTTATTTGGGTCCCACCCCCCCCCCCCCCCCCCCCCAAGTCAATATTCCAAACATAGGCGATAAAAAAAAAAAATCTGTGATTGTGAGGTACAGTAAATATCCACACCGGTGTGGTGACTGACTGCCACACATACTCTGCAGCCACTGAGAGTCATATATAAAAAATAAAATAATTATTCTGCCAAGACCTATAGTTCATTAATGTAACTATAGGCAGTTTGACATGCCATTACAGGCTTTTTTACAACTTCAACCCTGGCTTATCCAAACAAATTTCCAAGTATGAACTTTCCATTTTATAATCCATGATTTTCTATCACATTTAAAAGCATGCAAAGTGTCGACATTTCATTTTCTCCTAAATGAACAAATGGAACAACACAGTTCTGGCCACAGCAGATATAAATCACCTGCAACTGCACCGAGCAGGACTCCTAACTGACTCTCTCCTCCTCAGCTCTCCATGGAGACAGGAGAGTGCACATCCCACAAAAATCACATAAAAAACCTCTAATCGCCTTCCCGCCGAGCTGCCGCTGCGCCTCTAACTCTCTCTAATGAGCCCCTGCGGATACAGACATCAGGCCTCAGTCAAACCAGCCTCCTCCGAACCAATGAGAGCCAGGAGGAAGTGAACAGTGTCCGGAGCACAGAGATGTCGCTGCTGTCAACACAGTGGCATGGGTGCTGATGCCTGGTATGCAATTAAACCTGCGCAAGAGAGCGATTCCATTATGGATAATATAATTTGGTGTAACGTGACACTGAGCCAGTTTTTCCATTCACACATGGATAAGCAGGGCCAGACAGAATATGTGCATTTTCTGAGCTTATTTTAGGGCTTCGTATTTGTTGCAAAGTGCCATAATTGTCAAAACAGTAACAAAAATAAAGTGTATTGATCAAGTTAGAAGAAGCATTTTACATCAACCATATACTACCGTTCCAAAGTTTAGAGTCAGTATGATTTTTTTTAAAAATCAATACTTTTATTTATGGATTAAATTCAACAAAAGTGACAGTAAAAACATTTATAATGTTACAAAATATTTCTATTTCAAATAAATGCTGTTCTTTTGAATTTTGAAACAAAAATGTATTACAGTTTCGGCCATACTTTACCGCACAACTGCGTTCACAATGTATCTAATAATAATATATGATTACCATCTATACATATCTGATATTACGCAGCACCTGAAAATAGTCCCAGCTAGGTAACTTCCAAAACCTAATTTCAGGCGCTGCGTAATATCATTACGCCTGCTGCACCCATAGGTATCCCACGCAAAGTTCCTTGCATTATTACGCCGGAATGAGAGTATAGTTCCTACCCATATCGGCCTAGAAAATCGCAACTTTTAATTTTCCGTTGGTCTTGGTACACGATGTAACTACAGAGAGTCAAGTTTTAAATAGGAAAAATATAGAAACTCTTTGGTCATTGTTGAGCGAGATGCTAACGGTCTAATCAGATTCAATGATCGATGCTAATTCTAAAAGTGCTACGCCAGACCCGGAGATCAGCTGAATGTGTTCGAAAACGGTAAAACTCAACTGTTTTAACTCTAGGGAAGTTGGAAAATTAGCCTATTTTCAAAAAAATGGAGTGTTCCTTTAAGTGTCATTCGCTCAGTTATGTCATTTTTAAAGTGCTTCTTGATTCAACAGTTCTGGCAGTAATCAGGCCTGGGTGTGGCTTGTGAAATTTAACCAAGCTTTCTGAAATAATGTGGTTAATCACAGTTCTTCCATGATTTAACAGGAGGGGGCAATTCATTTTCACGTAGGGCCATGTAGGTTTGGACAGCTTTTTTCTCTTAATAAAATAAATAATAATTTAAATACTGCATTTTGTATTTACTTGCATTAGCTTTGTGTAATATTAAAATTAGTTTGAAGATCTGAATCTTTTAAGTGTGACAAATTATTAAAGTAATTTAAGTGTGGCAAAACCTTTCACGGCACTGGATATTATATAGATATATATATATATATATATACACTTCATATTTCTTAACAAATCACAGAAAATATTTATTAAGGCTTGTGTACTCTGAGCTGGATAATGTAAAATATACTTTTTAAAATATATTCAAATAGATAAGCTATTTGAAATTTATACAATTTAACGATTATGTAATAGTATTCAACAATATAAAAGTTTTACTGTATTTTTGATCAAAACGCAGCATTGAGAAGAATCTTTTCAAAGCATAACAAATCTTACCTGATTTCCATATCTTTGAACATAGTGTACAGTCATCAAGACAATATTTTTTTTAGAAATATGTAGAAAAAAATTTTTTTTACAAAAAAAATGTATTCATTTTTTAAAATAATAAATAAAATAGAAAAAGAATAAAGAATGCGAGTGCTTGTGATAAATAAAAAGAAAAGTAGAAAAATAGTTCGAATAAAATATGTATAACATTCACACATTCATATACATGTAAATTACCTCTCTTATGATGACATATTAGCATCACTGTTGTACTGCTTTTTATAATGCACTGTAGGTCTACAGCATATCTTCATAGTGGACACCACTTAATTCTGGCAACCCATGTGGAAAAAGCTTGGTGTTTTGGTCCTAAAATCCAAATCACGTTTGATTTATAAACCTTGCGGTCGTGCCACCCATGTTTGGACTAAAACATTTCCCCTCAAATCAATACCAGTAATGCCAGGAGTGAGACAGTCTGCCGTTTCCCGTCTCAAACTTAGACAGTCTGTCGCATGGGGTCTCTCCAGGGAAACATACCAGCTTATAGGCGAATTAGACTACAACTAATGCAACTTGTGTAAAGAGACATCTTTCTGGGTGAAAAATTATACTTAGAAAAAATATAGGATGGAACTTGATTTTATTCGTGGAGATCTAAATGAAACGTGTATAAACCAGTGTCAATAGTTACTGTATTAAACAGCTATTTTTATTTTGGTTAACATTATCAACTAACCTGTGTATGCATATATTAGTGGAAAAAAATGTCATCAGACTTACATTTTTTGCCATGCACAAAATAAAACAGGTGAAAAAAATCCTAGAATATCATATAGACAGTCGAAATCTTTGTGAAATTTTGTGCTTAAAAACGAGAAATAGCAAAAAAAGAATGGAGATGAGAGTTGATGCTGTTCCTCCCTCATTATATTCTGCACGAGCTAGAGAGGTATCACTATCTTTCACTGCCTTGGTGAACAAAGTGTGACAGCCAAACAAAAACAGAAAAAATCAGGGACGTGAAGAATGAAAAGAAAAATGGAAATTTTGCATGCATATTTATGCACCGCCAGCCAAATTCACAGTAATAGTAGTATGTTCTTTATGAAGAAACATGTACTAATATCAGATCCTTCCAAAAGCACAAAGCCTCCTGCTGGAATTGAGCTTTGAAGTCGACATGCATGCCAAATTTTTTTAACTGAAAAAAAAAACTAAAAACACAGAGGTTCAATTCCCCTCACGCCCCAAACAGTTGCAGGCAATGCAGAGAGGGAGGCAGCAAGTTAAGCAAATGTCAGAGGAAGGAGGTGTGTATAAAGAAACATGCTTACATACACAGCAGGTGGATTGTGAGAAGGGTGAGGAGGATGTTAACCCTGCAGCTCCTGGAGCAGGTGTCTCATAATCAATTTAGATGAATCACTTGTGTTGCATTAGCTCATTTGTAAGTTGCTTGGGATAAAAGCATCTGTTAACTGAATAAATGTAAATGTGTTGCAAACTGCTTAATGGCTGAAACCTGAAAATTTGAAAAATATACAAAGGGCATAAAGGCACCTCCTAATTCAGAATCCTGTCAACTGCAGTAACTTCATCAGGTCAGGTTTTTCCATCAATTTGGCATGCTGAGGTTGAAAACTGGTCTTCATCTGGTTTTAAAAGCAGCATAAATGTGTCCTCCACTGCCTTTGATATCCCACACTCAGTGGATGCAAAAAAATTATTACATTTTTAACAATGTTTTTTTTGTAGCGAATACATTTTTGATTGCTTATGTCTAAAGCAGGGCCATCAAAGTAATGCATTAATTTAAAACGATTCATTTTTAAACACTTTCAAATGCATTTAAAACCTTCAAACTGAGCGCAAAATAATGGAAAGGTCTTCAGAAACATTTTTCAAAGTTTAACTGTTTTTAATTACACAAAATGACACCAAAATTAATCAAAAGTGGCAGTAGTAAAGATTTATAATTTCACAAAATTTTGCTATTTCAAATAACTGCATTTCTTTTGAACTGTCTGTTCATCAAGGAATCTTAAAGAAAATGTTTCCATAAAACAATTAAGCAGCACAACTGTTTTCAACACTGATAAAAATAATAAATATTTTTTGAGGAGCAAATCAGCATATTAGAATGATTTCTGTAGGATCATGTGACAAAATTGAAAACAGTAATAATATTTCGCAATATTGCTGTTTTCATTGTGTTTTTTATCAAATAAATAAGCCCTGGTGAGCAAATACGACTTTTTCAAAAATATAAACAAATTATATTCAAAAATTTAAATAATTAGCCGTGAACTTAAGGAGGGCCTTGGAAGCCTGTTTGAAAGCAGCATCATGCTGTCTTTTAAGTCACTGACTCTCTGGGCAGCGATGCAGCTGTCTTTGATTTCAGACACAGCTGATATCCCCACCTTCTAATCAGTTCTGTCGTAAAGGTTAAAAGTAGCAGGTCGTAATGAAAAGTCTGCAGTGAACACCTTGATCTCATCTAGTGCTTTGCCATTTCATTTATTCATGTCTACCTCCCTTGCCGCTTGGAAGGAGAGATTGGCTCGTTAAAGGAGCAACACTGAGTTACGGTATGGCCATTAACGTCTAATGGGAGAACAAGAACTCCGGCAGCATTTAACCAGCCAGCAGCACAACTGCTCTCTGTCTCTCTGACCTCTCTGCCTTTCTCTGGCTCTGAATGCTTGTGATTGTATCCTGTAATCTCAGTTCTCTCTCACGTCTCCCCAGGGTCTCTGTGCTGTGTCTGTGACACTTAATTAAATGTGAAAGGGGCTCTCTGGGCATAGAGCACCAGCCTGGCGGACACACATGAGGCAAGTTGATGGTTACACTTTGTTGTGACCCTGTGAAGATGCATCCACACACACACACACACCCCCATAACCACGCCGCATGTTAACTCACACACACTGAACTAATGCAAAGAGACTGAGTGGACACAACTTAAACCAAGCTAAAACAATAAAACACTGATGAGGACAATTCAGAGATATAAAAATTAGGGTTGTGAGAGACTACTGATCTGAAAAACAACAACAAACTCAACGGCAATATAAAATATTGTTTTATTATTATATCTTACAGTATCCTTCACAGACGTAGTACACGTCCTCACATGTTTGTAAATATTTTATTTACGGTTTTCATGTGACAACCCGAAGAAATTACACTTTGCTACAGTAAAGTAGTGAGTGTACGCTTGTATAACAGTGTAAATTTGCTGTCCCCTCAAAATAGCTCAACACACAGTCATTAATGTCTAAACTGCTGGCCACAAAATTGAGTACACCCCTAAGTGAAAATGTCAAATTGGGCCCAAAGTGTCAATATTTTGTGTGGCCACCATTATTTTCCAGTACTGCCTTAACCCTCTTGGGCATGGATTTCACCAGAGCTTCACAGGTTGCCACTGAGTCCTCTTCCACTCCTCCATGACGACATCATGGAGCTGGTGGATGTTAGAGACCTGCGCTCCTCCACCTTCCGTTTAGGATGCCGCCACAGATGCTCAATAGGTTTTTGAGGGCTGAAGACAATGCTTGGCCAATCCATTCCCTTTACCCTCAGCTTCTTTAGCAAGGTAGTGGTCGTCTTGGAGGTGTGTTTGGGTCGTTATCATGTTGGAATACTGCCCTGCGTCCCAGTCTCCGAAGGGAGGGGATCATGCTCTGCTTTAGTATGTCACAGTACATGTTGGCATTAATGTTTCCCTCAATGAACTGTAGCTCCCCAGTTGCCGGCAGCACTCATGCAGCCCCAGTCCATGATGCTACCACCACCATGCTTGACTGTAGGCAAGACACACTTGTCTTTGTACTCCTCACCTGGTTGCCGCCACACACGCTTGACACCATCTGAACCAAATAAATGTATCTTGGTCTCATCAGACCACCGGACATGGTTCCGGTAATCCATGTCCTTAGTCTGCTTGTCTTCAGCAAACTGTTTGTGGGCTATCTTGTGCATCATCTTTAGAAGAGGCTTCCTTCTGGGACGACAGCCATGCAGACCAATTTGATGCAGTGTGCGGTGTATGGTCTGAGCTCTGACAGGCTGACCCCCTACCTCTTCAACCTCTGCAGCAATGCTGGTAGCACTCATATGTCTATTTCCCAAACGCAACCTCTGGATATGATGCTGAGCACGTGCACTCAACTTCTTTGGTCGACCATGGCGAGGCCTGTTCTGAGTGGAACCTGTCCTGTTAAACCGCTGTATGGTCTTGGCCACCGTGCTGCAGCTCAGTTTCAGGTCTTGGCAATCTTCTTATAGCCTATGCCATCTTTATGTAGAGCAACTATTCTTTTTTTTCAGATCCTCAGAGAGTTCTTTGCCATGCGGTGCCATGTTGAACTTCCAGTGACCAGTATATGAGAGAGTGAGTGCGATAGCACCAAATTTAACACACCTGCTCCCCATTCACACCTGAGACCTTGTAACACTAATGAGTCACATGACACCGGGGAGAGAAAATGGCTAATTGGGCCCAATTTGGACATTTTCACTTAGGGGTGTACTCACTTTTGTGGCCAGAGGTTTAGACATTAATGGCTGTGTGTTGAGTTATTTTGAGGGGACAGCAAATTTACCGTTATACAATCTGTACACTCACTACTTTACATTGTAGCATAGTGTAATTTCTTCAGTGTTGTCACATTAAAAGATATAATAAAATATTTACAAAAAATGTGAGAGGTGGTCCGCACTTCTGTGAGATACTGTATGTGTGTGTGTGTGTATATGTATATATATAATATAGAAAGAGAGTGAAAAAAAAAAAAAAAAAAAAAAAAAAAAAAAGGGAGTGGGAGGGACCAGATGAGAGAGAGATCTTGCATGCATTTATCTAAACCCCAGTTAACAGTACAGTAATATATATAATACTATAATTACATATATCTATATATATATATCCGCACACACACACTACGTGCATTACATTATGCGTTTACTGCTTTGTTATTTTGTTATTTTCAACAGATTGTCATAGTTTTTTCATTTCACTGTATATCAGACAAAAAAAAACACAAACCCCAAATTTCCACTAAATACAGCGCTGAAAATCACTTTCCCTACAGTATTTGCAGCTGAAAAGCATCTAATTCAATTCTTAAACCTTATTATACCAAAATATTTTACAAACAATGCATACAAAGAGACAGAATAAAGGTATTTTATCAAGTTTTTCCATTGACCAGCAATAAAAACTTGCAGACCATAAGATGTGATTTTAAATTGAAACTGTTCACAAAATACACAATTTTAGAGGCTAAATTACAAAAAAAAATCATACCTGAGCATAGGCATTACAACAACGATTGTAAGCATCAAACTGAGATTTAAGATGATATATTGTTGCTGGCACAAGGTTCAGAAGGAGGTATTAAAACTTGCAGACAATAGAAGAAATAGCTAAAGCAAACACTGGCTTACCTATGATCAAAATCTCCAGGATATGTAGCGGATGTACGGATCAGATTTCTTCAGAGAGAGAATGTACAGCGTACACAGATGAGGTCATCGGTGATGACTACTGTAAATTTATCACCTGTGAGTTTGAATTTCAGCACTGAACCAATCACACTCAACACGGCTGAACTTTGAACACTTTTGAAAAGAAACTGTCAGTTATTTCCTTATGACTGCCAACTTACAGTAATCACACCCAAGTTAATGATAATCCACACTTATGATAGTCAGTCCAACATGACATCATATAAAGTCACTTTCATATTTATCTAACAATACCCTTCTTTGTCTAGATCATGTTCAGAATAGTATACTACCATAAGAGACCACAGAGAACTTTCGTTATGCATTAATTACCCAGACAATAATACTTGTTTAAATAAAATTGTATAGTAAGTAGGATGTACTTGTCTCGTACTTTGTTAGCATCACATTCTGAACACATCCTCTTTCTATCATACATAAATTGAAATTATTCCCAACTGGACACATTGACCATACAATCCTATCAGGTGTTTCAGTGACTGCGCTGTGATTAGTGATAATCATGACACAATAGCAGTTTCTCAGGACTCAATTAAAGCCTAAACGGTTTCATTTAATGCCTCACAATGACTTGAAGGGAACAAATGTCACAAAACACAATCTCAGATGAGCTCTTCTGCATAAATTACTTCAGGAAAATAAATGCCGCTTTCATTTCTGTAACTGGATGGTACTTGTGGATCGTTATGAACAATGTGATAGAAGGACCCTATTCATCACACTCATTTTCTGCCTTTATTTCTGTCACCTTCTCCTGCAGTAATACATGCTAATTGAATTACTGTTGATTAAACTGCAGGGCAGAAGAGACAAGAGCAATCCAGCATGTCCTCCTGGCCTCTGCTCTCCACTACAATTCTCTCTCCTTCTTTATTACTCCACCACATTATACTAAAGAAGAGGAGAGGATAAATGCCCATGTTGGCATTGATCTGATTTAACGTTTTATTAAACAGACACCCTTCCCTTCACATCAATATGAAAAGAACTTCCACAATGAAAGGTTTACAAATGTTTACGACTATTCAATGGGTTGCTTGAACAATTAGTTTACTAAGTGGTCTTAAGGAAGCCCTGCATAATGTTTCGAATTCATCTGACCCAAATCTGACATGTTTTTTGATGGTTGTTCACATAACATGCGTACATGTTATGGGATGGTCAAAGATGTTTGTCTGAATATTTATGGTGAAAGGTCCAGCAAGTTATTTACAGAAAAAATGTATAAATATAAACTGTATTGGCATTATACTTATTTATCCTTAAAACAAGGAAAAGTCTTTTTTAATTTATATCTCATACTATTAATAATAATATATAATATAGATACTTATACAGTATATATAGATATACACACATCCTACTACACCATATACATTATATATATCATATACTATTTGCTAATCTCTTGTTGACTGAAGTATTTATTATTTGCGTATTTTTTTGACCACATTTCAGTCATAAATGCAACTTTATTAATAAAATTTGTTGACTAGAGTATTGAATTACTAGCAGTACATATATTTTTAACCAAATTTCACATTTATAAAAGCAGTGTTACTAATAAAATTTGTTGACTGAAGTATTTAATTCCTTATATTTTTGACCAAATTTCATATTTTAATATTTTACTGATAAGTACGAGAAAAGTGTTGAATGAAGGATGCTGTTTTAGAACAACTTTGTGACTGTTTGTGAGGTTTGTGAGCTTTTAGAACATTTCTTTGACATTTCTTATGTTTTATTTTAAATTCATTTTTGTAGCTGTTTTCACCTTTTTATTTTTTTATGGTTTTATTGTATGCATAATTTGTTATTGTATGCATAATTTGCATTTGAAAGAGGTGCATGTAAATTTTTTATGTTTATTCAATAAAAAAGGTAAAAAAAGAAAGCTTTAAAGGGATGGAAAGACACTTTTCAGAGCAGTTTTGACCTTGTAAACTGTCTAACAGAATATATAAGAATATTAAAGAATATATAAAAGAATAAAAAAAAAATCTAGATAAAGAAGACAACCTCATTAATCATCTAGTTGGTGGTTGAATGACTAGCTGACCATCGTGCCCCATCACTACTCTCCTCTTCTCTAGCTTTAGTTCATTAGACTGAAGGGCATGTTGAGGAAGGAAGAGAAAAGGGAAGGACATGATGTGAATTTAAACTATAACTGCAGGCCCAATGTGTTGCCAGCATTTAATGCTGACTACAAAGATCACAAACATTTTAAACAGTCAGCAGAACCTGTTGACGGTTACTTTTGAGTTCCTGTGAGTCTAAACTCTGTGCTAAGGTCAAGTGACCTTGTCCCATTAAAAATGGCCAGATCCCTCATCCAAAACAGAGGCTGCTGTTGCCAGCTAGCTGTTACAGCCGTGGGAGAAACAAATGAAAACGTCCTTCACTGCTACTTTAGTATAATCACAGCATTATTGAATGCAGCTGATGGCTAAAATTAGAGTGTGTGCGGCAGTAATGAGGGGTGCTAATGAATGCTAATTGGGCTCTTGAGTTCATGAGGTGGAGTTGCTCTTTTACAGCTCAACACTGACTCCCTCTGCCGCGCTCCCTTTCCGTTAGGGCTGTCGTGATTTGTCGATTTTATTAGACTATTCGATTTTTAAAAATCCTCGACTTCATTTTGCTCGCGTCGACTAACCGGCAAAATACCGGAAGTGGCACATTCGACGGACGAGAATCCATGAAAAGCATTAGTATTCGTTTTTCCAAGGCTGCATGATATATTAAACCCATTTAAAAATCATGATTAAGCATAACTGTGAATTCACAAATGCTACTAATTAAGTAGCCTATATGCGCTTAATTATTTACATGCCGTAGTTACGTTACATGCTTCCACGCGGCTTCCGGTCCCAGTAGTTCCACAGGACGGTTGATCTTACATGTGTGGAGCGTCCTCAACCTCCATCTCTGCATGTTTGTGAGTTTGGGTTTTATTAGAACGTTCACTGGAACGAAACATGCGCCATTTCATCAGATTGTAAGGGAACACATTTATAAATCTACGCAAACCCAGAGAAGACATCGTGGTTTCAAAAAAGCTCAACCTCACTCAAGTTTACGCGTGTTGATGTCCACATATTCATTTAAGTACAGGGCTAACATTCTGCCTAAAGAAATGGCAATATAAGATTAAGTGACAGTTTGATTAATGTGCGTGTCAATATTAAAGGGTCATATGATGCGATTCCAGTTTTCCTTTCTCTTTGAGTGTTACAAGCTGTTGTCATAGATAAGATCCCTGAAGTTGCAAAGACTAACGTCTCAAAACCAAAGATATATTCTTTATAAAAGTTAAAACTTGCCCTCCTAAAACGGCTCGTTCTAACACACCCCCACAGACTACGTCACTATGTGGATATATTAGCATAATGCCGCCCAAATGTAAGAAGGCGTGGTTTCAGTAACCGCATTTAGTGTTGATGCAGCCATGTCAGGGAGAAAAGCACTTTATTTGGCCTTCCGAAAGGAGATGCATTTAGGAATCTTTAAGATTACTTACAACAGAGCAGCAATGCATTTTATGGACGACCGTTTTTTGAACCTAGGAGAGGAGGTAATTCTGATCTTGCTATGACAATCTGGCGCTTCTGAATCAGCTACTGTTTTTTTTATTAGTTTAAGTATTTGCTATTGACGTTCAAATGCGGAGTTTTGCGCATCGCGTGTGTGTGTGCGCGAGCCGAGAGAGATAGAGAGAGAGGGAGAGAGAGAGAGGAAGAGAGAGAGAGCGAGAGAGAGAGAGAGAGGAGAGAGAGAGAGAGAGCGAAGGAGAGAGTGCGAGAGCGAGAGAGAGTGCGAGAGAGCGTGAGAGAGAGAGAGAGAGAGGAGAGAGAGAGAGAGAAGAGAGAGAGAAAGAGCCATCACACGGATGAGTCAGCTGTCTTAACCGTGGCTTGTGTACTGTAAACACATATTCATCACTGTGTCTGTAACACGACTCTGTTCCCCTTTCAGGCTCTGACTTTACATTTATTTTGAAAGATGAAGATCACGATTATGGTAAGGGGCGTTACATTTCCGACAAATGCTTGCAGTGTTCGGCCAATCACAAAGCACTGGGTCAGCTGGCCAATCAGCAGACTGCGCTTGTCGGAGGAGGGGCTTTGTTGAAAACGACGTTTTTGAGAAAGGCGGGGCATAGAGGACTTACAATATTGTACAGTATTTGAAAAATAATGTGTTTTTTGGGGTGGGGGGGGGGGGAAACGTAAGCATTTCAACATATTCTTTTACACCAAATACACAAAATATGATCTTTAAAACCGCATTCATATGATCCTTTAAAAGAAGGATTAATCTCGGCATAATGTGTAAAACAATCTTCAGGCCGTTGTCGCCTCCGCAGCCTTTGTTGTAAGCGTAATGTACCATATAGTCTATTGTTTATAATACATTGTTTATTTAACATTTTGTTCAATAAACACCACTATGATTCTTTGCTTTTGAGATACTTTAGTTTGACTAATTATTATGCCGGCATGCTATTATATAGTGTATTTTATCATAAGGTTTTTAAAGCTTTGTTCACTTACATCTCATTTTTATTACCACAAAAACAAAATTATAATTATAGGGCACGAGAATATCCGTGTTGATTTCCAATTCAGTTGTTTTCCATTTTTAATTTTGCTATACTCTTGTGTAAAGGGGTCATATGGTGTGATTTCATTTTTTCCTTTCTCTTTGGTGTTACAAGCTTTTGGTGCATAAAGAATATCTGTAAAGTGGCAAAGACTAAAGTCTCAAAGCCAAAGAGACATTCTTTATAAAAGTTAAGAGTCAACCCCGCCTACCTAAAACAGCTCGTTCTAACACCTCCCCACATATCTACGTCACGATGTGGGAAGATTTGCATAACAACGCCCAAATGTTCACGCAAAGAAAGAGTGCGTAACTTTTATTCTCGCTGTAGTTTTGTTGCCGCCGCCGCCATGTTGTGAAGACACTGTGTGTTTCTTGAGAAAGCACTTGTTTGGCCTTCCAAAAGAGGACGATATCGCTTCTTCATGCCTAGAGCTGATCCTTTTTAATTTTTGTTTTTTGTGTTTTTTGTGGGTCTTTGATTTTTTATTTTTGCTTTTATTTTTACTGTTTGCTTGGGTGCTGGTCGCTGAGGAATAAAACAAGCTTCGCGCTGTGGATCCGCCAATTGGCTTTCACCGTGATGAAGCGGATGTCCAGCCTGGGTCGCACATGATGGTTACGCAAGCCCTCCGATGCTCCTTCACGAAAGTCCGCCGCTCACCTCTAGCCCCCGCGTGGTTTCCGTTGCCTGAAATGTTGTAAACTACTTTGTTTGCTTCCAAGAGGACGTCTCGACTGAGAAACTGCATGTTAAGTGTTTACAAACATGCGTTCCATAACAGTTCACCCCAAATATTCCCTGATGTGCTCCAGCGCTTTTAGAGGACTGTTTCCTGATCCTGGTTAGAGTAGACTACAATTTCTGACATTGTTTCTGTTTCTGACCACAGACGAAGTCCCTGACCTGATTTCAAACGCGAGTTTTTGAGCAGTTGTTCTTGTTAAGGACACTTTGTCTTTTATGTAGTCTGGCATTCTCCGATTCAACAAATCAGACTGGTTTTTTTAGGTTTACGCCTGCGTCTATATGCACACAACGAGGTAAAAAGACAGTATAGTCACTGTATAACCATAATGATTCACCCGGATGCACACTGCCTCGTTTATATGGTTTTAAGGTGGTGGTCTCGGCGCTCCGGCCAGACAGGCATCACAGTAGGGTAAGGACTACCTTTCCGTCACATGTCTTGATCGTATTCGGCCACTCCCAATGCACTTGATTAGCTCGGCCACAAGCACCCTCGATGAGATTTGTAAAAACGACGCGGTTCAGAAAGGGCGGGGCAGAGAGGATACGCAATCTGACAGTAGTGTGAAAATAATTGTTTTTTGTCTTGACCTTAACCGCAGAAACCATGTCGTAAAAACTGTTGTGCGAATGTCTTTGATCAGCATCCTAGGACCCCTTTACGGGTTAAATAAATTGGATTAATCAAAAGCCTGTCTATACATTGAGTTTCTACATTCCGTAATCAGCTTACCAAATTCTGTTTTCCATTATTCTCTGGATTCCATTTTAATGTTTCCATTAAATTTTAATAATCAAAAGCAACTCCAATAACTGGTGTTTTTTTATTTTAATTTGTGTGAAGGTTGTTTGTTTGTTGGGGTCAGAAGCTGCCTTTACATGTGCGCCCTAAAATTCTGGGAAAGACGCTTGAAAAAGGTGTGTGGGAGGGAAATGGGAAGACGGACGGGGATTTCAGTGAATGGAAGATAGAGTGCGACACTGGCGGCTGGCACGTTATCTTGCCGGCTGGTTGACGTGTGGATTTAATTGGGTTTAATCAAATAGAGGGCAGAAAAGAGCGTAATGAAAATTTAGATTAACCGGAGAAAGGAGCCAGAGATTAAGCGAAATAAAATAGTCGTTAGGGCCGCCGACGGGCCAGGAACCAGGGGTATGGTGGGGGGGGCACGGGGGGTAAAGCAGGGCATTCCTTGTTAAAAAGCGCAAAGGAAGGCTGAGGGAGGAAAACAGGTGTCATACATCTGTGGTGGGGCGTACCCATGGCAACCGCGCTTCGGAGCCACAAAAGCTCCGGGGCATCAGGTACGTGAGGCAGCGATAGAAGCCAACTAATAATGTTTGAGAGTGCGACACCCAAAACGAGGGGAGACGTTCAGAGAAACGGTGGCGTTTCCCAAAAGGAGGTCGGAGCATACAGAAATGAAGCCGCACGTCACTCTCTGAAATGCCTAGCGCTCGCTGCCATACCTCACGCAAGACCATGAGTCTGACAAAAAGACCTTCTTCGCTCTCACTTGACCCCCCAGTAACGGCAATTACAGAGCTTTCACCAACGATTCAGCCAAGACAAACAATATTTGTTTCACAAAGCTGCCATTCATGATTTGAAACGTACCAAAAACGGAGTTCGCCCTCAAAAGAGCTTGGTATCGTGCAGTGCAAGGCCAAGGAGAATCTGAGTATCTATCTATCAAAATGATATTTACTTCTAATAGTAAGATCTATAAGCACTTCCAAACTATTATAAGACGACTAGTTTTTTATGCGATGTGCCACACAACAACACGCATATTAGGAATATATAATATTATAGTATATAATATTAAGTTTTTTATATAATATACTGGAAAAATTAGTAATTAGTACTTAATTTTAATTAATTAACAGGCCAAGGAAACACTTTATCAAGGAAAGTCCAGTATACTCTTGTGGGGATTGAATAATTGTGTTTGTGTGTCATACTACATGGTTAAGATTCACATCAATTATTCATCCTAAAATACTGAGAATTATAATTAACTTTTATTGTTAATTTAAGTAATCCAGTCTCATCTCCACAAAGAAATTCTGTCATTATTTACCCTCATGTTGTTTGTAAACATGTATGACTTTTTTCATGTAACACAAAATAAGAAATTTACAGCACAATGTAAATATAACGAGAGTGAATGGTGACCACGATAAGCATGTTTATTTTTTTATATATATTTCACTGAATAGGCTATTTTCACACTTCAGTCTTTTCCTCACAAAGGATATGTATATATATAGAGAGAGAGAGAGAGAGAGCGAGCGAGACAGACAGACAGACATTCTATCCTCTGTTTTGCGGTTGCTCGTTTTGGTCTCGGTCCACTTTCACTATATGAAAGAGTGCAGCTAAACATCTTTGATGATCTGTCACACATGGAACACCATGATATTTTTCAGGTTTTTGCTTCTAGAAAGTTCTTGTGTGTAAAACTACTCTTCTTTTTTAAAGCACTGATTATTATTATGATTAAAGCAGAACATGCTACAGTTATTAATTTGGAAAGAATGTGATGAAATCATTTGGAACCGCAAGACAGTAAACAAACCTAGAACTACTTCACAGTTATGCAGCTATAGACAATTCTACACCTCTGAATGTCCGTCAACCAATCAGAATCA
Source organism: Sinocyclocheilus anophthalmus (assembly GCA_018155175.1). NCBI lineage: Eukaryota > Metazoa > Chordata > Actinopteri > Cypriniformes > Cyprinidae > Sinocyclocheilus > Sinocyclocheilus anophthalmus. The sequence goes on from JADLZN010011814.1 coordinate 265,350, forward strand.
AGCCTTCAACATATTCACAGTAAAATGACACTTTGAATAGACTGTGCTTCCATCCCCACAAATTGACCTTCATTTGTGTCAAATTAAATACTAAGAAACACTAAAATTCTAAATAAATAAATAGTTTAAATTCCATTACTCTAAATCTTTATATAGTATATCAATCACAAAACCAATCAAAGTTACCATGTACAACATAATCAAAGTCTTCAGGAAAAAATATCTGGTTTATGCAAATCTAAGGACACCACACAAAAAGCTCAGCTCAGTGTTGTTACAATACAGTGACAGTGTGCTTGTTTAATCTGTCTTTCACGTCTTGACACTTATGTTCTGCTGTCATCTGTGATAATATAGCTGCATGAGATACTAATTATTAACCATGGCCAAATAACAGTGCGGAAACCAAATCACCGCAACCTGGCCAAATCACGACACCGCAACTAGCCAAATTAAAGCTTTATTGTCAAATGAAGACCAACTGTCAAGCCAAAATGCTAATGACGGCCAATTTTCTCCCCATACCTAAACAGCCACAGCCGAAGATAAACACCTTGGTTAGCTGGCACTGCACCGGTTGAAAATAGCAATAGTGTGTTTATCGGTCTATTCAATATTCATCAAAAAAAATTATTATTTTTCATTAATGTGGCTTCATTTTAGGTTCCAGATAAAATTACTTCGAGGGGGGACAAATAAATATTTTGTAATTATAGACTAACAGGTTAATTTGCATGATTTTGCATAATATTTGCATAAGACCTCATTAAAAATCAACAAAATTCTAATAAGTAATTGACTAAATAACTTTCATGCACACATATATTGACTCGCACATAAAATTCATAGCAATGTAAACAACTTGGATAGCTGTACTGCCATCACCTTTGACCCCTGAACACTATCCCCCCTTGGAATCCCATTACATTACATTACCAGCTTGGATCCAATAAGAAAGTCAGCACACATCCAGAGTTCTTGCTTCATTGTTTGTTAATCCGGCCCGGGCGCTTGGCAGGAGGGAGCTCTGTTTGCATTCAGGCCAGTTGGTCTTGGCTTTCTTAGACATCGCTCTTGGTCGCCAGCCTGGGACAGATTACACCTGTAATCCACCATTTGTCTGCCACCAAATGTTTTTTAAACTAGACCACAGCCTTTCTGACTAGCCAGACAGACTACGCAAGAAGCGAGACATGTATGAACACCAGACCTATAGACCAGACCGAGTGTCTGCTTTCTGCTGCAACTCTTAAGAGGAAGCAGGCAACAATATAAAACAAATTATATCAGCAGAGAACATTAAGAAATTGAGTTGCCCACATGAGACCAATCAAAATGTCAGAAGATATTGCTTCTCATAGATACCAATGAAGCTAAATGGAGAGCAAATGGAGACTTTTGTTTAAGTCTACAGATAACTGGAAGATGTTAAAATGACAAACTATTATTTTCAAATACACACAACTATAATAAAAACAAAAAAATACAATAAAAACTTAAAACTTGTTTTAAATCATTGTCTACAAGTGAATTTAGGCAACATTGTAATATACAGCATGAAAAATGGATATTCATTATGAGATTTATTGAAGATTACGTTAAGCTGGTTTTTTAACACGAATTTTAAGCTGTTAGTTGACGCAAAGTAAGCTACTGTAAAGAAAAATTTTTTAAATAAACATAACAATTACCTAATAATATCCCTCTAAACGTTTTCACTACTATTGTCGCTAAATGAAAAAAAAAACTTGACCAAAACTGTCGAATTTTTAAAATAACACAACTTTAAAATAAAATTAGGAATGTTGCCTTGGCAACTAAATGAAATAAAAGTTGAAGTTGAAGTACTAAAACAAAGATATTTTTACATAGTTCTAAATATAAATACTTATTACAAAACAAAACACATAACAGTATTAAATTGGACAATTAAATTAAAATTGAAAATATAAAAATAAAAGCTAATTTGAAATATTAATAATACTATAATGGCATAATACTAAAATAAGACTGCTTCATATAAATATATTCAAAATCAACCAATATGGTTACTGATATATCTCAATCCTTATTTAAGTCTCCTATATTGCTTTTTCTCTTGAGATAAATGTCATAAGACAAGAGCGATTTCATAAGCATCTCAAACTTTGCTCAGATTTCCTTAGATACTGAAGTCTGAAATTAAATCAAAAGTCTTAATCTCTTTCAAGTGAGAGTTGAGGTGCGTGCTATCCACATTTTGTAGCTCTATGGCTCTTGTCAATTGTCTCATTTGAGTCTATTTTTATTTCTAAGAAATTTTAGGAGAATCTTCACAAAAAAGTTGATCATTAGGTACCTGACTCGGAGTCTAATAAAGCAAGTGAGTGAATGAATATGAAATAAACAGGCCTATCTCACATGAACACAAAGCAGCAAAAAATCTTTCAAAAAATAACTTGGACAAAACTGAAATCAAAGAATATAGCAGGAGCTCTCTGAGAGATGAAATCAAACAGTGAGAACCACAGATGAAATCAGACAACCAAACACACACATGCAGCGTGAGTCCAAACACAGATACTGTACAAAACAACCCAGAAAATAGGACATCATTCACAACAGCACTCAGAAACCACCCTGTAAGACCAATGCCAACCTAGAAAGACTATTTGAGAGACATCTTGCCAGTTAAATGGTGTTTAAAAGAGGAAAAAATAAACTCTTGACGAAGAGTAAAGAAAATACAGTGTCTCTCTTTCAGTGTTGTTGAAAGTAGAGTGGCACAGTGGGAAGTCTGGACAGTGTTGACTAAAAACTGTACCGCTGGGCAGCGAATGTGACATGCTACACTAAGCACAGCTCCACATGCTGTTACAGGCCCCTAAAGCACCCAACAACCCACGGCAATGACAAGCAAAAGCAAAGAAATGACAAATCTGTTGATGTGTACAAGCTTTTTGCTAAGTTCAGATATGACTTCTAGTGTAATCGAGAACAAATGTTCTGTCAAGACAGTTTGTGGATCCAAACATTTACTCCACTAGAAAAGTAACAATTTATGTATTTTGTTAAACCATCATGACTGAAGGTGACCACACAGTTCACAATATATTTTCGTCATGTTGCCATGTTTAAGGTGTCATACAACTAAATGTACTCACATGCACTGTGTATATGCATTGTCTGAGACTCTCTCACACACACAGATACACACTACACTACATCTGCATGGTAACTCAATAACCTGCATTATATTATAGCTGCATATTACAATACTGACATACTGATATTAGTCTGACACACTCATCTCTGCCTGATAACAGATTACGTCCTGATTGTACCATTGAAAAAAACTAGGGATGCACCAATACCACTTTTTTCAGTACTCGCCCGATACGATACTTTTATTTTTGGTACTTGCCGATACCAATACATTTGTACTTTTTTTTTTTTTTTTAAATATTGGGTACAGAAACAAAAAGAGTATGTATAATGTTAGTTGACTAACTTCATTTATCAAATAGATAGTCAAACCAAAATTTATTCAGACACCTTCAACCTTTCTCCAATTATCACAGTTTATTCGCTATAGATTCATGCTTCATGCAAACCTCAACTTCAATGTTTTTTCCCAGACTTGGTCTGAATAATTTTTGGTCCCAAATTTGTATCAGTTTTAGTGGTAGTCCACTGTTTGAAGAAATTTTGGGTATGATTTGTCACAGTTTACTTATTTTGCTATCCTCACTTACATAAAAGAACTATAGTGTCCTGCACCCAGTTTTTTTTGTTTTTGGTTTTTTTGAGGGGGGGGTTTTAAAAAAAATATAAAAAATTATATCTGGTCTCTGAAAATTTTTTGGTTTCACTGTATATCCTTCGTTATTTTCACACTTAATTATGCCCAATAAAATTTATTTTACAAGTTTTTGTTACTCTCACTGTAATTTTTTTCTTTCGCTATGGTAACCTACATCATCTTTAATTTAACAGCATTGGAGCTGCTCCATTGCAGCGGCATAGTATACTGTAATCACGTGCTTTGCTGTATTAATGTAGGGAACCACTCGTTATAAAACTGTGATATTTTCAGAAATAGAAGTTGCATTTTTTCATGGTCTGGGTGGTTCAGAATGGTGGGTCGGTTCGGGGGGGGGATGGGTGTAGTGGGGGCTGTGCCAAAGCCACTCATATAATGCAGAAACACTCAAGCAAGCAAAACACGCGCAATGCGTTCACGTATTTGTATTGGTGCAGAATGAGAGGGACAAGTAGTAGTCTACAGCCTAGCGCATTTCACACAGGCTGCTAGATTTACTTTCTCCAGAAAGTCGTGTATGCCTAAGGCTGAAAATAAATTATGTTTATAATGAATGCCCCTATAAATGTTGTTTTATATTTACAATTTAGTTTTAATCCAAATTATGAGCGTGCTAAGTGAGTGAACATCAAAGATCACAAAACAGAAGTGCGCGCGCTTTTCTCACTTTGTCTACCTCTCTTCACTACCGAGTTCATTAACTGTGCATTGTTTTTACTTACTTGTATTTTTGACACATCCGACCGAACTGCAAACTTTCCAGTGATGTTTGTGAGAAAGATATATTCACTCGACAAAGCTTGTGCATCTGCGCCGCCGCGCGCTCAATCCACTCAGCGTGCTTTGTTTATCAGCTCGCGCACATCAGCTATACAGGCGTTAATACTGAATGTTTAACGTTACATATACTTCGTAGACATCCTTAATCTCTAATAACTCCATTCTGCTGTCTGTTGTTCTGTTGTCGGTGTTTCTTTGTTTGAATATGGCACTGATCACATGCTGTGTGGTATCAGCGTTTGGTATCGGGGCATTTTAACGAGTACGAGTACGAGTACTAGTACAAGAGCTCAGTATCGGGCCCAATACCGATACCAGTATCGGTGCATCCCTAATAAAACACACTTCTTGTTTTTGAAACAGCATTGAGAAAAGCACTATGCACTATACATTTGAAATTAATTTAAATTAAAGTGAAAACTACAAATAGTGCTTTTAAATGGTTAAATCTTTAAATCGTAATCACTTTCCTTTTAAATCAGAACTAGATGATGGCAAAATACTCTAAATCTTTAATATCTGTGGATAAATAATAGCCAATATCCAAACCCAAGTAAGGATATTATTAAGGAGGGTATGTCTAGACTGCATATTCTTCAGAGCAAATTTCATATATTTTTGGTAGTACAATCATAACATGCCATATATTACAAGATATTTCTGTTGCACAGACAATGATATCACATAGACAGTTTCTTGCTCACACTGCAGGACTGTAACCCAGATACTGTCAGAACTTTGTCAGGGCGATCAAGAAAAAATTTGCCCTACGTTAGAAGAAATCATTGCCACAGGCTTTACTCAGGCATTAACCTTTCAGCACAGCGTCCAGTGCCATATTGAGCCTCAAGCAGCTGCAGTGCCCTGTTAAGGACCTCGGTTTTAGTACAGGAAAACTGCTCAGTTTATTCAAGGACAATTCCCTTATTAGGTGTTAAGCCCGTGTCTGGATCAAAGACAGACTTTGCACTTGTTTTATGGGGTCTCAGGTTTGAATCCCAGAGGCACAGCGCTCGCTGCGTGCTTCTACTGCGTGGATATTGATTGCAAACACATGAGAGTGCCACTGTGTTTATACAGCAGATTAAGCTCTGCAGCGTGAATGGGGATATTTGTCCCTTTTACATCAAAACTCATAAATAAAGAGAAACACACAGCAGGAGTCCTCACACTGCCAGAACTGCACCGCGTTGTGCTTTCTCAGCCAGAGGCCGGAGAATGTGCATGTGTTTTGTGCGACAGAAGAAAAAGGTTGTAATTGGCGAGCGAAAGCACAAATAGCTTTATAAGTCATGCTCTGGTTGAGTGTATTTCTGTGTGTGATGTTTCAGTGACACTTGCGCTCTTTCCCTGAGGTTAGACACCTGCCTCCATCCACAGCTGAGCCCAAAAACACACGCAAAAAATTGCACAGAAGCAGCTGGTCCGGGGCAGTAAGAACATCAGACTTATTTACATGACAAGAGATTAGGGGTTAGAAAAAGGAAATGGCGAGAAAGAGAGACAGATGGTTCAACTCTACTGTAAAACAAGGCTGCTTTTACACTTGGTTCAGCTTGATCTGAACTCCATGCCATCTTTTTACATTATTTATTTATTATTATTATTATTTAGAAAACTCATAAATACTGTACTCTAGACCCCCTTTTACAAGCAGTTTAGAAAATGTGAACCCACAAATGTGAAACAAATTTGAGTTTGCACCAGACGTTCTATAGAGAATTTGCCTGCAAGATACAAGATGTAAAATGCAAACTATAACATTTTTGTGAATTTCTTTTCAAAAGGAGTGTGGCCTTTTTAATGGATCTGCTGAAATGATCTTTTGCTGAAATGCTGAAATGAGAATTTTTATATTTTGCATTTTCATATCATTTATAAAGGAGCATAAATAGTAGTATTCCCTCAAAGATGCTATCTTCACATCATTGTCATATACTATTAGCATAATTGCCAACTAAAGTGGGGAAAAAAACAAGTTTTAAAAAATGGGTCAGTGGGTTAGGCATTAACGTGTGTTTTTTTTTTTTTAAATGTCATGCAGCATATACTGTACACAGACTTTTTTGTTGTTGTTTTGTCAAAACTGGCAGGAAAGAAATGTTGCAAAAGATTTCTATTTCTAGATGAGTAAAGTTCGTAAACAAACTTCAATGTTGGCTTGACAAAGCCTTGTTTGAAAGTTCAAAATAACTTTTCTTTGAGCTTTAAGTCAATAAAATCGTATTAACATATTCTAGCACATTGCTAAAATGTTCTGACATTATTTAACATTCTGCAACACGTTTTAGCACTTGCTTACAGGTTTAGCTGTTTCTAACGTTTTAAAACAAAGAAAAAAAAAATCTTGTACCATGACTAGCAATGTTGCTACCATGTTTTAACACTTTGATAACATGTTTTGATATGATTTTAGCATGATTTATCACATTGCTAGCATGTTTTTCATGTTGCTTGCATGTTTAGAATGTTGCCACAATCAGGTCACAGGTAAAAAAATTACATTTTTAAATACATTCAAATGAAAAACTTATTTTAAATTGTAATATTTCACAAAAATACTGTTTTTACACCTTTCTGAAATTAACCATGGTTTTCTAAAATAATACTAAAAAACATGGTTACGATAGTCACCAAATTAACCATGGTTTTGCTACACTAATGCCGAGTTCACACTGCACGGTTTTCAAAGACGTCGCATCACTGTTGGTTTCACACTGAACGACTATCTGGGGTAGCATTCATTTGCTGCTGTGTTCACATTGCACGATGGTTCGGCGACAGGTGGTTTCACATTGCATGACTTCACAATAGGAATAATCGCTGACAGCTCTGTCTGGTGCATTGTTGCCAGGTTTTCGCTACAAAACCTGCCCAATTACTACTCAAAATTAGCCTGAAAATAGCCCAATTGCTTTCGAAAAAAATTTTTTTGGCCTGGTTCTCTTGGTACAATTCACATTCCAGGGCCTAAATATCACGTTATTGGGGTCGCTTCAACCTGCTGACATAAAAAACAACCGGCGGAAATCACGGATTTGGCAACATTGGTCCGCAAACTACGTTTCATATAACTCCTCCCCGAACTTCCCGCTGCCCTGTATCTTGGTCTCTCATTGGCTGTAGGTCATCGTCGATGTGTTTTTTTTAGTCAGAAATCATTGCACACAGCGTGTTTGTGAATCGCCGACAGCTCCAGATAGTTAGCATGCCAAATATTTTGCGCATCGGCGACGCGTCGTGATTCCCTCAGATCGCGTCTTTGATAATTCATTATTCAAAATTGCAGATTTCGGGCATTTGTCGGCGATTTCGTAAAACCTGTCAGCGAGTGAAAAATCGGGCTAAAATCGTGCAGTGAGAACTCGGCATAACCATAGTTTAACCATAGTATGTGTAGTAAAACTGTGGTCATACAAATGGTAAATCAATTAGCCATGGTTATTACACTTCTACTGTAATAAAACCATGGTCAATTTTCGTAAGAACCTCTATTTTTGATCAAATAAATTAGGCTTTTGGTGAGCACAAGACATTTCCGTCCAAAACATTACAAAATCTTACCGACCCCATACTTTTGAACAGCAGTCTAAATAATCATCACTTCAATATAACGCATTTCGATTCCAACTTGAAACAGACAGCGCATCAAAGGTCATCCAAAGAATTTTTTAACGATGTAGGCAAATGTGAAACAACCGTTTTTGGAGGCATGTAATACAAAATTAGATGGAATGAAAAGGCAATAGATGAATAGATGAAGTTAATGTTTTGCAAGAAAGAAAACCCTATTCAATGTGCAAATAAATGCAAGAAAAAACAATCAATATGCACATATTGCATTGACGTTATGTTGGTTAGATTTTGAATGGTGAACATTTGTAAGCAATTTTTTATATAATCATGCTTTTGTAGCACTCTAATATCTGAAAATTGTCTTGACTTTGGTACTTTGAATGTGTAATTCCACATAAACACACAATGACACACAATGTGAAGTAGAAGAAGGTTTGTCTTCCATCCTCAGCATGTCTCAGGACACTAGCACGACGTGCCACAGCTGCAGGAGGTAAACGAAATTACAGTGAAGAATACAGAAATGTGGTTTAAATGGAAAATTATGCTCTTCACTTGATTTACCTCATAACCATTCAGTTTCAAGGTTTCTACTGGGGCTGCGGAGGAGGAAATAAAACCTCCTTTTATAGTCGGCTCCAGTTCTGCCCTACCTACCCATTAAATTCATAAAAGACCAATAGAAGTGTACACGTCTCTAGTGTAGCGACAATACTAAATCAAATTTACAGCCTCAGGTGAGAAACTAATCGTTCAAGGACTGTCGAGAGAGAGACCTTCATTTCCAAAGCAGAGATGGGGGTTTACAGCAGGTCAACATATGCAGCACAGATTCAGACCGCCAGAAAGCACAGAAAGAGCAGATGCATTCACAGGTATTTGTAAGGAAATGGAGTTCTAGCACATATGTGTTTCATGGACAGACCATGATGCATTCAATGTCAGTGGATGACCTCTAAAATATAAATACTTTAATGCCTACACAAGTCTAGAGATCTACAAAGCTTTACGATTGTTCTGTTTAGTTTCATATTGAAATCAATGACTGTTTTACTATATTTATATTGAACGAGATTAATAAATATGCATAACTGCGCCAAATCAGGGTCACATTATTATAAATAGGATCAAATATGCTTTAAATATATGATGTAAATTATTTTACATATGATTATAATAATAAGTCATTTTAAAAGATTAAATGTATTTTAAACTAGAATAAATATCATTAATGGCTTTTTTTAATCTTGATTATATTATTACAAATATATACATGATTTTTGTAATATTAACAAATATAAGTTATTTTAAAAAAAGTGAACCTAATACTGATAAACGAGATCAAAAATGATTAGAGTTGCTACACACTGATGTTATACATTATCAATATCTATCCAAGCATTAAACAATATGTGTACACTGTACAAACAGCACCAATGCACATGAATACTAATGAAGCGAAGTAGATTTACAACATACACACACAGCCTAAGTGAGATATGATTATTGAACATTTCCACACAGCTCGAGCATGCCGATGAAATAAGAGCAGAAAGCTCTCCGCAACACACACTATGAATTTCCATACGACATTCTTCAGCGTTATTGGACAGAACTGCAGGCAGGGGTGTGTGCAACACACGTTTTATTGGGTAGAGCTACAGGACTCTGTGTGTGTGTGTGTGTGGTGTGTGTGTGTGTGGTGGTACGAAACTATGCAGCAGCAGCAGCATCTTCAAAGAGCCTCCACACCTGGAGAAAGACAGACTTCCTGTCAGGCTGCCATCGTCCTCCTATCCATCTCTCCGCTGCTTATCTCTTTTCTTCCCTCTTCTCCACCCATCCCCCCCTCTCTCCAATCTACACCCTACACCTCTGGCTTGTTTTTCAGTGCCGAAATGTAGCTTTCTGCCAGCGTTCTGCTCTGAATAACTGTGGGAGCGTGTCTATGTGACGCGCAGAGGTGACTGGCCACCGCTGTCTAATGAATGACGCCCCCCTCGGGCTCCAGGCTGTCTGGCCATCATAAATGTCACCCCTATAAAATGGCCCCGTTCATTGAAATCCCCTAAAGCTGCTGTGGGGCATCAGGTGAAAGTGTGTGCACAGCTGTGGCATCTGATTTGCACCTTAATGTGGGACTCTGTTCCAAAACTTGGTGAGCTGTCTAACTAGACAGCATCATAGTACACATAAAATATGTTCCAAAAATAGGCAACAATATTACGCTGTCTCATTTTGGTCAAATTATAAGGCAGCACTACATGTATCCATATAAATGCTCCTAGAATGAATTTCTACTAAATAAATTCTATATAGCAGACAATGCAAGAGAAACTACTATAAATATATTTGTATTTCATTAAAGTCTGCGTGAACCGGAAGTTGCTGCCGACTTTTATTTCAGTGTAGTGACGTATTTCCATCCGAAACGGAATATTGAATAGAGGGCATGGTTTTATTTTGGCGCTCCTCCTCTCTGTCTCTCACTCATATCAAACTAACGGTTGGAGGGGTGTGTTTAAAAGGATATTCTGCCCAAGCCGTCAAACTGACGTCATCAGAAAAGGACTGCCATTCCAGAGCAGAAGTAAATGTTCAGATTTTGATTAAAGATTACCAAGACAAACTATTTTTTTCAGCGGATTAACTTGCATGGGTTAATTGTTCACATCAAGACTAGCAATGTGCGCTAGTAAAGTAAATAAAGTCAATTTTGATTTCATGCCGACTTTAAATACACTGTAAAAAATGACAGTGAATTTAACGGTAAAAGACTGTAAAAATGCTACAATAAAACTCTGTTAAATGGTTAATGGTAAATTCCCCTACTATATAAGGTGAAAAACTGTATAGGACATTACATGTAATTTTACGGTAGTATACCGTTTTTGGAAGTGAAAAAGACAGTGACAGTGATTTACAGTGAATAAACATTTCCAGAATTCCCTGTGTCACATTTCAAATTTGATGCTTTTTTGCTGAAATAACTATGTTTCTTCTTATCAGTTTTGTATATTAGGGTTGTATGTTACACTTAATGTTGTTAAATGAATGTTTATTGCATTATTTCAGTTTCATGTGTGTTACCATGATGGTTTTGGTGTTTGTGTGAATGACACGGTGCACCTTCTATATATGTTATTATTTAAAAGCTGCTTGTGATGGGCTTTGGTTCATCATGTGACTTTCTCATCGCCACCTGCTTTTGGTGGTTATCAATGTATTACCAAAGGTACAAAACAGATTTCAGTACTTCAATAGGTTGGTACATTAACATTATTTCAGTTAATGAAATTACGATATTTAACTGTAAATTTAAGTTAAAACCGTAAAACCTAAAACGTTGCTACCGTATTTTTTACGGTAAAATTCCGGCAACCACAGCTGCCGTTTACCGTAAATTTTACGGATTTTTTTTTTTACAGTGTACTGACAAACATACACTTTAAAAACATCTGTACATTTTACAGAAAGCTGCTACAGTAAAAAAAAAAACTATCAACTGGTTAACTGTAACCCTACACTGAAAAACTGTTAAATTTATGTTTTTGGAGGGAAAAAAATGAATTAGCATTTACGGTGAATTATATTTTGAACTATAAATTATGAATTATAAAAAATGTCAACAATTATCGATATCAAACAATATGAAACATATCGTTGATAAATTTTTTTAGCTATATCGCCCAGCCCTAGGCTATAATATTATAAATCTGGTTGGTTTGTATTGGTGACGTAATATGTAAATGATATGCGTGTGGCCCGTGAGACTTGCACCTGGACCATAGTGCGGCCCAGTGGAAAAAAAAGGTTGAGAACCACTGATTTACAGTATACTTACAGGTGCATCTCAATAAATTAGAATGTCGTGGAAAAGTTCATTTATTTCAGAAACTCGTGTATTAAATAAATTCAAATACTCTGTATTAAATAAATTCAATGCACACAGACCGAAGTCTTTTTAATAAGTCTTTTGGGTTCTTTGAATTGTGAGGATTTTTAGGCTCACATTTAACAAAAACCACACATTCCTATCGTCAACTAATTAGAATATGGTGACATGCCAATCAGCTAATCAACTCGAAATACCTGCAAAGGTTTCCTGAGCCTTCATAATGGTCTCTCAGTTTGGTTCACTAGGCTACACAATCATGGGGAAGACTGCTGATCTGACAGTTGTCCATTGAGGGTAAGTCACAGACATTCATTGCCAAAGAAGCTGGCTGTTCACAGGGTGCTGTATCCAAGCATGTTAACAGAAAAAAGTGTGGAAGAAAAGTTGTGGAAGAAAAAGATTCACATCCAACCCAGAGACCCTCCAACCTTATGAGGATTGTCAGCAAAGTCCTCTTTTCAGATGAGAGCAAGTTTTGTATTTTCATTTGGAAACCAAGGTCCTAGATTCTGGAGGAAGGGTGGAGAAGCTCATAGCCCAAGTTGCTTGAAGTCCAGTGTTAGTTTCCACAGTCTGTGATGATTTGGGGTGCAATGTCATCTGCTGGTGTTGGTCCATTGTGTTTTTTGAAAACCAAAGTCACTGCACCCGTTTACCAAGAAATTTTGGAGCACTTCATGCTTCCTTCTGCTGACCAGCTTTTTGAAGATGCTGATTTCGTTTTCCAGTAGGATTTGGCACCTGCCCACAATGCCAAAAGCACCAAAAGTTGGTTTAAATGACCATGGTGTTGGTGTGCTTGACTGGCCAGCAAACTGGCCTGACCTGAACCCCATAGAGAATATATGGGTTATTGTCAAGAGGAAAATGAGAAACAAGAGACCAAAAAATGCAGATGAGCTGAAGGCCACTGTCAAATAAACCTGGGCTTCCATACCACCTCAGCAGTGCCACAAACTGATCACCTCCATGCCACGCCGAATTGAGACAGTAATTAAAGCAAAAGGAGCCCCTACCAAGTATTGAGTACATGTACAGTAAATGAACATACTTTCCAGAAGGCCAACAATTCACTAAAAATTCACTTATGAAGTATTCTAATTTGTTGAGATAGTGAATTGGTGGGTTTTTGTTAAATGTGAGCCAAAATCATCACAATTAAAAGAACCAAAGACTTAAACTACTTCAGTCTGTGTGCATTGAATTTATTTAATACACGAGTTTCACAATTTGAGTTGAATTACTGAAATAAATTAACTTTCCCACGACATTCTAATTTATTGAGATGCACCTGTATTATTATGTTGTTAGTTTAGCAATATGCTAATACCACACTCTATTTGAATCAGCTGAGAGTCGAGTCTCCCATGCATATCCATTTCAGTTATGATGCTGCCCATATAATCAGTAGACAATAAGCAGATCACTAGGTTTTGGAGCAGAGATTATGCGTGTCTGTTTAACCTTTACCAAGGCCAATATAATCACGAAACCCACAATTAAATTTACAATGCGCAGTGCCGCATAAACTAAGGCGTTATCTAGCGTCAAATGTATAGGCTTAATGTCTGGTGCTCACAGCACTGGTTGATCACAGCTCCAGGGGTTAATTAACTCAATTAGCTTAATAGCATCAACAACACAAGATAAAAATGCTGTGCAAATGGTATCTCCCATGTGAATGTTTTCATGTCATGCTGTGGTGTTGTTTGTGTCCATATTGTGCAAGTATTTGCGCATGAATAGCTAAACAAACAACAGGGGTTAATAAATTAGCTGTACTATTTGTTCAGTTGAATTTGTCTTCATGGCTGAGTAATTGATCGCAATTCGCAGCTTAGTGCAGTGAGGCAAACACTCCTACATGGAAAAGACAATAAATAAATACAAACAACATACCCGATCCTAGTGAGGATACAGGTAATTGGCCACACGTGTTTGGCATAACATCTCAGATAAACCGATTTAAATCAAAGATCAGCGTTATTGGACAGAACTGCAGGCAGGGGTACTGGAAAAAGTCCAAAAACAACAAATAAAACCTGTAAATAAAGTGCAATAAAAATTAATTATTATTACAAAACTTTTAAATATAAAAGAAATAAAACAGTATTAATTATTGTAATATTAATAAATTACCATAGTACATTAAATACATAAAAATTAGTAACTAAAATAAATAGTTTATATAATAATAATCATACACTATTACTAAAAATACTATCTAAACATATTATTTAGAAAATAAATAAATCCTATATAAATTCATATGTATATGTATATAAACAATCAAATAAAATGTAATACATTTTATATTTTAGATCATTTTACATATTTTTTTACATATAATTTTCATATTTTTACATTAATAATAAAAAATCATTTTATAATTTAAATACGGATGTTGAAAGAGGGGCTGTGGGGAGACAGTCCAGATTTCGAGTGCAGACCGGCGTTCCCTTCAGTCAATACTTGTCTATTACCTCGACGTAACCCTCCAGTCCAATTCCCATTACCCCTGAGAGGTGTACAAATCCAATTATGCCACAGTGTCAAGGCTAAAAATACAATAACCCGTAGCACACACTGATTTGAAAGGTGGCGAATTAAAATTGCAACACAGCAGGTTTATGTGGTTTTGTGATATTGTACGCGAGCGCAGCCAACTGCGGCTACACGTGACACGGTTGATTCTGAACGCGGGTAACAGGTCTGCTGTAGACGGCAATTACAGCACTCCCATGAGGTCTCATCAGGCTGGGGTACTCACAAACCCACATACAATGCTATTCACAACAAGCTCTTAAATACAAATCGCACAGACTACGACTACACAGAATTCAGAGAATTCAAGAAAAGCCGTGGTCTGTTTGTGTCTTTTCAGCTCAGAATACAGTGGAGGGGTCCTTGTATCTGGTGAAAAGGAAGTTCAGGTCACTGTTCCAGGGCTTAATTAATGAATTGTATACATACACACACACACACACACACACACACACACACACAAACTCCGCAGCACATATCCCGGAGAGCCTCTTCATGGGCAGAAGTAAAAGAAGAATGCTGAGAGAGAGGGAATAAACAGAGAAGTGAGTGTGAGGAAAACATAAAGAGAGAGAATAATAATGGTTGAAAATCATTATAATGAGCTCATATAATCAGCTACTGAAAGGAATGGAAAGATCCAGATGCTGTTTTCTAAAGCAAACATGACTATTACTTTTGCTCATACTTAGGGTTAGTATTAAACTTTAGCGAGTAAAAAATCTACAAACACAAGACCATGATGCTAGCAACACTAACGTCATGAGTTTGATTCCCAGGGAATGCATGAACTGATCAATGTATACCCTGAATGCAACGTAAGTTGCTTTGAATAAAAGTGTCTGCCAAATGCATAAATATAAATGTATGCGTTTTTACAAGCCAATCAGAAATAGAATTAGGTTTTCCCTGGTAGGTTAGATGAGGATGATGTGTTGATATAAGCTAAACACAATCCCAGTGACGGTAATTGCAATAAAAAAAAAGGGTGTAATTGTATCATAAATTGTGTTTCTTAAAAAGTAATTTCTGGATTGGACTGAGCCTCAAAACACACTTCTAGCCATTCACCAGTAGGGGGCGTGTCCATGGCCGGACTTACAATTGGGCTTGAATGGGCTGCAGCCCAGGGGCCCCGCCTTAAACCGTTTTCATTTGTTCAGTTATGTGCCAGTCAGAAATTATTAGCCGCATTTCAACAGCACGCACAGGCCAGCCAGGGCTAACAACTTCCAGCTTTCAACTACGACATTCGAAGACGTAATCAAACAGCATAAACTGGAATTTATGATTTTTTTTTTCCCCACTTAGAAAAAAACGGGAAAAAAAAAAAAAAAGGACACAATACGGGGGCGAAAAAAAAAAAAAAAAAAAGTATTAGTCAGTGCCACCAATTGGCAGTTCTCCATGAAAAAGAGAAGAGAGGCCCGGTAAATTTACATCATAGGTATACCTCAACTATGAGAGCCAAAATGAGAAAAAAAAAATCCAGAAAAAATCACATTGTAGATTTTTTTTTTATTTAAAGGAATTATTTTTTGCAAGTATGGTGGAAAAATAAGTATTTGATCAAATACACAAAATTTTAACATTAGCAAATACTTTGTATTCCCGGTTGGCCAAGGGACCCCAGCAGAGGGCAAACGTTTTTTTCTGTAAGTCTTCAAAAGGTTTAACACACTGTTGATGGTTATTTTATTTTTTGGACCATTCCTCAGGCAGACTCCTTCTGAGCAGAATGTTTTGGGGGCTGTCGCTGGGCAAAACACGGAATTTTCAAACTCCCTCCAAAGGATTTTCTATGGGGTTGAGCTTCTGGAGAGGGCTAGGCCATTCCAGGACTGGAAGCTTCTACGGAAGCCACTCATTCGTTGCCAGGGGGCGGTGTGTTTGGCTCGATTACCTTTTCAGCATCATTGTCATGCGGAAAGACCCAGCCACGTTTCATCTTCAATGCGCTTGCTGATGGAAGGAGGTTTTCATTCAAAATCTCACGATACATGGCTCCATTCTTTCTTTCGTTTACACGGATCAGTCGTCATGGTCCCTTTGCAGAAAAACAGCCCCAAACATGATGTTTCCACCCTCATGCTTCACAGTAGGTATGGTGTTCTTTGGATTCAACTCAGCATTCTTTCTCCTCCAAAACACGACAAGTTGAGTTTTTACCAAAAAAATCTATTTTGGTTTCTTCTGACCATATGACATTCTCCCAATCTTCTGGATCATCCAAATGCTCTCTAGCTAACTTCAGACGGGCCTGGACATGTACTGGATTAAGCAGGTGGACACGTCTGGCACTGCAGGATTTGAGTCCCTGGCGGCGCAGTGTTTTACTGATGGTAGCCTTTGTTACTTTTTGGTCCCAGCTCTCTGCAGGTCATTTACTAGGTCCCCCCGTGTGGTTCTGGGTTTTTTGCTTACAGTTCTTGTGATCATTTTGACCCCCACGGGGTGAGATCTGAGTGGAGTCCCAGATCGAGGGAGCTTATCAGTGGTCTTGTATGTCTTCCAATTTCTAATAATTGCTCCCACAGTTGAAATCTTCACACCAAGCTGCTTACCTATTGCAGAATCAGTCTTCCCAGCCTGGTGCAGGTCTACAATTTTGTTTATGGTGTCCTTTGACAGCTCTTTGGTCTTGGCCATTGTGGAGTTTGGAGTGTGACTGTTTGAACAGGTTGTTGTGGACAGGTGTCTTTTATACTGCTAACGAGTTCAAACAGATGCCATTAAAACAGGTAACCAGTGGAGGACAGAGGAACCTCTTAAAGAAGAAGTTACAGGTCTATGAGAGCCAGAAATCTTGCTTGTTTGTAGGTGACTAAATACTTATTTTACCGAGGAATTGACCGTTTAATTCTTTAAAAATCCTACAATGTTTTTTTCTGGATTTTTTTTTCTCATTTTGTCTTTAATAGTTGAGGTATGACGATGATGAAAAATTTACAAGGGCCTCCTATATCTTTGAAGGGGGAGAAATGCAAATGTGGAGACTAAAATACTTTTTTGCCCCACTGTATTAAATCACGTCTGCGCTGCGCCGAATCGCAGATTAATTTGTGATCAGATGGCTACTTTAAACGGTTCCATTAAGCCTTTAGCCCAAAAGAGCGCGCATTTAGAAAGATAATGATAAATTCTCACGTTCACGCCTCACTTCTTTGCAGAGGATGATTCTATGTTATATTAATGTTCCACTAAATTAATATGAAGAGTTTTGAGCGCTCTCTCCCGTCCAAAGACTATAGAATAACCTAATATCTTACAGGGACTTTGTCCCGCCTCCATCACAAGTCATGCCATTTCATCAAATGATTTTAAAAAAAAATCTCTATACATTGGTGTGAAAAAGTGTTGGCCCCCTTCCTGATTTCTTTATTTTTTGCATGTTTGTCACACTTAAAATATTCAGATCAAACAAATTTTAATATTAAACAAAAATAATGCAAGTAAATACAAAATGCAGTTTTTAAATGATGATTTCATTTATTAAGTGAAAAAAGCTGTCCAAACCTACGTGGCCCTACGTGAAAAATGAATTGCCCCCTCCTGTTAAATCATGAAATAACTGCAATTAACCACATTATTTTAGAAATATGAGTTAAATTTCACTAGCCACACCCCCAGGCCTGATTACTGCCAGACCTTTTGAATCAAGAAATCACTTAAATAGAACTTGTCTGACAAAGTTAAGCATGCTTAAATAGCAACACATTATGCTGCGATCTAAAGAAATTCAAGAACAGATGAGAAACAAAACAGTTGACATGTATCAGTCTGAAAAGGATTATAAAGCCATTTCTAAGGCTTTGGGACTCCAGCGAACCATGGACAGAGCCATTATCCACAAACTGAGAAAACTTGGAACAATGGTGAACCTTCCCAGGAGTGGCTGGCCAACCAAAATTACTCCAAGATCACAACAACGACCCATCCAAGAGGTCATAAAAGAACCCAAAACAACACCTAAAGAACTGCAGGCCTCACTTTCCTCAATTAAGGCCAGTGTTCATGATTCAACAACAAGAAATAGACTGGGCAAATATTGCATCCATGGGAGAGTTCCAAGGCAAAAAAAAGCCACTGCTGACCAAAAAGAACAAAAAGGCTCGTCTCTCATTTGCCAAAAAATATCTTGATTATCCCCAAGACTTTTGGGCAAATATTCTGTGGACTGATGAGACAAAAACTTTTTGGAAGGTGTGTGTCCCGTTACATCTGGCGTAAAACCAACACAGCATTTAATAAAAAGAACATATACAACCGTCAAAAAATGGTGGTGGTGTGTGATGGTCTGGGGCTGTGCAGCTTGAGGGACGTCCGATTGCCTAATTGAACGGGAAAAACATGGATGATGCACTCTATCAGAAAATGCTGAAGGAGATTGTCTTGCCATCAGTTTGTGACCTCAAGCTCAGGTGCACTTGGGTTAAGTAGCAGGACAATGATCCCAAACACAACAGCAAGTCCACCTCTGAATGGCTCAAGAAAAACTAAATTAAGGTTTGGAGTGGCCAAATCAAAGTCCGGACGTAACTACGATGTGGCATGACTTTAAACAGTCCATTCATGCTCAAAAAGCCTCCAATGTGGCTGAATTAAAACAAACCTGCAAAGAAGAGTGGGCCAACATTCCTCCACAGCAATGTGAAAGACTCACTGCCAGTTATCACAAACACTTGATTGCAGATGTTGCTGCAAAGCGTGGCACAACCAATTAGATTTAGGGGGCAATTACTTGTTCACGTAGGGCCAGGCAGGTTTGGAAAGCTTTTTTCCCTTAATAAAATAAATAACAATTTTAAAAAAAAACTGCAGGTTGTATTTTTACGCCATTTTCTTGTGTAATATTTACAATTGTTGATGATCTGAATCTTTTAAGTGTGACTAATATGCAAAAAACAATGTAAAAACAAACCAGGAGAACACACTTGATCGGGGACGGTGCGCCGCACATCTTTTTCGCGCTGATGGACTGCACCCCAGCAGAGTCGGAGCGGAAATCATGTCGGACAACATCTCCAGTACGCTGCGCTCCATATGACTAGTAAGCCAATTCTCAAATAACTGCTATGAAGACTTTTGTTCTACCCGCTTAAATGATAGAAGTTCTTGTGCTGTCCAATCTATAAAGACTTTGTCTGTTCCCCGAATAGTGAGGTCATAATATAAATTTAATGCAGGATCTAGAAAAAATCTGATCGTGATTAAACCATAAAAAAAATCAAATAAATGAACAAAAACAAAAACAAAAACAATTTTTAAAGTTTGGGCTCCCAAACATTAGATCACTCTCACCCAAAGGCGTTATGTAAATGAAATGGTAACACAAGAGAAATCGGTTATGTACTCTGCCTAACTGAAACCTGGCTTAAACCAAGTGATTATTTTTGGTCTAAATGAGTCTACTCCACCAGGATACTGTTATAAGCATGAGCCCCGTCTGACTGGTCGTGGTGGCGGTGTTGCAAAAATATATAGTGATATTCTCAATGTTAATCAGAAGACAGGATACAGGTTTAACTCATTCGAAATACTAATGCTTAATGTTACACTGTAAGATATGCAAAAGAAATCTATCGTATCTATTGCTCTGGCTACTGTGTATAGACCACCAGGGGCATATACAGATTCCCTAATATAATTTGCAGATTTCCTCTCAGACCTAATGGTTACTGTTGATAAAGCGCTAATTATCGGAGATTTTAACATTCACGTTGATAAAACAAATAATGCATTAGGACTTGCGTTTACTGACCTAATTAACTCTTTTGGAGTCAAGCAAAACGTCACCGGCCCAACTCATCGTTTTAATCATACGCTAGATTTAATTATATCGCATGGAATTGATATTACTGATATAGATATCGTACCTCAAAACGATGATATTACTGACCATTTCCTTGAATCGTGCATGCTGCGCATTACTAATATTAACTATATGGCTCCGCGTTATCGTCCGGGCCGAACTATTGTTCCACCCACCAAAGACAGATTCACAAATAACATGCCTGATTTATCTCAACTGCTCTGTGTACCAACAAGTACACATGAACTAGACAAAATAACTAGCAACATGGGCACGATCTTCTCTAATACACTAGAAGCTGTTGCCCCAATCAAATTGAAAAAGGCTAGAGAAAAACATACTGCGCCATGGTAAAACAGTAATACCCATTCTCTCAAGAAAAAAAAAACTAGTAGTCTTGAGTGCAAATGGAGAAAAACAAACTTGTAAGTTTTTAGAATTGCGTGGAAAAACAGTATGTTCAGCTATAGACAGGCTCTAAAAGTTGCCAGGGCCGAGCATATACACAAACTCATAGAAAATAACCAAAAAAAATCCAAGGTTTTTATTTAGCACAGTAACTAGATTAACAAATAATCAGACGTCACCAGAACGAAATATTCCCTCACAGTTTAATACTAATGACTTTATGAATTTCTTCACTGAAAAATAGATAACATCAGAAATACAATAACAAATGTAGATTATACAGCATATAATACTACAGCTTCATCCATCGCACCAAAAGATAAACTGCAGTAATTTACAACTATAGGACAGGAAGAGCTAAAAAAACTTATCACTGCATCTAAACCAACAAATGCATGTGAGAGACGGTTCCCACTAAATATTGAAAGGCGTTGTGACCGGTAGAGAGGGACAAAACGCTTATCAATATATTAACGTCGTGTTCTTTCGGTCACGTCCCAAAACCATTCAAGCTGGCTTTTATTAAGCCTCTTTTTAAGAAACCACAACTAGATCCTAGTGAGCTGGCTAATTACAGACCCATCTCAAAGCTTCCTTTTATGTCTAAAATTTTAGAAAAAGTTGTTTCTGCTCAATTGTGCTCCTTCCTGCAATAAAATTATCTTTATGAAGAATTTCAGTAAGGTTTCAGGCCCCACCAAAGCACAGATAGTGCACTTGTTAAAATTACAAATGATTTGCTTCTTGCGTCAGACCAAGGTTGCATCTCATTACTAGTTTTAGTTGATCTTATTGCTGTGTTCGACACTATAGATCATGAGATAATCATAGATCGATTACAAAACTATACGGTTATTCAAGGGCAGGCTTTAAGATGGTTAGATCCTACCTGTTCTGACGCTCCACTTTTTTTTTTTTTTTTTTTTTTTTTTTTTGTTTTTTTGTTTGTTCATTTAAAGGGGGAGGGGTCATCTCAATTATTCCACCAGTAAAATATGGAGTGTGCCCCCAAGTATCTGTCCTAGGTCCTCTTGCTATTTTGATATACATGTTTGCCCCCTTGGAAATTATTATTAAAAAATAAGGATTAGTTTTCCACTATTATGCGATGATACTCAAACTATTATATCTCAAAAAAAAGACAGATGAAACTTCTAAATGATTCTAGCTAACAGAGGTGTGATACATGTAAAAGGGATGATGCCATATTACTCCTATTAAATTCGGATAAGGGACAGAGGATATTACTTATTGGATCAAAAAACAGTACACAGAATCTCTCAGATTATAATTTGCAACTAGACGGGTGTACTGTTATTTCCTCTACAGTCAAAAATCTGGGTGGTATATTAGATAGCAACTTGTCTTTTGAAAAAACATATTTCCCATGTTACAAAAACAACACTCTTCCATCTTAGAAACATTGCCAAACTACAAAACATGCAGGAAAAAGATAGTTCATGCATTCATGGAACCCTAGACTGACTACGTATGCACTGGCTAAGCTGGTTGTCCTGCATCTTTCAATAAAAAAACAAAGCTACAGGTTTAGTCAAAAATGCCGGGGCTAGAGTCCTACCGTCAAG
This sequence comes from Sinocyclocheilus anophthalmus, assembly GCA_018155175.1. Classification (NCBI taxonomy): domain Eukaryota; kingdom Metazoa; phylum Chordata; class Actinopteri; order Cypriniformes; family Cyprinidae; genus Sinocyclocheilus; species Sinocyclocheilus anophthalmus. The sequence continues at coordinate 287,756 of JADLZN010011814.1, forward strand.
AAAATATGATCATATTACCTCAATTTTACAGTCTCTGCACTGGCTATCTATTAAGTTCCGTATCGGTTACAAAATATTACTACTTACTTTTAATGCCCTAAATGGTTTAGCTCCTGCATACATAACTAGTCTTCTATCACGCTACAATCCAACACTCTCCTTATGGTCACAAAACTCTGGATTTTGGTAGTACCTAGGATAACAAAGCCCACTAAAGGAGGTAGAACGTTTTCATATTTGGCTCCCAAACTCTGAACTAGCCTTCTGGATAACGTTTGGGTCAGGACACTCTCTTCCGGTTGAATCCTAGATTAAAGGACACCTTCTCTTTGGCCAGTTCCGTCCAATAATGCATTCCCCCAAAGACTTTTACGCAGTAACTGATCAAATGCACTATTATCTTTAGTTGGGTAAAACAATCAATTTTGCGTGGTTGAACAGCGCAATGCTCGTTATGTCTCTTTTGTTCAGTTTTGCCACGGGATAACTAGGATGCCAAAAAAAAATGAGAAGAGATGATGCTACTCCTCAGAGGACCTCAGATGATGCTAACCCTGAAACAACTTACAGAACTACTACATTTTGCTATAAGTTTGATTACATTATATAATAACTGCTGTTAATATTGTTTGTCTGTTTTATTACGTCTTAAATTGAGTTTTCCGTACATTTCTGCCATATGTAAATTAACTGACAGTCACCACTGATAAAATACCACTAAATATTGTAGAAAAATAACTGGCTGTAAAAGTGCTTGGCAATTATTGTATGGGATGAAAAGCCTTGTACCAAATAAACTTGATTTGACCCATTAGGCCTAAACACTTGGAAGAACCCTACATAAAATTGTTCGGAGGAAGACACCCCACTTCGTGCAAGTTTTCAAATCAGATTAAGGGACCATCTCTTAAACCTGGATTACCCACACTAACACACTAATACGCTTTCTAATATTTCAATTCGTAAAGGATTTTAGGCTGCAATTAAATTAGGTCAAACAGGAAAAAAACCAGAAAAAAACCTGATCCTAACAAACCGATGTACTGCTACATCACAGGAACGAATGGATCTACGCTATATTTGTATGTGTCTCTCTTATTCGAGGTCACCGTAAGCCACAATCCAGTCTGTATCCAGTTCAGATGGTCACTGCAGTCACCCGGAGCCAGTACGTATTCAGACCAGATGGTGGATCAACACCTAGAAAGGACCTCCACAGCCCTAAAATACAGCGGAGACCAGGACAACTAGATGAACCACAAAGACAGATCCCCAGTCAAGACCTTGTATCCTAGACGGCCAACGGGACAAGACCACCGGAACCAGTTGAGTCCTCTGCAAAATGAGACATTGCTGCAGCTTGGAATTGAACTGCTGGTTTCGTCTGGTCAGAGGAGAACTGGCCCCCGGACTGAGCCTGGTTTCTCCCAAGGTTTTTGCTCCATTCTGTCACCGATGGAGTTCTGGTTTTCGCTGCCGCTGTCGCCCCGGATGCTTAGTTTGGGTGACACTTCATTCCAGGATATCGTTTGACATGAATTGCAAAGATACTATTTAAACTGGCTGGAGTGACATCGATGAATTCAATGAACTGTCTTTAAACGAAAAATTGTCATTTTTTATAGTGTAATTTTGCATTAGTGGAACACTATTTCTGAATTAATTGAGGGTCAGTTGCTTTGACACAATCTGTATTGTTAAAAAGCGCTATTATAAATAAAAAGGTGACTTGGATGAACAATGATGTTTACTTAATTATTAAAGTCCGTACTTTAATGTATAAGTACCCACCGTAAAAAGGGACAAATTAAATAAATGTAACCACAAATGTTTTGAAATAAATAACTACATAGTGGACATATTAAAACCCTAAAATTATTAATTGATTTAATATTGTAGATTTGAAAACTTTAACATTTTATATTTTAGAATATGAATTTAGCTTATATTAATAATTTTAAAAAATATAATATTATATTTTTAATGTTTGTGCACTATATTACTAAATAGTTCTATTGATTCGGGCTGCCACGATAAATCGAAAGGGAACGAGAGCGCGATTCGAACAGAAGTGTGATTGTCATGCGTATCTTTAAGTGAAGCAGGGTTCTGTGATCTGTAGTAAATCTCCATCCGAAGGCCAGGGGGCGCTCTCATGCTGAAACTCCAAATACGCCTCCCAGAAAAAAAAACCAGGAAATGCCTATCGCTGCAGCTGAATAACCAGAAGATTCAACTGCTTTCATTGATACAACGTGACTAATAAACACACGACTAAGACAATATATGGTTCATCTGAGTTTTTCTTATTATAATTTTCATTATAATAAAATATATAATAATGCAATGCCTTTATCCACTGCTTTAAATACCATGAAATATGTGGTGTTGCTGATGCTGTGAAGAAGCAATCATCTACAGAAGGATTATTTCAAAAACACTCAGGGACTGATGTTATGAAGTGAGTTTGGAGTAAAAATATGTTATTAAATGTGGTGTTTTCAGATGGAGTGGCTTTTACTTCACAGAGCCGTAGTTCACTTAGAAGCTATGCAAACAGCTGTCATTAGCGCGAACGATTTCTTCGATTTTCGCATGAAAAATAAAAAGTGTCTGGATTTTTTGCGTAAAATTTGTCGTGTAAAACGGCCATGGGTAGTAAATCTGCTCCATATGAAAGCAATTGATGATGATTTCCTGGCTGATGCAGAAACCTGCAATTACTATCAAAATTGAGCAGGACAATCGCATGCGATAATCATTGCAGCCCTAATTTGATATATTTTAACATTAAAAAATTAAATTTTCAGCATCATTACTCCAGTCTTCAGTGTTACATGATCCTTCAGAATCATTCTAAGATGCTGATTGCTGCTCAAGAAACCTTTTTCATTATCAGTGTTGAAAACACAGACTGAACTGACTTGACTTTAGCTACATCTACAAATAAGAATAGCATATACACTTGTTGCTAAAATCTTTTGATTTGGACTAGTAATCAACCACCTTGCACACCCTAGAAAACGCATAGCAAAATGCTAAGAACCGATCATCAGAAAACATTAGCAACACCCTCACAAAAACACTCTAATATCATGTTTGCAACTTTGTTTTTCCAGTCAAGGCAAAATTCACATTTTCTGCAGAAAATGTCAAAATCTAGATCGTAGTACATTGTGCACACATGGGAAAACAACACGAGAGCTGGAGAAACAATGAAAGACCATGAAAGAATGACTAAAACAAACAGGACAAGAGAGAGAGCGAGTGTGAAAGAGAAAAAAAGATATCTGGTTGTGATCAGGCTAGAATATGAAACCCAGGGGCGCGAGGAAGCACAGAGGTGAATCAATGATGGATGACATCAAGACAAGCTGAAGATACTTTACTCTTCCACATGTTCACAAACACACACACTCTATCTCTCTCTCTTACTGTAGCCTTGAATGAACCCAACATGAGACAACCTGCCTTTAATTCTCTCTCTCTCTCTTCATACAGTGCCTCCAACCACTTTTCTTTCCTCTACTCTCCCAACCCTCCAATCATCACTGTCTGTCTCCCACTGGAAGCTCCAATATTCCCTAATTAAATCCCGAACTGTCGCCCAATCATGCTCCTGCAGCTGCTTTTGAGGATATACTATCAGGATATCTGTTAAAGAGAAAATGCATATACGGCAGGAACGCTACTGATAAAAGGAAAGACCTTGTGATGCTCTCTGATCTCAAATGAGTCCCACAGACATTTGTATTCATATCAGCTTCCATTGAAATGCACTGTGTGTGCTCATAGCAGAATAGACCTGCAAGAACAGACACTTCAAAAGCTGGAATATAAAGACCACAGGCCTCAAGATTGCGGGGTTGGCTCGGATGAACACACATGCTAACACAGCCAACCCAACAGAGAAAAATGGCAGATTAACCTGTAGCCCTATTTGGACAGAACTAAGTCTTGAATCTTTAGGCAATTTAGCCTATTCTGTATGCTTATGATCAACTCCTAAATATCCAGTAGCTTAAATTTGATTTTAGCTGCAGTGTCTGCAACACTGTCCATCATGTCCTGTTTCTTGAGCTCTGACACCTGCAGATTTCAGACAGGCATGTAATATTTAAAAAGAATACTTTTTATAACTGTTTCTCCTCTGGCAGTCTCTTTTCTTTTATCTTTTTGTTGCACATTTATGAGTTATGGTTATGCTAGGTTGGGATTTGAACCTAGGTTCACTCACAACCCGAACAAGAGCTTAAATAGCACTAGACTAAAGGTCCACGAAAAGCAATAACTATATTGATAACTATATTAACATCAACACTAATGGATGATAACTCATGTTTATTCTTTAAAGCGAATGGATTTTGATGGCTGTTAATCTTTTTATTGTTCATCAGCTGGAAAAAGTAACTGCTCAGAAAGTGATCATGCCTGTGTATTATTATCATTATAACATTATTTTTAAATTCATAGTCATATTATAAAATTTTGAACAGAGAAAACGGTTTCATGATCATGCTTAGAATCAAATGAGCAGTGTTATTTTAGTATTAATTGATATACAATTGTAGTATGTATTAATCTATTGAATTAACTTTTATTTTTATATTTCCAAATACATTTTTTTTCTAAGTTAATTTTAATTTTAGTTTACATTTTAGTAATTGTTATTGGGTTGTTGTTCATGTTAGTGTATATGTTATTAAAAACATGCAGTATTTATATTAGTATTTTTTTTATGTACTTTTTATTTCAATTTTTATTTTTTAAATATTTCAGTGTGTATCGTTTTAATAGTACTTATACTTAAAATTAGAAATGTTGCTTTGGCAAACTGAAATGAAAGAAATAAGTTACGTTTTCAAAAATAGGTTTCATCTAATATTGGTTTATTGCCAAATACCAAAAACAGTTCATAGTTTCATTTTAGTTAACAGTAACATCACTGCACATGAGGTAGATTTTGTGAGGTAGAATAAAAATTGTATCCAAACTCATGGCCTGGTGAAAGTGAAATTCTGGGTTGCAATGCCAACCTCAGCCCCAAACATATACACACATAAACACCTCCCTCACAGTCTCTGGGGTCTAATGTACTTTTACTTCTTACGCCATTGTGACCTGCAGTCTTGGCTTGAGCGTACACCTTTGCTACATGACACAGCAATCACCCTCAGTGGGCTTTTCTATAGGCAGGAGGCAGCAGGGATGTAGGAAAAGCAATTATGGGATCTGCTCAGGAGTACAGTAAAAAAAAAAAAAAAAAAAAACGGGCAAACACAAAGCTGGTGAGGGTAAAAAACCACTTTAGACACAGACAGAGTTGGCATTCCCCAGTCATGCTAGGCACTTGTCTTTCAGAAATCTACACATTTATTTAACACACACAGACTAGAGAAAATGAGGTCAGACAGTAAAGCACATTTACACTTTTGCAGGTTTTGCAATCGATTCCTGGAGTTGCATTAATGAGATACAAATCAGAGAGTGGAAATCAATTACCAGCAACACGTACAGTTTGTGTTAAATCATGAATATTACTGTCACGGTTCATGGGTCCGGACGGTCTTTCTGCGTCTTGTCATGTGCTTGTATGTGCGTACGTCACTCGTTAGTGGTTGCAGCTGGTGCTCAAACAGAGCGCGCCAGCTGCAAAAATCGTTGCGAGCTTTATAGGCCCGTACGTTTCAAATTGTGGGTTATGTCGGTTCGTGATTAGCATGTTTCCTGGCCCTGTCAGTTCTCTGTGTCCAGTTCCGCTCAGTCTGGGTACGGATCTTGCAGCCTTCGCTTGGTGTGGGCAATAAACACCAGTTTCTTGAAGGGATTCTCGTGGAGCTCTGATTCTGAGCCAGGACCCGAGGAAGGCTTATCAACATTGGTCTCGATTAGTGTGATTACTAAATAAACCTTACCTTTGCACTCGCACTTGGATCCTGGACTCTTTCTCTGCGTGGGACCCAGTACCCAGACCTTACTCTACGCTAAAATAGTATTAAATTTAATTGTGTTTTCATTAGTGGGGTTGCTACACACTGCATCACTGAAAAATACTATCATAATTAGGGTTTGGTATTGTAGAAACTCTAACCACTAAGTATTAAACTTTGATGTAATTCAAAATGGATGCTACCGTCAAAAATCAGAAAACTCCTTTTCTATGCCTTTTCCACGCAGTTTCCATGGAATTTGGAATCTTCCATATACTAGAGACCGGGAATACTACACATATTGGACTTGGCTGTAAGAATAGCAGTGGTTTCCCCTGCCATTATATATAGGGGGGCACACCAGACCCCCTTGAAGGTCAAGTTAAGTTTATAAATTGTTATTTTAATATGAGCGGCAGATCCACAGAAGTCATTTATGGTTACCCTCCTATAGAAACAGGTATATACTGTTTATTATAAAAAAATAAATCGCGGTTATTATTCTATTTACTGAAGGCATGACTTTCTGTCTCTGACATGGCGCGCATTACCAGCTCCTCTGCTCTCTGATTCACATCACTTCACTCACTCACAACTCACTCACACAACAAACACACCCACCAGGAGGGGCCTCTATGATTTCCGCCATGTGGAAAATGCAGATGGAATCGCGGAATCCAGTCATAAAAACGAAATTTACTGTATAAGGGAATGTCACAAAAAATGTCAAAACTTTCAAGTAAGTAATCAAAGTAGGCGATTTACACTTAAAATATTTAATAGTATATTGTAAATATTAACGCCACAAAAACGAGTATGAAACTGAATTCTGAGTGTTCTCTTGTTAATTGAATGGCGGCAGACGACTGCGTTTTGGTTATACATTGCTACTGAAGCGTGAGTGACGTTCACCAAAATAGTAGCGGCAGCGTCCACAAAATGAAGGGAACATAAATAGGATACTGGAACGCATCTCCAAAAACTGCTTGAAGAGTATTCATGAGCATTTACCAAATCATTGAGTAAAAATAGCCTCATATCCACAGGCAACCATCAAAATAAAAGTGTTGGGTAACACTGTGCAGAGATATTGTTCAATAGATGGACATAATAGACTAAGACATCTATACTACTAAAATTAAAACCTTAATTTTTAAGGAATAATTCATAAAATTTCTTCCATGTTTATTGTTAAAGTAAACTCCACTTGTTGGCCGAAAAATAAAGTGTTTAATTTCAATAATTAAAAAGATAAATTAAATTAATGTATATGCCTAATTTCTGAGGGGGAAAAAAAAAATGTCAAAAGCTAATAAATTTACGAAATAATTTGACGAAATTAAGTTGTTTTATGCATTCAATGATTATTGTTTGGTAACAATAAAACTATGGTGAGAAAAAATAAAAAATTTCATAGGGCCCTAAGCATATAGTTTTTATTTTATTTTATTTTTAATAAATGTATTTGAAATTGTAGAAGTTTCATGGTTTTAATTAATTAGACATGCTTTTTGATTAATACAATTACATTTAACTGTTAAAAAGGAGTCCAGAAAAAAGCGGAACCCAGAAGAATTTAAACAGAAATTTGAAAAAAACATAAAACGGAATTTCATAGGGCCCTACACAGGTGAGCACACTCCCAGAAAATGTCAATCACCAATATAAAAAAGCTGTAAACCTAGGGGAAACCCTGAATAGCGTTAGTAACTGTAAAGCAACAACCTGACAACCACCTTGGCATCATACCGGTGAGTTTTTCATCGGAAAAACACTTATATTGTCTCCAAAAAAAAAAGAAAAGAAAAAAGAGTTTGTTTGTTAATTTGCATATTATTGCCTGGAACTGTTAGAGATAATGAATCCATAATATTCATACATGCATATTTGATTAAGTCATGTTCAAATCAATGGTGCAAATCACATATAACGATCATTTCCATTAAAATGTCTTATTAAAGTGTGTACATTTTAGGTGACAACATTTGCTGCCTTTGTAAGATTGCTTAGAAACAGAAAAAGAACAGCCTCAATAAGTAGCATTAAAACCTAAACAAGATTTATATGCCATTTTAACCCAAACTCATAAACGTCTCATAAACAGAGAAACAAACAAAAATGAAATATAGGACTTCTTACACACTATGCGACAGTAATACTGTTAAACAAACCTTATCCACTGTATAAAGTCTGGTTTACTTTCATTTATATTAAAATGAACAGATACATTTATAATAAATACAATAAAGCCAGAACCAACCCTAATTTTTTTAGCTGAGTCAAAAATAGTAACAAACACCAGCATTTCACTAAATATTTAAATTCAATGAAATTAGGCTATATACAATGAGGCTACAATTTACTTAAAACAACGTAATAAATCATGGGAACAAATTAAAAAATTCTTATTTTGTGCCCATTATATTTTTCTGCATGTTTGTGCAGGTCTCGGCGTATATTTTTATCTCAGTGTGACATTAAAGAAAGATAGGTCGAAACCCCAAGTGTTGCTCACACACAAACACACACCACAGGACTGATGGCTGCTCTGTCAATGTAGGTCTGAAGGATGGCATGAAACGTCCAGAGACGGCGTGCTAATCAGCCCATGCGATGATAAACGTCCCTTCCTGCACCATGCATCATCAAAACATCACTGAGAAACGCTACACAACCATACAAGCCACACAGAAGAGCACAAATCCAAAAGAGAAAGAGAGTGTAAAATCTAACTTCCTCCAACAGACCTGCTTTCAATTACAAGGCACTATGAATGCAATATGCCGTTGACCTCAAATCCACACGGATAAATGTTACAGCCATGCCATTCATCATCCAGTGAAACTGAGAAATACACAGCAACACATGATCTTATAAGGAATATGCATATGGGGAGCCAATGCCTGTGAGCAAGACCGAGCTATATGACCTCTATCAAACTTTACGCTGTAACTTGTGAGGTCATGTTAAGAACTGCAGGGTAGGCAAATAGCTTCTTTTTCTGCTTCCTTAATTTATACACTCCATCAGCCTCAAGGAAAAAATAGGTTGCGCCCACCCATGTAAAGCTCACTTCAGTAGCCTGGAAAGTAAGTTAAGATGAATTGTAAAAGAAAACAGTAGATGATAGTCTATTATTATTCTAAAGGACTGCAGCAGCAAGACGACGCTAGGCTTGCTTTTAGACTTAAGAACCAAACATAATTCTCACACTACTTGCTTTATCAGATCTGTACTGATATTCTTTCCTTTTAATGGTACTTGCTAAGGAAAGCATAAAACAGCATAACACCCTAGCAAAAACAAACAAAATGAGATTGGAGACATAACACAGTAAATGAAAATGTGTCCTTTTATTAGGCTATTACTGCATGTTTCTTTGTGAAACTGAAATAATACTAAACTGAAATTTTAAAACAAACCCCAAATCAAATAAGCAAGTTACACAAATCAAAGAAATCACTTAGATTTGCGCTCATCAATTCACTGGTATTTGCGCCATTATTTAACGCCCAAAAAAGCATGTCTTAAAGCAGATGGTAATTTGCGCTGCTATTGTGATTGTCATTATGGAAATGAGATGTTGTGTTTCCCCTCCCATCAGCACTTTTATGGAATTGCGCTCTAACGCAAATTTGCCCTGTTTAGTAAATCTGGCCTTATATACCATTAAAGAGATAATGCGTAAGCGATAAAACATGAAAGCAATATACAGTATAATGTAAATGCGATAAAATGACAATGTTAAAGCAATAAAACACTAGATAGATAGAACATTAAAAGTTAAAGGGGTCATATGATGTTGCTAAAAAGAACATTATTTTGTGTATTTGGTGTAATGAAATGTGTTTATACGATTTAAAGTAAAAAAAAAAACACATTATTTTCCACATACTGTACATTATTGTTTCTTCTCTATGCCCCACCTTTCTGAAACGCGTCGATTTTTACAAAGTTCATCAGTCTGAAAAGCGAGGTGTACTCTGATTGGCCAGCTATCCAGTGCGTTGATCAGGGGGGGGGGTAGGGGGCGAAGACCTACAAGGTGTGCGGAATGTTATTGCCCTACCCTATGTGATGCGCCTGCCGCCGGAAGTGGACGAGGGACAAAACAATAAAACATACAAGACGGGTATTTGTTGCACCAGTGGGGCCATTATTACGGATTATAATGGCGCGCACCCATTATGTATTTTTACGCGTCTGAACGGCATAGCAGACAACCTCAGGTAAAACATAAAAACATGTTGCATTTGTGATCGAGAAAAGCCAAAAACAAGCGCTACTCTCACTGCCCAAAACTCACGTTTGAATAATCAGTGTCAAATTCTTTAAATATGAAACATACTGACAGGCTGTTGGGTGGTTTTCCCCCAGGGGGCCCCAAAATAACAGCGCATTGTTAGGTACTATCCGAGGATCGGAAACAGTTCCGTAAAATGCAGTCACACCACCACAACACGAATAGTGATTGACTTCTGGACAGTGTTGTAACTACAAACTTAACTCCGTGAATCAGTGGCATCCTCGTTGGAAGGCCAAACAAAGTTTTTTCACTTTCGCAACGAAACACACAGCGTCTCCACGACATGGCGTGGAGCACCACGTGGAGCAACAATACTACAGCGAGAATCAAAGTTACAACTTCTTTCTTTGCATAAACATTTGGGCGGTGTTATGCAAATCTTCCCACACAGTGACGTAGACATGTGGGGGCGTGTTTAAACCAGGCGTTTTAGGAGGGCGTGGACGAGTCTTCACTTTTAAATACAATATCTCTTTGGATTTGAGACTTTAGTCTTTGCAACTTGGGATCTTATCTATTCACCAACAGCTTGTAACACTCCAAAGAGAAAGAAAAACTTCTAATCGCATAATATGACCCCTTTAAAGCTATAAAAAAAATATAGATAGGTAGATTTAATCAATAAAGATTATCGTATTAAATAATATGATTAAAACAATAAAGGACCAGCAAAGCAACAAACGGATTGATCAGAAAAGAGCGTTAAAACGATAGAATGTTAAAATGGTAAAAAATATACAGAATGTTAAATCAACAAAATGATAAAACAATAGACCGTTAAAGTGATCGACTGATACAGCGATACAACATTATATACCGTTAAAGCAATAGACAAAAGCAATAAAAAGAGCCTCTTGTTGATACATTTACGTTACATGGAGAGTAAACTTGAAGTGTTCTCATATCCTTCCTCTGCTGCGCATTTATCAACGCAAAATACAACAGCAGCTGTAATTTTACAACAAGCTTATATATGCTGAAAAATGTTGAGAGAGGGAAAGCCTGTTATCCTACAGTACTGGTTGTGGGCTGCACTCACAGCGCTACATCAAAGACTTTCATCATATGAAACACGGTTAAGGCCTAAACATATTAGATTCTCCTGCAGCTTTGAGAAAGATATGATCTCCAATATAAAGTTATAAACGACAAAGTGTGGTGAGCTTTCACACTGATACACTCCAGTCATCAATCCTGCTCCATACATGGCACAAGACGAGACTCCTGATTGGCCAGCTGTGAGGAGCCCCAGTAAACAAGGCTTCCTATTGGCTGCAGGAATGTTCTTCATTAAAAGATTCCGTGGACGAGGGGTTGATCTTGAATGGGCTGCAGAGCATTCTTATGATAAATGAGTATGAAAATATAAGCCCACCTTCCCCCAATATTCCTTCATCATAAAAAAACTGAAGAAAAACAATGCAAGGAGGAAAATAGCTCACATATTTGGTATTAAGACGGGAAGAAATATGTGTTAGAGAAAGTCGAGTAGTGTCTTAAAGGGATAGTTCACCCCAAAAATGAAAACTGTTATCATTTACAAACTCTCGTGTCATTTCAAATCCTTGTTAAGTTTTTCTTCTGTGCAACACTAAAGTAGCCATTTTTTTATCCATACATTTCATTGCATAGATAAAAACAGCTACCTTTTTGTGTTGAAAGCTACAGGGTTGAAGGTGAATAAATAATGACGTGAGATTGGAACTTTTAAATTAACATTTACATCCATTTATAATCCAGACAAACAACTGAATTCAAGAATGTAATATAATGAATACATAAAATGTGTTATTTTTTTATCATTTTGTAATAATGTAATAAATGACGCCTCATTGTCAAGTTTATTAACACAAAGTAGTATGTGATTAAGAATATATAGACATATATATATACATATATATATCTATAGTCAATAGTATTAATATACCAAAACTTATAATATTAGAATAATCCAATTTCACATTAATAATGCCATAACTTGACCGTCTCATAAAATGAGTAAAGAAAAAGATATAATCGTGGCTGATATTATATACTTTTGGTTCATTCGTCACACTGGAAACAACAGGGAGCACATTGCATTGTGGGATACTGCATACTGAATAGTTTGCTCCAACTGTGTAGTGCACATTTATTATGACAAATGTTAATAGGTAATTACAATATATAAAAATGTATAACAAATACTTTTATTTGTAATCCAATTTGATGTTAATAATGTCATAGCTTTAGAGTCTCAAAACAAGTCAAGAAAAATGAATTATTTACTTCTGTTTCATTCATGACACTGAGCACACTGCATTGTGGGATACTGCATACTGTGTAGTTTGCTACGGTTATATACCACACATTATGACAAATGTGGTATTTGTTACATACAGAAGATTCACAAACTTTGCCCAGATTTCTAAACAGTTTAGAGAGGCCTCCACTGAAGGCCTCGCTCTGAAGAGATTCCCAGTCTCTTGGGAAAGTGTAAATAACAGAATCAGTCTGGGAGGTTTTGAGACAGAGTGTCCCTGGAGGGGGAAGTCACACCTGGAGGTATTGAAGCATCAGGAGACGATGCTGAGCTTGTGCCAGAAGCCTGCAGGGGCATCGAGACCCCATGTGGAGCCAGCTTCATTTCACAATCACTCCCACACACATTCACAATGCTGGGTGTTTTCTTACATGTTCTACACTGTGTGAAGCACTGTACGGGGCGGATGATAAAACAGTAGGAGGAAATCCCATTCATTCCTCGTCTTGCACGAAACACTGCAGTCGGCATGTCTCACAAAAGCTTTGAAGCACCTGTGAAATTTGTAACAGTGTTTAGAGGTGCTAATTAAACCTCAGTAGATGGTGAGTTAGTACTTACAAAACATGACCTTTGTAGAAAAGTACATTTAGATACAGAAGGTAACCTCATGACACCTATCAAGACAAGTCCAGGTCACATTTCAGCACAACAAAACCAAAGAAAATAAATAAATAAATATTTTGCATAAAGAAATGTAATCTACTATAAAGACTCTTAGAATTTTACAGATATACATATATTTAAAAAAAACATTTATGCAAAATAAGATTGATTTTTTTCTGTATTTTTTAATAAACTTTTTTTTATTTAATTTCTCAATTAATTTATAATCAAATAGAGGCAGCATAATGGATATGATGTAAAAAATACTTATAAAATACATTTAACTAAGAATATATTTATTTCACATTACAGTAACAAGAACTGGGGGATGTGCTGAAAATAATGTCAATGCAAAAAATCTAAAGTGTTTTATGTGTAGTACACTTTATTTTCACATTTCACATTTTTACTCGGCGTATAATAATATTTCAATAATTATATTTTATTACGTTTTATTGTATATATGTTATAATATATCATATTTATCTTCGAAATAAGAATATCATCAAACTATAATATCATTTTATAGTACACTTTCTTCAAACTTTAAAATTTTTTCTAATGCAAATTATTATTTATTTAAATGGCCCTTGAGATTCATCCAGAAGGACCCTAACTTTGCTGAGTCCCATAAAATTTAAAAAATGTTATGAATAAGAAAACAATAGTCAGTAATACGATAGAAGCAGTCCACAATGGGTTGAGGATATGAAAAGCTATGAATCCTAATAGACACAGTCTATCAAACTATATAAAAACCCCTTTCATCTAATAGTGTGGGGCTGACCGTGGAATGGCTTAAAACCTGAAGTTCAATTCAATTTAATTCATTTTTATTTGTATAGCGCTTTTCATGATGTAAACCGTTGCAAAGCAGCTTTACATAAATTTTAAGTTTCTACATTATATTTAGGAGGAGGTAGTAGTGGGTGACTAATGCAGAAAGTACAGTAAGAATCATGCAATTAGTGTACAAATTACACGGAAGCAAACAGGACGGTGAACATACAATGTTCTACGGTGCGATTTTTAAAACCTTTAGCGATTGAGTGAGACAAAATTTTGTAGTTTTAAGGTTGTTCAGAGTTAGGCATCATTCTGAGGTCTTCTGGGTTTCAAAGAGATACTGTAAAAAAGAATCTGTGACTTTTACGGTAAAATACCGGTAGCTGTGTTTGCCAGAACTTCACCGTAAAAAAAATATGGTAGCAACATTTAAGGTAGATTAACCCTACAATGCACAACAACTAGGTATGGCGTATTTTTTTCCATAAGTGATGTAATGTTAATAAACCAACATATTGAAGTACAAATATCTGTTTTTAATCATTGTAATGCACTGATATCCACCAAAAACTGGTGGTGATGAGAAGTCACATGATGAACCAAAGCTCATCCCAAACAGCTTTTCTATACGAGCTGAGGAGGGCAATACTTACAATATATAGAAGGTGCACAGTGTCATTCGCACAAACACTAAACACCATCACGGTAACAAACATGAAACTGAAATAATGCAATAAAAATTAATTTAACAACATTAGATGTAACAAACAACCCTAATGTACACAACTGATAAGAAAAAAAAATAAGAAAATTGGTATTTCAACAAAAAAATCAACTATGAAGTGGTCATGCAGCGAATTCTGGGATGTACTAGTGGCAATTTATGTTTTTTACGGTAAATTTAGAATACTTTTTCTTTTTCACTTTCAAAAACCGTATTTTTAACAGTATTTACTGTAAAATTACATTAAATGTAAATACATTTATTCACCGAATATAGTATGGAAACTTACTGCTAACCGGTTAACAGGTTTTTACTGTAGCATTTTACAGTCTTAAACCCTCTACATTGCGAGTTAAATCACTCGCATATGCGACTAAATCGTCACTCTGGGCGACTAAATGATGTCTAAATTAGCCAATTGCTAATAAATTCTCATATTTTACTCGCCAGTGTGTGAGTTGGAGGCTAAGTATAAGTATATATGATATATTTTCACTCGCCGAACACTCAGACTCAGCGCTTCAGAGTTTCACTCTCCGTCAAACGATCTGTGCTATTTTTCAGTTCATCTCAATGGATGTGCAAAATGAGTTGACTTCGTTGAAATAGGGTGAATGGCGCACGATCTGCCATCGCGTTGGTCTAATACACGCGAGAGAGAGAGAGAGAGAGAGAGAGAGAGAGAATTGATGCGAACATGTAAACGATATTCTGTGTTGTATTTTCTTGTCAAAATAACAAGAGTTCATTTAGAATTCTTTAGCTTTTAAGAACTACTGCCAGATTTCTCGGTAGTGGGCGAAACTAATCGCACAAACGGCAGGTCTCATTGGCTGGCGCACTCACTATGATCGCCCTGTGTTGATTTCAGCAACTATCAGTTCGAGAGAACGACACAACCTGATTAATATTCCTCGAATCCAGTAGATCATTAATCCTTCGGGCGTTTTACTATTTGCTTATTAGCAGAATTCGTATCATTATATTGAGCAGTATTTTTTTTTTTTGTACATAAACACTGAATGACCAAGAAAGCACAACCAACAGTCCGAAGTTCAGTTAAAATGACTAAAATGCATTCATACACGGTTATCAAGTTTTAATTCTAATTACAAAACTTCTATCATTAAATAATATTGATTATATCAATATAATGCTTGACTGACTGATGTTAAGAGTGTACTTTCAGATATTAAAAAAGCTGTGCCATTTTACAAACATTATATATATATATATATATATAGATATATGATATATATATATATATTCTATATATTATACTAATCAACATTTGAAGTGGATCAAAACTTCATCAAGTTGTCCTAAAACCAAAAGCCTTCTGTATTAGGACGACGTGATTAACTTTTTTGACCACTTTCAATGTGATGTCAGTATAATATATACTAATATATCTGTCAAGACATCAGTCTGGCGAGAAAACTAAAAAATGTACTAGCCAAATGGCGATCAATTGCAAAGGTGTCCCCCCCCCTGTAGAGGGTGGAGCTTGTTACTGGTACAATTTCACATCTTTTACAGATATAATATCAGTCAATGGCAGTGACATTATATAGTAAAGGGTATATGATGCTGCTAAAAAGACACATTATTTGGTGTAATGAAATGTGTTTATGTAGTTTAAAGTAAAAAAAAAAACACATTATTTTACACATACTATACATTATTGTTTCTCCTATATGCCCCACCTTTCTGAAACGCGTCGATTTTTACAAAGCTCATCGATCTGAAAGCGAGGTTGTGCTGTGATTGTCCAGCTATCCAGTGCGTTGTGATTGGCCGAATACCTCAAGCGTGTGACGGAAATGTTACGCCCCTCACATACTGTGATGCCCTGTCCGGCCGGAGCGATGAGACAAAAACATTAAAACCCATTATAAACGAGGCATTCGTTGCAACCAGTGAGGACATAAATATGGATTATAATGACTTATACAGTCTTTTTACACGTTGCGTTGCATATCACACCGTGTAAACAAACCATGTCTGCATTTGTGATCAGAGAAAGGACAAACACAAGCTTACTCGACACTCCCAAAAACTCGCGTCAAATATATAAATAAAAAATCTTTTAAATATAAAAAACGTACTTACAGTCTTTTGAGTCAGAACAGCCAGCATTGTAGCCTACTCTACCAGGATCAGGAAACAGTCCTCCATAAAATGTGCTGCACACATCTGAATATTTGGGTTGAACTGTTCTGGAACAGTGTTGTAAATACAACTTAACCACTGATTCTAGTCGTGTCCATTTTTGGAAGAACAAAAAAAGTAGTTTTGCTTTCACAACAAAAAAACAGCATTACACACGGCGGGCTTGAGTGAGCGGCGGCAGCCTACAGTGAGCAGAGGCCAGGGACTAGCGTGAGGAACGGCCGGAGGGTTAGAGTGAGGCAGAGGGGGTGGGTTGAGAACGGCGGGGCCGGCGATTGCGACGAAGGAGCGTCCGGAAGGACATATGACTACTCCGGGCTGGACTCTGCTTCGTCCACAGTGAAAGCCAATCCGGTGATCCACAGCGCTAAGTTGATGTATTTCCTCAGCGACCAGCACGGATCAGCTCCAGGCATGACGAAGCAGATATCGTCCTCTTTTGGAAGACCAAACAAAGTAGTTTCGCTTTCACAACGAATCACACAGTGCCTTCACGACATGGCAGCAGTGGCAACAATACTACAGCGAGAATAAAAGTTACACCTTCTTTCTTTGCGTGAACATTTGGGCGGCGTTATGCAAATCTTCCACACAGTGACGTAGACATGTGGCGGCGTGTTAGAACGAGGCAGTGTTAGGTAGGTGTGGCTGATTCTTAACTTTTATAAAGTATATCTCTTGGGATTTGAGACTTTAGTCTTTGCAATTTTACAGATCTTCTTTATGCACCAAGAGCTTGTAACACTCCAAAGAGAAAGGAAAAATTGAAATCGCATCATATGACCCCTTTAAAGGTTTAGTTAACTATTAGATTAAATTAAATGCGTCACACAAGTGCACTTATGCTAGTTTTCAACTATCCTGAGGTAAACCTTCTTTAAAACCCATTAAATAGCCCCACCAACTATTAAATCTCATTGCTCCAAAATTCTGCTCCACATATTTGTATACCAAACATCATATCTTTGAAGCGATTCTGTTGCATAGCTCAATATTTTCACTCTCAGTGCTGACTGAAAAAGAGAGCAGTGTAATAGTGTTTACCGCGGTATCCAGAGGTGTCCTGAGGTAACCTCTGTGGTTTGTGTGCTGTTACTGCACTCAGACAAGCCTGAAAGTCTCATGGAAGAATATGGAGCAGGATCTCTGTCTGCAGACACACTGACTCACTGAACCTCACCATGTAAGTGTGCTGAGCGTGTCTGTAATAAATCACACACAGAGGAGCATTCTCACACTACAGGAGCTTACTTTGAAGAGATAGTGTGTCTGTATCACAGCACATTTGAGTGTGGAGGAGAGGAGTAGGGAACATATCGCTTTCAAAGATCACAGTCTTAGATTGGCGAGTTGCTGTGCAGAGCATGAAGGTGACCTCTAAGCTCTAATAACCACACACACACACACTCAGTATCAGAGACTGTGAGGTCTGACAGCATTCTGTCTATACATTCACAATTCAACATGGCCTCAAGTGTCTTGCTTTTATAAAATGGGACATAAATAATAAATACATAAACAAATACAGTAATATTCATCAAATTCCATGTTTCAGCTACAACATATAATCCCTGACATTTAAACATCAACAGTGCTATTCACAGTACCAAAGTAAACGGGCGTTTCAAAAGCTAGTGCACTGCCTTGCTGTCTTGTTGCCTACATAGTTAGCATCATAAATGAAATTAGTAATATTTTTCATAGAAGAAAGAGGCTACTGTTCAAAGGTTTGGGGTCAGTAAGATTTTCTTCTGTTTTTGATAGTAATTGGCCTAATAAATTTATTCAGCAAGGAAGCATTAATTGATGATGCATTCCAGTTACCAAAAAAAATATTAAGCAACGTTTTCAACAAAAAAGATAGACTGTTTTGCGCAGCAGATCAATATATTAGAATGATTAGAAGAATCAAGTGACACTGAAGACTGGAGTAATGATGCTAAAATTCAGTTTTGTCAACACAGAAATAAATTAGATTTAAAAATATATAAAAAATAGAAAACGGTTATATCAAATCACAATAATATTTCACTTATTCCTGTTTTTATCTGATTGTGACCAAATAAAGAAGAGAAAGTGAAAAGTGAGAAACATTTTGACGGCAGTGTAGACAGTATATAAGCAAAACAGAAATATGGGGGAAAAAGGTCAGTTTGATTAGATGGGCTATTCGATCAATAACTTTTGCACTAAATTAAATATATTTATAATCTACATTTCACCTCACAAATGTGTCGTTGTGCTGTCTAAACTAGATTGTCGCAATGCATTTTCTGTGAAATGCAATTAGAATTTCATCAAAGCAAGGTATCTAGATGTTGCATAATTTTGCCTTAAAATGCTATCTAGACAGGCAACTCACTAATTTTGAACAGGGGAGAAGTTAGGCGGCCTCTATATAACAATCATTACCTCTATACCTGTATGGGTGGCCGGCCTCTCATATTACATTATACCACATTGAACTCGAAGAGGAATGGGTTCTCAAAGGAAATGACGAACCTTACACACACGTGTGCACATTGCCAGTCTAAGCGTTTCTGAAGCTGTTATATCCATGCACATGAATGGAAGCTCAATGAGATAGAAAAGCGACTGAACAGCATTTTAATATCAAGTTCACTGGCACTGGAAGATATGACCATCCCTAACCATGCACTTAAACATCCATAACTAGACAAATACCACAAACACACATACACTAAACATAATGCATGGTTTACAAACAAATTATGAGGTACAAGACAAATACATTTTCTAATGCTATATTATTAAAGCATAACATGTGTTTAATCCAGAATACAAAACTGTGAACTGCAATCTCCTACAATGCAATCTGATCAGAATGAAGCGTTGTAAAATGTAAACACCTCCGTATGAATTTCTGTCACTTCTGATTATAACACAATCATTCACATGTCTCTTACAGGACGGGTGAGAACTCCTAACAGCCAATAAATTAACATAATTTTACATTCAATTACCATGAACAATTTAAAGCTTTTATCCAGAGCGCCCAGCCCTTGTAAGTGAGTAGGGGGGGGGAAAGAATCCCCGGATTCATGTGTTATTCTTTGGGAGAACAGAAAGGCAGAATTGTTTTTTTATGAAAAGCCTAGTTTGGACCCTCAAAGGGGATAGAGACGCCAATCTACAATGGGGAGACAGACCCTTAAAGACACCACTCGACTCTGTCTTGATTAATATTTGATCAGTGGAACAGACCGGTCCTGATGCTTATTGATCTCCACTATTACCCCACGGTTATGGATGACCAACATTGCAGGTGATGCAGACACCTTCTCGGATCTGGACGATTACTGTCAGTAAAATATAATACGAGTTATAAGATCCAGACATTACTGTCAAATATAGAAAGAGTATGACCACAGGTACTCCAAAGTCCATTACCAGACGCCTGCTAAAATGGGTTTTTTTTTTTTTTTTAAAGGGGCAGAGACCACCACAGGGAAGGGTCTTGAAATGGTAGGTTGTGAGAAGACTGATAACAAATGACAACAACAGCAATTTGATAGTCAGTGCATAAAATTAATAAATGTACCCCCAAAATAAATTTTAAATGAATAATAAAAATATAATACCATGTTATTATAAAATAAACAATTAAAATAGAAATAGAAATACAAAAATAATGAATTTCCCACATTAAAGGTTATTACTATAATGTTGATAGTAATCATATTTTTATATGTCATACAATTATCTTTGTACGATATAAACTTAATAATAAGTATTACTTAATATTATTAGTTATTATTAAAAAAACTAATACATCATTGCACTACAAAAGTTTCACAAAAGTATTTAATAATGGATAATATTACTACTATACTAATTAATAATAATAATAATATTTACAATGTTACCGTTTATTATTTGATTTAAATAGTACTATATTTCTTAATATAATACTTATTGTGGGGGTTCTAGAATAGCTATATATAGATCTCGTATGTTAAAAAATAGTGTAACAATTGTAATAAAATGTATTACAAATAGTGTTACCAATATTTAACAGACAAATATATATATATAGATAATTATATATATATCTATTAATATAACATAGACACACACACACACCAACAAAGTCTTATATAAATAATAGAATAATAAGTTATTCAATCCATAATTGCATGATTAAATATGACATTTCTATAATAATTAATAAATAAAAAGTCATTATTATTATTATAAGAATACTAATAATAATAAAATATTAATTAAAAACTTCACTATATTAGTATTATTATTAATATTATAATAATATTGTGAAGTGAAGGCTTCAAGTGGCTCATCCTATTTTAATTTAGAACTCTTCATTTTATAATAAAGCATTCACCGTGGAAAAATAACGAGCAAATATTAACCAATGCATAATGGAATCAATTTGCCCTTTAAAATGACATTAAGGTCTGCGGTAGATTAAATCTAAGTGCATCAGAGCAGAGATAACATCCGTCATATGAGTTTTTAATTAAGCATTGTTTTCGCTTGTATTTGCAGCTAATGTTGTTGTGTGTTTGTACGATCGAATAACCAGACTCCCCCATTCCTATTTCTGCTGTTTTTCTGCTGTGGTGGGCCATTAATGGTTAAGATTACAACACCAGAACGTCCTTGAGCTCCCGGCAGGACGGCCCCTCTTCTCTGTGCGAAGACAAGCTCTTCTCAGCAAGAAAATGGCCTGGATTAAGACGAGGACATGACAGACCTGTTCTGCAGATCAGTTTGGCCAAAGCCCATTGTTAAAAGCTCAGAGAACCCATTTGACCGTTCACCTCAAAGGGTTTTCTGTTACAGATCTAAAGGTATAGCAATGCAGTACTCACCAAATATACAGGTTTGGGCCATGCTATGATCACGTAAACCACTCTGGAGATGGTGGGTGGATGGTATTAATTCATTTCACATGATCTTTGCTTAATAGTTCAACATGGGTGTCAGCATTAGTACAGCATACTAGCACTTACATGAATTAATTTGAAAGTGGGTGCTGAGAGCAAACATACATGTGCTTGCATTCGCCCGAAGCAACATCCCACGCATGCACACCAACACATATATATCACATAAAGCATACTCGTCATCATGCATGCAGTCAATAAAACTAATCTCCACTGACCACGCAACAACACTAAGGTCATGTGAATCCACAGTATATGAAAACATGATCTGTACATTTTCTGAAGAAAAAAAGATGAAGGGTGGATGGTTTCCAAGGAGTTACTATGTATCTATCCTAAATTCATCCATCCAATATCTATCTATTCATCCATCTATCCCTCCATTTCATCTATCCATTTATCCACATATCGATATCAGCCATCAAATCTATCCACCAATCTAATTACTCATTTCATCCAGCGCATCTGATGATTCTATCGGTCTTATATTATCACCATCCATCCTACTATCTAAAACTATCTATCTATCCATCTATCCAACAATCTATCTCTATCCATCCATCCATCTATTCCTCCATTCCATCTATCCATTTATCCAATATCTATCCATCTATCTCTATATATCCATTCATCTATCCATCTATATTATCTGTCTATATTATCCATCCATCCATCCTTCCTTCTTATCTATCTATCAGCATTGTTATTGTTAACTAAAACTTTATTTATTTAATAATCTTTTTGGTCACTGAAATAAAGCTGAAATAAAATATAAATATTATACGGAAACTTGTTAAAAAATGTTAAAATGCTGGCATGACAATAAATACATTTAATTTGAAGTACTAAAATTACTAAAACAAAAAAGCAAATAAAATTAATTGAAGATATATAGAAATTTAAAGCCATACAAAAAGTATAAAAAAATTAATACAAATAACAACCAAAATTGCTAAAACTTGAACTAAAATTAAATAAATGTAATATTACAATAAAATGACAAAAGTCTAAAATAACATTTAATTCTCAGGTCTATAAACCTTCAAAAATAAAAGGTTTTAACATTTAACACAAAGATTTTAACATTTTTCAAGCAAACATTTACAGTTGTCTTAAACGTTGCTTTTCTAGATAAAAACATAGTTCTATGAATTGTATTTAATTCAGCTAATGTACTATTAAATTTAACATTATGAAATCTGTGCATATCTGTTTGCTTCATCACAATTCAAATTCAGCAATTTTAAAAGGCATTCTTAATTAAATTCTGCATGCCACACAAACCCTAAACGCTGTGTAGTTGCTAGGGTGTTCTGTGTGGTTGCTAGGTCATTGCCCATCTCTATAATATTCTGGTCTCTAGATATGGCATAGGTCTATGTTACTCAGTTAAGATCTCAAAACAGTAATATCAATTAGAAACGAATACACTTGATTCCCAGTGGAAAACAAATGGTTTTGTTTGTGCATGTTATGACAAATTAGATCATATCAAATCTGCAATTAATTAGAATCATTAGCATTCATCCCACCAGCACTAAAAACAACATTTAAATGGAAAAGCAGATAAATTGGCACCGTGAATCCAGAGAAACACTCATTTATCCCTGCACAACAACTATAAATCTGGAATTGTTCAAAAGTATGAGTATCCTGCTAATACACAATCAAATTCAATAAACCATATGGCGAAGGAACCAACTGTGGACATGTTGGGCGGAAATCAAAGGTCTTCAGGCAACAGCGTCAATGGCCGGGCAGAGCCGCTCAAGGCTGTGATCAATAGCAGCAGAATGTGAATATTGATTACGTGTGTGTTTTATGAGGAGCAGGGTTACAGGCCGTTGGGGGTTGGAGGTAATGAGAATAGAATGGAGCTCATGTGAAGGCAGTACGGGGTTACTGTAGCTAATTAATCCCCCGTGTGTTGTCTTTTGACTGCTCCATATGTGATACTTCCAGTTACTCACTCTCATCTAGGGAAATTCCATCAATTATGGGATTTGGGTGGGGGAGAAGGCCCCAAGGAGAGGGATTCTGGGTGAAGCATGCCAGAGGAGATCACGTATACACATGTGCAGATGCTCTACAGAAGTAATGGACTGGATGAAAGTAGGTGAACAGGGAACATCTGCCAAGAGGCAACTGGAATGTGAATCAGGTTAGAGAGGTTACAGGTGTTTTATGAAGTAAAACTCAATCTCATGCTGTGAGTTCAAGCAAAGGTTCGTGAGATCATGTGCACGGCCTACATGCAATAATCCTGACTGATTTCTGCCGAAAAGTCTGTTATTATTATAGACAGCATAAAACAGTATTCACAACACATTTAGCTTCTAGAATCTGACATATTTCAAAGTGAAACTAAATATATTTAGTGGGAAATAATGACAGGCATGCGAAACCAGCTATATAAAGGACATTGTATCAGCATATCGTTCAAAAGTTTGGACTCAGTGTGATTTTTATTTATTTATTTATTTGACAGTAAAACATTTACAGTGATACAAAAGATTTAAATTTTGAAAAAAATGCTGTTCTTTTGACCTTTCTATTCATAAAACAGTCTTGGAAAAAAATAAATAATCAGTTTCCACAAAAATATTAAGCAGCACAACTGTTTTCAGCAATGAAAATAAGAAGAAATGTTACCTGTGCAGCAAATCAGCATTAGAATGATTTCTGAAGGATCATGTGACACTGAAGTCTCGAGTATTGATGCTGAAAATTCAGCTTTGCATCACAGGTAGCGGTCAGCCGATATTTGGTATTTTTCAAATATCGGCATCGGCCGATACGTTTTTCTGTTTGGCTGATGTGTTCGAGGCGAGACTTTTATTTTGATGGTGCTGAGAACGGCAGTGCCTGAGCGCACACCGCTCACATTCTCCCTCTTGTTCGCTGTCGTTGTTCAGTTTGTCTAATACGGATAGATGTCTGTCTAATAATCAGATAGAACTGTTGAACAAAGGAATTAAAATGTATACAAATAAGTATTATAACGATTGCTTTTATAATATTAGTAATAGAAAGGCAAACATTATAATACCTTCTCGTTTGCCGTCAGCATTCAGCAAATACGAATTTATATCATTTAAACAAATCTTTGAAAGACTAATAAACATTTAATTTCACAAACCTTGCAGACATAGTCAAAAATGCTTTAAACATTAAACTCGTGATTTCAAATTGTGCTGCGCTTTATGCATTTGCCCACTGCCGTATTCATGTAATTTTCACTGTGTGCTGTATGTAAAATGATTGTTACCTTGGCTTTATATGAAAAAAAGAATAATAATAATAGAGTATATATATTATATATATTGTTAGATAGATATACACATAGACATAATACATTACACACACACACACAAGAGATGCTTCCAAATGCACACACCTCCTAGAAACTGAGTGCCCTGTGGTTAGTGTTTACTTCTTTTCAATTCGATTTGATTAAAATATTTATTTTGTACAGTGCTTGTGAAAAGAATGGTTATTTACACAATTTTAATCCATTTTCATATGATTTAAAATTTCTTAAATATTAATTAAAATACATAAAATTATATCGAATTTATATCGGCCACCCTGCTTTCGCAAGATATCGGCATCGACTGTCAATAAACCCATATCGGTCGACCACTAATCACAGAACATAATTACATTGAAATGATTGAAATTAACAGAGATTTTAAATAATAACATGCAATAATAATGTTTTTTTTGAACGTTCGTTTTTATGTGTTTGAACAAATAAACGCAGCCCTCGTGAGCCATAAGAGGAATTCTTTCCA
This sequence comes from Sinocyclocheilus anophthalmus, assembly GCA_018155175.1. Classification (NCBI taxonomy): domain Eukaryota; kingdom Metazoa; phylum Chordata; class Actinopteri; order Cypriniformes; family Cyprinidae; genus Sinocyclocheilus; species Sinocyclocheilus anophthalmus. The sequence goes on from JADLZN010011814.1 coordinate 313,304, forward strand.
AAAATATATTTTTAAAGTTATATATTAACAACTAACCATACTTAACAAATCTTTCTGGGTCAAACACCATTCCCAACTATTTTCCTCATCATATGGTCACATCGAATAAAATCCAATTTTTATTTCAAAGGCAAGAAGACCTATTCATTTTTTTGTAATAATGTCGATATATGTTTTATGATTCTGCGATAATGAACTGAGGAAAATAAGACACAGACACTACTGTTAATAAAACTGAAGTGCCATAATTTAGATTCATGTGACTTTACAAGAACAGACTGGGGGAACCCAAGCTCTGAGAAACCAGTAAGTATGACACAACCAACTGTCTGCTTCTTTCTTTTTAATCCTTTGCATTATAAAGCAAATACTCTGAGCAATGCTGCAATATCTTTTGTGCTCTGCCGAAGAAGAAAAAAACAAGGTTTGGAGGGCCATGAGGTATTGGAGGTGAAATAATGGAACAAAAATCAGAATTTTTTCAGGGAAAATATTCTTTAACTATACATATGCATGCAATCTAATGTATGTGAGCTAAGGGGGGGGGGGGGGGGCCACCCCCACCATTTTTGGGTTCTACTCTATATTTCTATCTTGGCAATAACCGCGGGTGGAAACAGCTGTTAACAGGAAGGGTTTTAAGGGATTTACCCATAAAGTGAGGTGAGTGACCTGTGGCCAAGTTGCGAATAACATCTAGGAATTAGGGCTCTGACTTAAACCAATACTAAGTGCACACCACACACAGCAAGGGAAAACACACACACACACAGTTGAACACACAACCGGAGCAGTGGGCAGCAGTTATGCTGCCGGGAGACCGCGGGGAGCAGTTAGGGGTTTGTTGCCTTGCTCAATGGTCTCACCTCAGTCGTGGTATTGAGGTGGAAGAGAGCGCTGTACATTCACTCCCCCCACCTACAATCCCTGGGGGTACGAGACTCGAACCCGCAACCTTAGGTTACGAGTCCGACTCTCTAACAATTAGGCCACGACTTCCCACCCACGACTTCATAAATGCCATTCGAGGACACTAGAAATGAGTGCTTTTCAAGCCCATCTGCAACATGAGTATCCGGCCCTCGGGTACAACCTCTCAAGGTTCCCACTCATTCACATTCACACAAATACACACACACTCCCACCTCAGTAGAGGTGCATTATAATGCTGCACGTCTCTCAGGTAGAACAGAGGCCAATGGGTGACAGGAATATCATTCAGTGATTCATTCCACCTCATTCTCTGGTGGAGGGAGCTCACATAAACGACTGATGATAGGGGTGAAAACATCTGAAATGGCTAAGAAAAGCAAAACAGAAAATTCTACAGATGGGTAGACGCTCGCAAAAGTATACCTATGTGACGTTAAAACCACACCAAACATCTATGTACACACCCTTGGTAGATGTTTAATAAGTACCATGTCCATATCAAAATTCCTATACATCACTACTCTACCATTATTTCTAAGAATCATTTTAATAAAGATTTAAGAGCTGACGTGAACAAAAGGTTGACCATAAGAAAATAATTCAAACTTGTTCCAGGTTCTCACTGTATGTGCCGTGCAAGTTCAATTCCAGATCTTATGACTTGTGATTCCCCGTTTCCCTGGCGCACCATATTACCAATTATGGCCTGCGATAAGCTGCACTCTCAGTTAGGTTGATGGGATCCCTGATCCCAAACTTTTAATAATTTTTGTTTAATTCCTAACATCGTCCCTTTCACGCTTACAGTGCCTTTAGGGCTCACACACTGCAAGTCCCATGACAAAAAAAATGATCTTCTTCTGGCCTCACTGGGTGTTGTGTGCCGCTCGATGATGTTGTGTCTCGACGATCGCCAGCGATATGCCGGGCTGTCCTGCCGTCGCACGCCGATCTTCTTCTCTCAGGCTCGTCATCCTATCTATTCATTGGGCTTATTGTGTTAATTGCTCTCCCTATCCTCCATCGCTCTCGCAGTATCGTGGAGCGGTAGAGGTTTCCCCCTCACCCCCAGCTGGGCGTCTTGCTGCGTTCTGCCGATGCGCGCAGCACAGACGCCAACTTGCAGTACAGCGCGGTGTACGCTAGCAGGGATAAGGGTGAGACGACAGCCCTGTGCAGAATAAACCGGGAGTCCGCTGATTCAGGACCAGACGAGGTAGGGAGAAGGCGGACGTGTTCAGGAGGCTTAGTCCTGTCATATTAGTACGTACAGTGATGTGTTGTATGTTAAAGAGGGCATAAACTCACGCTAGACTTTGTGATGATGTTTTTTAACGTAATATTCTTTGCTCGTTTTCTGTAGCTGCTTTTTGAATAACTGAGGAAATATAAGCATTATATTTAGAAACTTACAATGTTTCTATTAATTTGTTATGTTAAATACAAATTCAGTCATATTAAAAACATTAGGCTGCTTTTAGCCTTACGCTGGAGTTGGTTCACATTCTCGCAATGAAAGTAAATAACTACATAAATTAGCAGGATAATATCATGTTTCGGCGATCTCACAGGTTGACGATAGGACGATATGAAAATTGAGCATATCACCCAACACGAAGACTCACTGAAAATGACAACACTGAACAGTGTTTTTAAAGATTAGATGGCAAAGGTCATCTAAGTATATAAAATGAGCATGCACAATTAAAGCACAAAAATCAGTCAATATTGTTAATCTAATATCAGCCTACAACCAGTATGGTACATTGTGCATCCCATTTACAAAGTGGCAAAACTGCAAAAATTAAATGTAAACATTAAGAGTTTATAATATTGACAGTTCACTCAAATTAAAACTCTGAAATGAAAAAATTCTCAACCTCATGTCACTCCAAACCTCTATGCATTTCTTTATTATGTGAAATAAAAAAGTAGTTAAGGAAAAAGCCTCAGTGTTTTTTGTTCAATCAACGAGTCTAAAGCAACATTGTTGAACAAAGACTGTTATTGCTCATTGTATGGACAAAAACAGTTGAAAGATTCTTCAAAATATCTTCTTTGGTGCTCTGCAGAAGAAGAAAGAGTCATGAGGGCGAGTAATTGATGACAGAATTGTGAACTATCCTTTCAAATTTAAGCATTTAATTTTGAAGCAGACAAGAGTGGAAATGTTGTTAAAAGCACCAAAGTAAACAACACAGGAGATTTATGTTATTCCAGCACAAGGATCGATTTTTGTAACAATGTAGAAAATCTATAAGGACTTCATACAGCGGAGTAAGAAAACAAGTAACACTTTTCCATTTGGCTTGAGAAAGGCCAGCCAAGCCTGTGCCATTGCTCATTGTCACCTCGGCAAACCCATTTCCCGCAGCGCTGAAGGAAACTGCGGCATGACATTTTTTACACAACATATGTCACATCACACATGGACACACGTACACGCCGCCCTGACCTAGAGCAACAACTGCAGGTTTTCCGTGAAGTGCCTTTCCGTGCTCTCCATCGCCGCCTCTCCACCCCTCTTTGTCCCTGTGCTTGTCTGTAGCTTTGCCGATTAGGAATCAGTGCTCAAACCGTTCTTCCAAGCGGTGGCAGAAACGGGATTCTCCGGCTTTACACTGCAGGTTACAGATGGCTAGAGAGGGAAAAGACACCTTTATCCTTCGTTATCGGCAGGAAAGCTCCTAGAGTGTAAAATTGAATTTTGATGAGATCATATGCCGTGCCAGAGCCAAGGGGGGACATTAGGGAAGAGTTTGGGAAGTGGATGAGGGCTTAAAGGAGAATACTGAAGCAGGTACCGTATATCTGCAGCGGAGCAGCCCCCTGCATGAGAGACTGAAGATAACAGCCTTAAAAACAGCTTCCAGACACTCTGGGAAGGCAGTTCATTCGCGTGCTGATGTGGAGGGAACTGTTAGTCGAGATCAGCAGGCGACTCTTGCCTCAGGCATGTTTGGCCGGATGTGCCGTGATGAATGACAGAACGTATGGCTATTTGTCTCGGTGCACAAAATCTCATTTACCATTAACATTGTGTTTACCGGAGCCAGGATGCCAGTCACAAAGGTCATACAATAAATTAAAATTGGGAATCTCATAAGCAGGTTATGGGTCTAATAATCTATTTGGAGTGTGAAAATACAATTTGGATTTAAGATGTGGTCTCATACTGACTTCTTAAAGTACTAGTTTCTTTAGTCATTCACACTGGACAAATAAGCATTTTTATACTACGTAGCCACACGACTCTATCAGTAAGGCTCTTCATACTAAAATATTATGAAAATTATTCCAATGATTCACTTTCTAAACCAAAAAAAAAAAAACAATACTGTGTGGACAAACACACCAAAGTAGCTTCCTTTTTAAAGAGACACCTGAGCTTTTGTGTCTCCGACAAGCTTTGACAGATCTGGGGAAACTTTATTCGTGAAAAACCTAACAGTGAATTTATTCCTAAATGAAATTCTCAAGGGATGTTTAGCAAAAATAAAGTTTTTTTGCAACTGGAAATTATATATTTTTTTTCCAAAGCTTGACAAGAATGTAATATGACCCACAAGTGAATAGACTGTTGAAGCACAAATCACAATGAGTTACAATTAGGGTTGCAAAATTCCGGGAATGTTCAATGCTGGAAACTTTCCACGGGAATTAACGGGAATATATGGGAATTAATGGGAATAAACTGGAAATTTGCAAAATTGCAGGAACTGGGGACTTAAATGTAGTTGAGAAAAAATCTTGCAGCATAATCTTGGTTAAAAAACAATGATTTAATTGCAATTCGTTAAATTTCTCCCTCTATAACTGCTCAATCACATGCACACACTGCTTACTGCAGGGCTATTGAGGCCACACCCCCTACATGCACTGTGCTTTCCTACATAACATGAACCAGAGACGGCGCTACACCGGGGCTAGGGGGGGCTATAGCCCTGTCAGAATTTTGAATAGCCCCGGTTTACTTTGACGTCATCAATATCATTTATTTTCTAAGCACCCCCACATATTGGTCTAGCCCCCACTTAGCACCGGTAGAGAAAAAATTCTGGCGCAGTGCCTGACATGAACAGATCATTTCTTAAATCCTGCACAACAAAAATTCAAAATTTCATCTTAAGTATTGTACATATTAAAACAAAAATTGTTTTAAAATATGGCAGCACGATAAATGCATGCAACATTTAATGGCATCTGTCGTCAAGCAGTTCTGAATTCAGGGAAATCTCATCACGTGCGGGCGGACATTGAGCAGCAATTTACTACACAGAGCGTTGGTCACAGACAAGCTGCGCAAATATGATCGTGGTTCTTGCAGCAGCTGTTCTGGAACAACAGGGGCTCTGTGTAGTAAAATGTGTATTATGTCCAGCCCTATTAAGAACTTCCTTCTGCTGTGGGTATAGTGTACTGTGAACTAAATTAGGCTATTACCATTAAAAAACAACACCCTGACGGAAAAAACTAGATGAACAAAAATTTAGGGCTTCTGAGGGAGATAATAATAACAGCGTCTATGATAAAGAGATAAAATCGGAAGTCTAAAAATGACCCTCCCATACACAAATCCCTCTAGTCACCTAAGCGGGGGATTACCTCCATTTCTTGAAGACCCATGGCGCATTTGAGCCAAAGACTACACTCTAGTTTTGATATTCTAAACTAGATCTGATCTATGGCTATTCAATTCTGTGAAAATATACAGGGTGTGGATCCTATTTTTTTTTTGGTTTTTTCTTTTTTTGTTTTTTTTTTTTCTTTTTTGATCTATGACTGAGAATTGATCGGGACTCGAGTCCCAAATCTGCCCCAGTGGACCTTGATCCGAAAAAAGAAAAGTGCATAATGTTTAAAATAATGCTTATAAACCATATATAATTAAGTTGCTTAAACAATTATAAATAAAACGGCATCATTTATGTATGCATTGTTTAATACAAAGGGCGGAAAGCCAATCAAACAGAGTACATTTTTCATTTAAAAACATGATGCAGTGGGATGGGGGAAAACCCCACCATAAAGTCTCAATATACGTTTTTTTGTTTTTTATATGTTTAAGTTAAACTTGCATTAATTTTACATGCCTTTCCAAACATGCGGCTCCTTTGTGCGAGACGTGAGTGCAATGGTGATAGATGTCCCTCTAGAAAGTGTGATAAATATGCGTTCTGTGTGAACTGCTTGGTTTCGGTTTTGATGTAAACAAGATCTTCTCAGCATTGATTGTTCTCTTTTCCCGCAATATTTTTAATGAACAACACAGCAGCAATCTAGTGGCATCAACTGGATAGGCTCAAATACACATATAATGCAAGGACGTACCATCGTCATCGCTCTCGGCGCGCTGATCAGCCTCCTTAACGCTCACCTAAATTTGATAAATTTTATGTAAATTCGACAAAATATGCGAAAAAAAACTAAAATAAAATTAAATGATTGTCTCGCGATCTCGCTCGTGAAAGCGTTGCCTGTCCGTTGATAGCGCCAGCAGACACAATGGAGCGCATCGAGAACGAGAGGGTGGCCACGGATCACTGGCTCACTCATCATCACGTGTGCAGATTCTGGTAAATATTCCCTCAGTCTTTTGTTTGTTAGGAAACGAGTATGCACAATAGGACGGGATACGCATGCCCGCCGGTGTGCTACATTTTTATTTTTATTTGTAATACACTCTGAGACCTGTTTGTTCGATCAGTTACGTATTTTATTTGCATGTGCATTTTATTTTATTTAAACCTCTATTAAGTTTAAAGTTAATCCATAATCAAGATTTAAATCCGAGTTTAAAGTTATGGAGCAACATGATTAAAGTTAATCTATTTTAAATATAAAATAAATCCAGGATCAAAATGATGGTTTAAATGTAAACCTGCTTATTTTTAAAGGTTTGCAGTTTGGTGCAAAAGAATTATTAGATAAACCTTGATTTAATCTAGATTTAAAATTAATCATTGCAAAGCATTTAGCTATAATTTGAAGAAGAAATGCACATTAGGCCTAATGTCTGAAGTGGGCAAGCAGCAATAGGCCTAATGATCAATTTAAAATTTAATTTGAAGAAGTGTTTCTTTCACAAAATAAGTATTGTATATATAACTATAAAATACAGGCTACTCAATTTTTCTCCCTATTGCAGGCACTCATGTCACTTCCATTTCTTTCTGGATAAATGAATGAATTCACGTGTTGTAAATCAGTCTGTAGGCCAATAGCGCACACAGCCCCTAAATTTAGAGATCAACTATGCATATTATAAACTAACATTTAACATACAACATTTTTTTTCTATTAAATTATTTTTGTCTTTGTTGCTCTTAGTTATAAAGGATGCTTGCGCAGCATTTTTGAAGGATTGTCTTCATGAATTTGTCTGCTTCCATATTGCATGTTTCCTCTCACTTGAAAAGTATGCTTGCAGTAATTTCTTCGAGTTATTTCAAAGCAGTTCTTTCTGCATTTCCACTCACATATTTTTAAATATGTTTCATTGAGGTTCCAAATAATGGCTCATTGGCTTCGATATAACACCTAGAAGCATATAGCATTCTTATGCACACATGCAAAGTATGTTGCAGCTGTTATTTCAATGAAATTATGTTGTCTTTGCTATTTTGTTACTAATAAAATAGTTTTTTTCACTGCTTGTCCTATTTTGGCACAATACCTAAATTGAACTTGAATAGTTTTACTAAGGGCACCAATCTCACATGAAATTGAACTATGTCAAACATATTCTACCTGCCTTCCTGATATAAATTACTATGAATTTGATATGGTAATTAATACCGAGACACTAATTTTGGCAAAAAGCACTAATGACTTGTTTAAAACTTGAATCTTAAAGCTGAGGACTTGCAACTCGACTTAGACTTGCCTGTCTTGACTCGGGACTTGACTCGAGACTTAAATGCAAAGACTTGAGACTTACTTGTGACTTGCAAAACAATGGACTTGGTCCACTCTGTCAATACCAAAAAGTGTTTATACAGTAGCTAGCTAGCCAGTAAATCAATATATGAAAAATCTAAGCGAGTTAGCACTATTGCATTGACAATTTATAAGGTATAAACTAGCTCAAGCTGTGATCATAGACTGTATAAAAACATGGACGTAGTGTCCGTGACGTCACCCGTAGATTTCCGAGGAGCGTTTTTGAAGCTCAAAAGTGGGCGGAGGCGGCCGTCGCCATCTTGGCAGCACGTCACCATAATCGAAAATGGGCAAAGAGGCGGGAGCAGGTTGCTGAAGCCACGCCCACCTAGCTCGACGGTGGTGACAGCAGCGGCAATCCACCTGTTACTCAAGTGGCCAAGCCCTTAATTATGCAGAACTTTAAGAATTAATATAATTTAAACGGATGAGTTATAAAAAAATTCCCCCCCCTCACAGTTGTCATGAAGGGCAAAATTATAAAATAAAAATTTTTTGAACCAGACTGTAAACATGTTTTTTTCTGCTGTAAATTTGGGCATTTTAACATGGGGAGTCTATGGGATTGACTCCCTTTTGCAGCGGCCAGTTGATGAATTACAGGTAAAGTCACTTCCTTGTTGGCTTCACAAGAGGAGGTTGCCGCTTGGCTGTGATGCTCTTTTTGCTAGCCAGCTTTCTGTTATCATACAGAAGTACAGTACTGGTCAAAAGTTTGGAAACATTACTATTTTAATGTTTTAAACATTGCATATCTTTTGCTCATCAAGCCTTCATGTATTGCTCAAAAATACAGAACAAAAATGGTAATATTGTGAATTTGGATTACAATTTAAAATATGGTTTTCTGTTTCTATACTTTAAAATATATGTTTTTATCTGTGCAATGCAAAGGACTGAATTTTGAACCATCATTGACTACAGTTCAGTGTCACATGATTCTTCAGAAATCATTCTAATATGATATATATAATTGGGAAACAGTTGTGCGGTTTAATATATAATTTTATTACCTGTGATTCTTTTTTCAGGATTCTTTGAGAAATAGAAAGTAAAAAAAGAACAGCATTTATTTAAAATAGCTCCTTTTTAACAATACCTCTCCCATCAATAAGTTAGGGGTCAGTATCATTCTCTTTTTTTAAAGAAATACATACTTTTCTTCAAACAGGAGTGTAAATAATGGTAAAAAAAAGTAAAGTAAAGACTTCATTGTTAGAAAGATTTCTATTGAATAAACTGTCACAAGTTCATTCATCAATAACTCCTGAAAAAAAGCATCACAGATTCCCCCAAAAATGTACATTTAAAAAAATTGTATTAGTTTGCATGCAAGTGCCGCTATGATAAAAAAAAAGAACATTTATATTTAGTTTGTATATGATAGTTTATAAATTTTCCCCAAATTTTCAAATAATTCCCATCAATTCGGTAAGTTTCAAATACCTGGAATATTTCCAAAATTCTCAGACGAAGTTCCCATGGCAAAGTTCAGAAAAGTGCTGGAAATTTCCGCCTTCGCAATCTCAGTTACAATACAGGGACTTACTGGATAAAAAGCAAATCGAAAATTATGTTCAAGTATCTCCTACATTCACTACCAGTCAAAGTTACGGTTAGTATGATATTTAGGTAATTTAGTACTATTTATTCCAGCCTGACATTGAGTCATCAGGGAGTAAAGACTACTGAAATGTGACAAAATATATATTCAAATAAAGCTGTTGTTTATTTACCATTCATCGACTAATGCTGAAAAATTATTATGTTTCCACACAAATATTCAAATCAAAATATTATCATAATTTTAATATTGAATAGAAACTTAACATATTACATCAGCAGATTAGATTGTTTTTAAAGGAATGAGAATAGACATGAAGACGGAGCAATGGAACTGAAAATTCTGATTGCCACAAGAGCAACTTTACTTTTAAATATATAACAAATTTCAAAACAGCATATATATTGTCTAAATATAGAAAAAATTAAAGTATAAACATATATATTTTTTTTTGTAAATTGTAATAATACTTCATCACATACTATGGGTTTTACTGTAATAAAAAATAAATGGTACACAAAATCTTACGAACACCAAACTTTGTTCACATACCCCAGGTTGGAAATCACAGACTAACAGAATAGTTGTATTCTTGTTTGCACGCAGAGCTTTATAAAGATTCTAATAAAATTATGTTTTCTTCAGAATATGTACTTAAATATGAATGGTGTTTACCAACTCTCAGAAATTATGCTAAGTTGTTGCCAGGACATTGCAATGCGATTGTTAAGGTTTTCTAAATGCAGTTCCTTGTTTTAGCAAATACCACTAATAGTAATGATCTGTATAAAACACTACAAGACAGCATTAGTTCTGGTACAGCATGTAATGCCACCAGTCCATACACACTATATCTCATAAATTCTACATCGATTCTCTACAGAAAGTGGACACGGTTTATTCAAAGTCTACAGTTCATGCCATTTTAAAGGTATTGTAATGTGCTGATTATGGACATGCAGATGGCATATGACAATTTGATTAATCCTGTAAGAACATGCATGGCTTGTCAAGTCCATTATGTGACTCCAGTATGCATTATGTCCAAAAGATGGCTCAAATCAGTGGCTTATAGCAGCACAGTGAGACTCTTGTAGGTTGCATGCATCCAAGATCTAGGCACTAGTGTAGTTTAATTAAAAGACGTAGACGAGACCTACAGATACAAGACTACTCATGCTCAGCTTCAACCTTCCAACTGGGCCTGACCACCTGTCCCCTCCCACCCGTCCCTCCGTGAGGAAGAAGAGGGGACTGACAGATGGTGCTTCGGGGCCTCAGAGTCAGAAGCTGGTTTTTCCACTCTCCACCCTCCATCACATTCAACGGCGCCACCTGCCCTGACCGACAAAACACTTTCCCTGCATTGACATTGCTCATGGAGAATCCAACAGACCAGAATGAAAGGTCTATACCGCACTTCAAAATTCAAGACAAAAATTCCCCTGCATGAGGTTTTTGTCTTATTTATCAAATGATAGAGTTAAGCAATATCACACAAGCAAGAGTGTGGTTTTTTTCCAAATTGATTGCGATGGCAAATATTATGCTGATTTTATAAAACAGTTCAGTAAACAAGTTGTTAATATTGTGAGTTAGATTTTAGACAATACTGTTAGTTTTTGCTCAATTTTGCCAAAAAAAAATAAATAAACTTACAGTCTCTTATTATTCTAATTGAATTTATTGGTTAAATGTAAGAATTTGACTACACAGATTATATATATATATATATATATTAGAGGTCGACCGATGTATCGGTTTTGCCGATTAATCGGCACCAATAGTTGATTGCTGGAACTATCGGTTATTGACAAAAATCCATGCCGATAGTTTTCCGGGTTGCGTCCATTGCTGGAGCGGCTGAGAAGGGTCTGCTGTCATTATAAAGTGCGAGAGCGGCCTCTAGTGGTTGAAATAACTGACAGCACGTGCTATTTGTTTAGACACGTGATGCTGCACGCTGAACAGAGCGGGAAAATTCAGACGCGGATTTAAATGCAGCCGACAGAAAATCCTGCCGTGCCACAGAGCGCCATTCACATAGTTTTCCTTTAAATTACATTATATTGGTCCCGAATCTTGTTAATGTAATAATGAAGGGTGTTTGTGCATTCAGCAAAACATTTGTCTTTCTGTGGCTCTAATAAAGTCTGGTGCTCATTTATAGAGAGATATATAAGGTTCGTGACTTTTTCCGTTTGCTCCGTTTTTTAAATACCAAACTTCAAACTCATCTATGCCAAATTGTTCATTCTTGAAGTAAACTTGTGTCTGTTTGGTGATTAAATAAACTGTTTTAGACCGCTGCTTGAGTTGAATGCGACGCATCCGGAGTGTGTGTGGTTTTCCTAGACGCAGCGCTGCACTTTTATTTTGATTAGATAATCATCAAGTGTTCAAGAATAGAAGCAGTTAAAGTGTGAGAGTATACATACAATATCCATATGTATATAATTTTAATGCTATAGCCTTTGCGTATATATTTAAAGATGTGCGACAGTTGAAATTATATGGTAACACTTTAAAATAAGAATCCATTTGTAGCATTAAGATTAGTGAAAGCTATGTAAGTAATGTTCCTTGTTAGAGTGCGCTAATTCAACATTTACTATTTTTTTTTTTACTACTACTACTAGTATGGTTCAGTACTGTTTTTGTTAATAAAGCACTATTTTAGTTTTTGTTCAGTATCAATTTTAAAACTATCGGTTAATTAATCGGTATTGGCCAGTGTGGTCCAACCTATCGGTATCGGCAAAATCCACTATCGGTCGACCTCTATTAATAAGGTTTTAAAAAATTGTCCTCATAAAATGTAAAAAAAATGCCCCTGCAAATCAATTTAGGAGGGAAAATATCACTTGGAAAAGTTAATTTCTGTCACTGCTGTAAACGAACCTCCACACAGGATATGATGAATATGGAAAACTTTGAGAGTCATTCGCTTTATCTGCAAAATCCAAGAAAATATATAGTGTTATTGCTCTCATATGTTTTCATGGGGTGAACCACTTCAACTGTAAAGCCAAAAATGTGGATTATATTTCCCCCAAATCCATGCAAAACAATAACCTACTAATTTCTAAAAGTTACAAATTATTCCTAGTTTAAACAACCACAGTTTGACCAATTCCCCAATTCAGTTTTACCAATTCATAATTTCACCAATTGGTAAACCTGTGAAATTATGAATTCAGTTTACCAATTCATAAATTCACGAGATTGCGGTTTTGCTCTTACTATATTGAAATAAACTTGACTACTCTTAGTGGATGAAGCTGCTGTAAATAGACCAACTATTCATCAGTTAAGAAGTTGGACCAAACCCTTACATATGCAGTTAATAAATGAAAACCCTTTAACAAATTAATGTTACACAGTAAGTGCATTTAATGTTACAGGCTCATTAATCAGCAACAAATTGGTGTTTTTGATCAATTTGTAATGATATATTCCAGTCTACTTTTTAAAATCAGCCAATCAAATGGCAAACCACTTAAAATACTTTTTTTTTTAAGGATCCTAAAGCAAACTATATATTATACAGTACTTTTTGCAATGCCTGCAAACCAGCAACTCTGCTGAATTAATATTTATTTAGGCAAACCAATAATCAAAATGAATTCCGCAGACCCACCATTTCTGCATGTGGCGCTGGTTCAAAAAAATTCACTACAATGCCATACAAAGCATTGCACTACTATCCAATGCTCCGATCATAATACAGTGGCCTGTACTGTCGTCATCATTCAGAAACCTTATGTCTTCTCTCAAATCTCCGCCGGCAAAGAGTAAGACCTTCCTCTACGGATGAGCAGTTCCTCGCAGGAGTTGAGATGAATCGTCAAAGAGGTGTAAAAAGAGAGAGCCAAGCACACAGTTCTTCTCATCCCTAGTGGAGAAACTCTGGCGGGGGGGAAGGGGAGGAAAACCTGATTACGGTGATAATGGCTGGCTGTAAATAAAGAGGCTGTGACAGTCATTTTTCAATGAGCTTTCCTGCCTCACTGATATTATGTTCAGTTAGACTCAGATATTTCTAGAATGGGCCAGTGGCAAACGATCAATCAAGGCTGTCAGCGGTCTCTCTCGCTCTCTTTGCATCTCTGGGAAGGAAGCCAACATTACTAAATAAAGGTGCACAGACATATACTGTTCAAAATGGCAATTAGTGTCTTTGATGCAGTTTTAGCACTCCAGTTAAAACTGTAACAGCAAGAACATTACTGCCAATATACACTTAAATAATTACAGAACAGTGAGGAAGGAGATATCGCTTGTTTGGCATATACTTGCAATACAATACAACACCATGCAAAACCAACATGTATTCCAGGAGAAAACAAAAAGGTGATTGAGTATTTCTACTGAATCAGTACTTCATGAAAAAACTTAGAAGGCTCTTTCCATAAGTGTATTTCTCTCTCAACATTTTTGCAAATATAGCCAATGACAGAGTTTTTCAAAGACCCATGAGAAGATGCTGAAAATGAGAACAAAATGCATTGGTTTTACTTTTGCCAAAGTTAACATGTTCAATTTAAAAATTTATCTATTTTTTATGTAATATCACAATTCGTAAAATGAATACACCTTTGCTTTATTTGAATCCTTTTACAATAATATTAGAACTAATACGTTTAATAACATTTTAACAGGTCAACCCGCGTAATCTATTTATTAAATTTTTTTTGCATTTTAAGGACAAATTGGAAACCATAAGATGAATCATGCCACGGAGTTTATACTATTTACAGAATTTATCTAACAAGGGCCAGTATTCTCTGTAAACCGGTTTTCCTGATTTTTTTATATTTTGCTTTCCACTTTTGTGATTAACTATTTATTTTAAAACAAAGCTCATTTTAAATAAAAATACTGATTAGAAACAACATGTTTTTGTAATAGGATAGGACATGTAATATATATTAATATTGAATAATTTTTTTTATAGTAGTATTTAATCAAACTAACAATATTAATAATATTCATATTTAATAAAATAGTTCACAGCATAAATGGGCCTGTATAAATAAAAATAGTTTTCATATTTGGGGTTATATATGGCATCAAAAATTTGAAAGCATCCCATCATTCTCTCTTTACTGTCAAAATGATCCCAAAGAGTATCAATATCAAAGGCAGCGGCCTTAATAAGTCAAAACACACATGCACTTTAACACTTCACACCATATGACATAAAATGAAGAAGATCAAAACAAACAGTCTCTCAGCTCAAGCACAAACACACACAGGCTTCTCATCCTAATGAGAGCAATCTGATGTCCAAGATGTCACAGCCAAACAGTTTGATTTACAATTAGCGTCACTCTCCCATTCCCAATCGCACAGGAAATCTCTCCAGACATGTTTCAGAAGAAACCGTTTCTCTTGACAGGGAAACACATCCAACTGCTGATCTGTGTCAAAGCTTTTGCCCTGATCTAGAAGTCCCATTGCATAGAGATTGCAATTGAAATACAATTAAAAATGCATTCATCATTTTTTCATACTGAAGGAAATATAATATAGCACTTGTAGGCTCTGTCTGTTTCCACTGTGTGTGGCCTCAATAAACACAGTCTAATGTACACTACTGACAGTAGCCATGCCAACTAAGAGGAGCTAAAATTTCAAAAGCAGACCAATTCAACATATCAAATCTGCGCTTTTTATGCAAACATTAACAAAAGACCACAGTTTTTCATGTTGGCTTTTGAAAGGGTCAGGTTATGAATCAACAGGGCAGAAATGGTGAAAAGAATAAAACATTCTTCTGAGAACTGGCTGTTTGTGTTAGTAACTAAGCATCCCTTAAGAAAAGAGCTCAGGTTCTTCAGCGGTCAGCAAGTCGGTAAGTTTCAGTGGTTGATAAAACAAGCAAAAGATGAACCTGAGATTTAAAAAAACAAAACAAAACTGTAATTTCACTGAGATCGTTTCTTTTGCGTTCTAAATTAAGAAATCTAAGTAAGAGGAAAAATAAAAAGCAGGCAAGAATAAATACATTAAAGCATGATCTGTTATTTAGCTAGGCTAATGTAAAACGCAAGGGCAAAGGCACGGGGGTCTTAAAAATGCATATTCTTTTGCATAAGTAAATGTATGTTTTAAAGTTTTCAAATGGCATTTCAGTAGCCACAAAAGTAAGATTAAAAGATATTCAAAAGAATGCGGTACATATCACATCAAAAAAAAAGTAGACTGTGTGTCATTACTTATCAAATCATCATAGATTTACATATCACAAAAAACATGATTGCACTCTAAAAATACAGCAAACTTGATTCACACACCGATAACATTAAAGGCAACCTCCGCTCTATCATTTTACCATACATTTTACTCAAAAACAAGCTTCTTACTATAGCCATTTGCCAACTAGAATTAAAATATTTAAACATAGAGGTTAAAGGCATAGTTCACCAACAAAAAAATTAATTCTGTCCTCATTTACTCACCCAAAGTTCACAGTAGCCATTGACTTCCATAGTATTTTTTTTCTGTACTATGGATGCATGTCTCTGTCAAATATTTGGTTAACCATATTCTTCAAAATATCTTATTTTGTGTTCAACAGAAGAAAAAACTCAAACTGGTTTGGAACAACCTGAGGGAGAGTAAATGATGATACTGAATTTTATTTCACAAGCCCCCGCCCCCCCCCCCCAAACAAAATAAATAAATAAAAATCACAGAATGGAATGGAAATGCTACCAAATATAGCTATCCATTAAGAAACCTTCTACTGTGCTTTTACATTGACGGTAGCAGAAAACATATGCAGAACGCACTTTAGTTTCTCCTGAAGCCAAACAATGCAATGCAACATTCGAAGATGCTATACTCAATATAAGTCACTATGCTTTTTCAATTATACCTATTTCATTCATGTTTTATTCAGCCTCTTCATTGATTCACCCTTCCTGATGTCAATGAACAGAGAACAGGAGTTCACTGGCTCTTTGTCATTACCAGGCCTTAATCTAAAATTCATAAGCTTCAGACTGAAAAAAAAAATGATGTAAGCTTCACATCAACGAGCAATTCCACAATGAAGTGCGTTACCTGCATCTCTCCCAGGAAACGTCATTTGATAAACGTAATCAAAAAATCAGGCCGAATAGTGGGAGAAAATCCAATTAACCAAAGCAGGAGCAGCTCTCTCAGGGAAATCTATATAGCATGAGGTAATTGGGAAACACCTAGCCTCAGATCCAGGGAGACCCCTGTTATTCCACAAACAATGGACCGTAGATGGATAGATCTATTCAAAACCACCGGTTTCAGTTGACAGACTATTGTACAATACAAAATACAGTTACAGGTTCAAACTGAACAAATTACTGATTCATATCATCCTTTTGATAACTTGAATATGGAATTAGGTACTTAAATTTTGGCTTTTATGCCAACAATCTTCTTTATGTCACGGTGTGTGTTCGTCTTAGCGAAGGCGCAGTGTCCTAACAAGAGTTCATCACGCTGGAAAATTGGAAAAGAGCAGCTGTGCATTTTGCTATTTTAATTAATTCATGTTCAACTAGAATCCCAGGTGATCAATTTTACATCTCTAATCGACTCAAATCAAAGAGGACGATGGAAAAAAGCCCATCCACCAAGAATTTCAGCAAAATGAGTGTATATTTTAACAGTCCTCCAAGACTCTCCTTTAAGTCTGGGCGAGAAACCAAAACGCCCCTGAAGGATCCAGCTGGGCAACCAGGAAGCTCAAGCCTCATCTACTCGCTTCACGCTAGGATTTACACCAAGCAAAACATGTCATACTTGGACAGGCAAGCAAATGGGTATCCGTTTACAATGTAAAATCAGATTCCCAAAGACAGAAGTGAAACATGGGCCTTGAGGAATCTCTAAGCCAATTAGTTCGGCTCTTGAGAGCAGAATGCGCCTGAAACTGGATCGGATGCAAAGAACGCCAAGGTTTGTGATGCCTGCCCTGAAGTTATTCTGCATTACTAGTTGTTCATTTTCTTATAAAACTTGCATGAGTGATAATCTGCATTGAGAGGCTTAGGATTTGCTTTCAGATAAAACTAAACCAAGCAAATCACCCTCTTACATTAACACCAAGACTCTGGCATCATTTTTCTCATGCTTCACTGCTATAAAGTCTAAAATTATCCACAAGCTTTGTGGTCAGCACACGCATTTGCAAGCAGTCATAAAGTAGATACACAAATCTCAGCACAAGTCAATTAAGCAGCCATTGCACCTGGTGCTATGCTATTGGGCCATATGCCAAGGGACATGCGCGGCCTCAGCTGACCATAAATCACTGGATAATGTGCAGCATGGCCAAGGTGAAAGTGTTCCAAGTTTCTACTTTAGCATGAAAATAAAACTAAAAAAATGTATCATTCGCAAACGGCGATTGAAGAATCAAATCCAGACACAATTGTGTTTGGAAGTTGAAATGTTTGAAAGCAAATTAGGTGCGTTTAGGAAAAGATCAAGCACCAAATTTAGGAAACGCTGTAGTTATACATACGATATGATGCTATCTACCACCTCAAATCAAAGCACTAACCTTTTTCTGATCTTCCAGACCATGAATCACCTGCTTCCGCTTTGGGGGCTGAGATGTAGATGCCTCGGCTCCCTTCTCAGACATCTTCCAAAAACACTCCTTGAAGTATCCACTGCACTTCTTCAAATAAAAACCAGCCAACGCTCTCCGACTGGCTCCAGTATTCCCAAATCCAAAGTCCCTATGCAACCGAGCTAATTCCCTTTGCCACAGTAATGTCCATTCATTCGTGCGATTCATTGAGTCTGGGGTAGGACAGACGTGTGATCACACCATGGTGCATCCCTTCAGATGAAGCCCAGCACGGCTGCTCTGTGACAGGCATCGCGAAGGGGGGAAGGGCCCCTGTGACCAGCGACCCCAACTTCATAATTACACATTTCTGCATTCACAAAGTCATTATCCTGATGATCTGAAAACGTGCATATGACACAGCGGCATGTTCTTGCAGCTTTACATCACAGTCGGGTCTTGTAAAATCCTCAAAAAGCACAGATCCAGACGTGGTACTTTTGCGCCCCGATTGGTCGTCTTTACATGAACAGGTGCATGTGGGTCAGAAGGAAACAAAAAGCAAATTCCATTTTGTTTTAATAAAAAAAAATGACAAAGTGAGGGCAAAATAACTTGCATTTCAAAAGTAACTTAACATTAAATGCAGCAAAGGGAATATGTCATATTGTCAGACATGCATATGAAAGTGCATTCCATTTACAACTTTAATGAGAACGACTGAGATGCTGCTAAACAAGCGTAATTGCATACATTGATATATATTATAGTTATATAATAATATAATATATCACAATTCATCATTAAACATCCAATAAACAACAAATAAGCGCTGACCTCAATAAACCTTTCTCCCCAAAGTACAAATTCTGCAGGTTGACATATTGTGCAAGTTTGATTTCGATAAAAAATAAACACATACATAAGCGGCACACAAACAAATAACCATCTGAAGATTTGTTTTAAAATACCTAGAAAACATTATTCCGACTTCTGGCATTTTATAGGCATGAATTTGAATAGAAACTCTTCATTTAAGTAATCATAGCTCTGCCGTGCAGCCCCTCCTTCAGAACACTCGCATCCTTTGGTTCTTACGTGATTCAATATAAAAATATAACATTGAAAAACAATTCATAACGCAACGCTTATCGATAAGGTGTGATAAAGCATATTTATCTCCGAAGCGCTTACTTAATGACTATAGGCAGAAAACTCACCCAAACAAGAGCGCAGAGAGTCCGCTGAGGGATGCGGAGCGGAGCAGCAGTGAGAGCACGCGGCACCGGCGCTACAGCGGCTTCAATCCATCACATTACGTCATTCCGCGCGCACTGCTCTTTCCTCGCCACTTCATGCCGACGAACGTCTCCATGGAAACGTCCACAGCGAATACGCACAGCGGCACCTCGCGGCAGACAACGGTAGTGTCGCTAGCGATATAATCTGATACATAAACACTGTACTGTGCAGCAAGAATAACATGACTGGGCTAGATTCGTTTAATATTTAATAGTTCGATCTCAAACAGTTCAATGCGAGAAATGTGCAAATATGCAAGTAAATGTTCGAGCTATTACCATTACTCACGTGATGCATCAGAAATCATTCTAATGTGCTGATTTGATGCCCCAAAAAACATGTCTTATTATCAATGTTGAAAACAGTTGTGCTGCTATACATTTTTATGGAAAACATGCTATACTAGCATTCAAAGGTTTGGGGTAAGTAAGATAAATGATTAAAATAAAAAAAAATAAAAAAAAACATTGAGCAAGGATGGACTGAATTGGTAAAGGTAAAATAAATTTTTTTTTTTTTTTTTACATAATTTTTATAATTTCCAATAAATGTTATTTTGAATTTTTCTTTTCAAAAGAATCTTGCGGGAAAAGGGGGTACCCACCGTTATTTATTTATTTGTGCTTTAAACAAATACATACATACATACCTACATACATTCTTGAGCATCAAAATCAGCATATTAGAATGATTCATGTGACACTGGAGACTGGTGAAAATTCAGCGTAAAAATATAATCATATAGAAAACAGACACTTTTAGATTATAATACTATTTCACAATTTTACTGTATTTTTTAACAAATAAATACAGACTTGGTGAGCATAAGAAGATTCTTTCAAACACATTTAGAAAGGAAAAAAAGAAAAAGAAAACTATATTTTAAACTTTGTGTACACATTGGATGTTTTTAAAGGCTAAAATGAAGAGAGAGAAAAAAACGCTCTCAAAACATCTCATTTTAATAGGCTATCATTTACAATATTTTTGTATATAGAATATATCTAATAAACTTTCAATAAAACTGAATCCCTGTCAAAACACATTTTCTCTCATTTGAGAACATTTGTCTTCTGAAACAAGAAGGAAGTCGATAAACCGCTGTTTTTACCGTGATGTGTATCTTAGGACCACGCGACAGCCTTTTGGTTTTTACCCCCGTGACCTGCTGTGGTAGTATCAGCAGAAGTCTGACTCCGCCTCCAGTCTGGGTTCCTCCAGCTGTGATTGGCGGAGAGGCGAGCGGAGGCGGGGCGGAGTGCAGCGCCCCGTGTCCAGTATCTAGGCGGGACAAATGGTCAGACTGATCAAATAAACTTTTTTTTACTGACTAGGAAACGGCCACATACAACTTTTCCTCAGCTATGCATCAAAAGCGGGTTGTTTTCTCTTTTTTATTCATTTTCGGTTACTTTAATACGACTTTTAATTTTTAAGTTAATGTACAGAAGTGTTGGATGCGGTATTATTGGAGACCTGGAACTGTATAACTTACGTGTAATACCAACCTGTACAGTATTACTATGGATTTATGGGCACAACTGAAGTCGAGTAGTATGTGAAAGTGGTACATTTCTCTTTTTGGGTGAGTAACTTTTATATTTGAATCATGTTTTTGTAGTTTTGCCCTATGTAGACGGGAGAAGTGTAATGTTATGTGGTTAGCTGTAAGCTTGCGGGCTAACGCTAGCTGGTTTCAGGCTTGTTTTGGCTTAACATATCCGCTTTAGTTAATAAAATTAATCGACAGATCATATTTGTCCGTATACTATAATACGTACGTTAATTTCGCTTAATATCATACATTTAGGACACAAGCCAGACTGGCGCGGCTCTTGGCAAGTTAGTTTTGAACCCGCGCTAACTGACTGTGAAACCGCTAACTTAGTTTTGTAGTGTTATGAGCCAACATGACTACAGTCTTGATCGTAGTTCGTACGTATATTTATATAATTAGATCCTGGGCCATAATTATGCACTTTACACTAAATAAACATATTATACAGCACGTAAGCGACTGAGTTATTAGCTACCTCTGCTGGTAACGTTACTCTGGTCATTTTAAAAACTGCTTAATAGTTTACATAGATTGTTTTGAGTTATCCAAGGCGCAGGACCATCGGGCAGCTAAACGAATTCTTCTAAATTGTATTAAAGTTAGTAACTTCCGGATTAAATCTTTTGCAATCGGCGAGATTCCGCGCCAAGATTTCAAAAAGTGTGGAGGCGCGCGGGACGAGGTGAAGTCCCGCCTCCTAGCGCCGCACTTATTGGCTGCTGTCAGTTGGGGGCGTGTTTTCGTACGAGTTCTCCGTAGCCATTCGATGGAACGCTTGTCAGTTATTACTAAGCGCAAAAAAAAACAACGCTGTAATTTGAAATCATAATACTTTTTAATTTATGCACATTGGTTGACATCTGTTAAGTTTTAAAAATCAGTTTTAGCTGAGCGAGAAATTGTTGAACGTTATACCCGGACTGATCTTCACAATGTTGTCTCCAAGAATGTATAATGCTGTAAAGAAACGGTAGGACTGCTTTATTAAATGTAAATAATAATAAGTGAACGTTGATTATTTTAACGTTGCCTCGTGTGTTCTTTTCTTTAGGTGGAAAATGTCCAGTACATTATCAGAAGGTCAAAAGCTGATCAGGAAACCTTTAAGAAGTCCATTCAAGGAAAGATCAGAAAATGACACGGTCAGTTATAGATATTTTGGCTTCAAAATCACAAAACAGTGATTTGAAGAATCTATAAAGTTCACTTGCCATACTCTAGAGCAGGGGTGTCGAACTCCAGGCCTGGAGAGCCGCAGCCCTGCAGAGTTCAGCTCCAACCCTAATTAAAACTCACCTGCCTGTAGCTTCCTATAAACCATTCAGACCTTGATTACTTGTTCAGTGTGTTTGATTTGGTTGAAGCAAAACTCTGCAGGGCTCGGCTCTCCAGGACCGACGTTCGCCACCCCTGCTCTAGAGCAGTGGTTCCAACCCTGGTCCTGGAGGCACCCCAACACTGCGTGTTTTGCATGCCTCCTTAATCAAACACACCTGATTCAGATCATCTGCTCATTAGTAGAGACTCCAAGACCTGAAATCGGTGTGTCAGAGAAAGGAGACATGCAAAATGTGCAGTGATGGGGTGCCTCCAGGACCAGGGTTGGAACCATGATCTAGATCAGGGGTGTCCAAACTCGGTCCTGGAAGGCTGGTGTCCTGAAGAGTTTAGCTCCAACCCCAATCAAACACAACTGAACCAGCTAATCAAGCTCTTACAGGCATACTAGAAACTTAAAGGCATGTGTTGAGGCAATTTGGAGCTAAACTCTGCAGGACATCGGCCTTCCAGGACTGAGTTTGGGCACCCCTGCTCTAGAGCAAACATGCCCAAACAAAGGCCTCCAGGACAAAGTTGATCTGTGTTAACCTTTGATTTGTCTTGTCATATCATATCACAAGAGGGAAAAATAGGAAGAAAAAAAAAATAAACCATTGAAGCATATCATCATTTCTAATTTATGTTTCTGTGTTTACATTTTTCATTTTTTTTTGCATTGAAATGTAAAGAATAAAAATGACTTAATATAATATAGTTGGATATAATGCAACATTTACTTTCGGCTTTTTGGCCTTTGTATGAAAGGTTTAGGAAACTTACTCTAGAAACATTTCTGAAAAACAGCAATATATGATCGATAAGACATAAATGTAGGGCTGTCGCAGTACCGTGCTATTGACGAGCAAACCGCAGAGGAGTGCAAGAACCGCAGCAACCGCAATATTTGCGTGTTTTATTTTTTCATAGGGTTATGCCCTTCTTGTTTTACACTTCATGCATGTGGACTGAATATTAAACAAGTTAGTAATGATAACATAATGTGTACCATGCTGATTTGTACAGAGGCTTTGTAGATTTGCGCTTAACAAGCCTAAACAGACAGTGACTGAGAGAGAGATCGACTGAGCGCGTGCAAATACTTGCGTCTGTCCTCCAGGCCGAGTCACATATATTTGTGAAAATAGGTTGTCATGTTCAAGGAAAGCGAAATCTCTGTCTTAGTATCGACGCATAGCTGGTCAGCTGAGCTTTCTAAAGTGGCGCTCAAAGTTAAAAAATAATTTCAACAGCGTGTTTCATTACGTCTCTCTTTGAATGAATGAATCAGCGTTTTTGAACGTGTAGTTGAATGAACGGTTTAAAGACTCACTCAAAGACAGTCCTTTTCCGCCACTCTGTGGCGCAACAATGTAACTGCACTGACTGACAGCCCGTCTAGAAAGCGTCTTTGTCAGGGTCCAGATAGAAGATCAGATCATAACTAACGTTTATAACATATAGGCTAACATAGCCTAACGAATCTTATTGTCCAGGTTTGTGGACCGTTATTTTTGTCATTCTCTTTCTGTTTACCTTCACTCCGTTTCAACTCTGTTCTTGGTTTCGGTTCATTGGTTTCTGAATAGAAACCTTGTTAGTTATATCGTAACACTAAACCACAGATTTTATATATCTATATATATATCTAATTTATAGATATAGGTTGTGTGTGTTGGGTGTGTATGTGTGTGTATGGCGACAATACCGCATTCCGCGCTGTTGAGCCACTCAAAATTACCGCAAGGGGAATTCCCTCACCGTGACAGCCCTAACCTAATGTTTTTTCTATGAAATAGGGGCATGTTTTTGTGGAGCCACAAACACCACTAAAAAGCTCAAGTAAGGCTTCAGAAGCCGCGTTACTGGAGAGCCATAAGAACATGGGGCCCCTGACAACACCTACTAAGGGCCTTGAGGCACCGTCAAGCGATCCCTGGACACCTACCTCCAACCTGAAGATGCTCATCAGTGCAGCCAGTCCTGAGATTCGCAACCGTGAGAAAGAGCGAGCCGTAGACAGCGGCGAATCGGAAAACTCCCAGGTATCGATAGAAGTCTGTGTGCATCTCATGCATCTCCCACTATTTGTTGATTTACTGTCTGTATTGCTAAAAAATGTTTTGAGATATATGTGTGTGTTTTCCATTGTCGTGCCACGCAGGAGCCTGAACAAGGGGAAGAAGTAGAAAAGCTCCAGACAAGCCGTAAAGACAAAAGCCTGGGTTTGCTGTGTTACAAATTTCTTGCAAGGTACCCAAACTACCCCAATCCTGCTGTAAACAACGACATCAGCCTTGACGATGTGGCAACAGAACTAAGTAAGTTGTTCAATGATCAAACAAAACTACTTATTTCAGTCACCAAATCATGTGTTTCATCAATCCTGATTGCTTTCATTCTCACTAACCTCTCAGATGTGGAGCGACGTCGCATCTACGACATCATGAACGTTCTCGAGAGCCTAAACATGGTCAGCCGACTGGCTAAGAACCGCTACACGTGGCATGGCCGAGTGAAACTTGCACAGACACTTACCATGCTGAAACGGGCCGGTAAAGAGAACCGCTACGACCAACTGATGCAGCAGATCCGTCAAAGAAGCCTAGAGCGAGAAGAGGGAGAGTTTGAGTTTAACGGAGAGGAGAAGGAGAATGAAGAAATGTCCGGTTTTGATATGGATGGAGACTCTAGTCAAGCAGAGCTTTCAGGAGCAGATCCTAAAGCAGGTAACATAATGTACGACCATCAGGCGACACTGTATTATTTTATGTATGCATAATAGAAGGGCATTAGGTTTCATTTACTATTAAATGTGTGGATCATTTCGCATTTGCACAACAGAAGAAATTCTCATGAAAAAAATGTATTCACTACACGACACGTGCATACACACACGAATTTGTTCTTAATTTCATTCTAATGTTAATGAATTTGGAGTACCGTATTTTTTGGAAAATAAATTGGGTCAAGTCTGGGGGGAAAACATTCTTGAAAGAAGAAAAAAAACATGCTTTTATGTTAATTGCATTATAAGACACATTGCATCAAGTCACTTTGGAATATAACTGCATCGAATGTCAGATGATAAAAACTTGAAAATGTTTTTTTTATGCAGAGAAACCTTGCAGCTCATTCTATAATACAGCTTCTCTTATTGTTCCCCGAATATGATGAAATATTTATGTATGAAATTTAACCCTAACAGGAGTATAAGGCTGCCCAGAGTATGTGATTTTTCCATACATGTGATTTCAATTGTTCCTGCGTTATTTATTTTTGTAAATTTAGAATACATTTAAGTATAAAAGTTATTGGTAAATCATGATTTGTTCAGGAAACGTTTGTATGCAGATTTAACTGAGGCCCATTGTTTTTATCTGCAGCTTCGGCCAACAGCCGAAAAGACAAATCTCTGAGAGTGATGAGTCAGAAGTTCGTCATGTTGTTCCTGGTGTCCAGCCCTCCTGTGGTCAGTCTCGAAATAGCTGCCAAGATCCTCATCGGTGAAGATCACATTGTCAATCAGGACAAAAACAAGTTCAAAAGTGAGAGCTGTTCTCATCGTGCATATAAAAAGCACTTTGAATCATTATTAAAGTGGATGGCACATTTGTTTTCCCTTTCAGCGGACCGCTACGAATCTTGCAAAAAGTGCATTATCAGGTGTACTCAGCCAGTAAAACCTGCTTTGAAGAAACTCCTTTTTTAATGCTTGAGTCTAAAACTTGTCTGTATTTTAACTGTCTGCTCAGTGAAGATGGAATTGATTATCTAAATGATCTCTTTTTTTTTTGTTGGCAGCTAAGATCCGCAGACTTTATGACATTGCAAATGTTTTGAGCAGCCTAGAGCTGATAAAGAAAGTGCATGTGACTGAGGATAGAGGAAGAAAGCCTGCTTTCAAGTGGACTGGGCCAGAAGACTTACCGTCTCCAAAGGGCAAGTGTAGCATATTTGACATGACATTGCTCATAATCCTATTTATCGTGTTTATTTTAAACTGTCTGTATATGGTCACTTCTTCTATCATGTGTTGTTATTGCTTATGTTTGTTTTATAGATCTGGGGACCTCAACTTCAACAGCAGCATCACGGCCTCTGGAGTCCCGTTCCTCTGTTGACAACTGTGCCAAAAATCTCTTTTCCTCACCCGGAACAAAGCGAGGTTTTACTCGACATCATTCCTTAGTCAAGCTGGTCAAGAGTATACAAGATGACCGCAGAAAAATCAACTCTGCTCCTTCTAGTCCGATTAAAATGACAGGTGAGCCATAACTGTTTTTTCATCATAAGAAAGCTACCAACTAATGATCTTCTGTTTTCTGTGGGGATTTTCTACTTTAAGGTTAGTCGTTATTAATAGTTCCAGCCTCTCTTCTGCCTTCCAGCTTGAGATTGCATTTTTGAAATCTGACCACACATACAAAATTATCTTTGGGATCAATCAACAAATATAAAAATAAAACACTATATTCACTTTCACTTTAGACATAACCAACTGTGTTTATATGTACACCTTGTGTGTTTTCGACAGTATAACTTAATTAATGAAGATAACGTAGTTCAGTAATCAGGCGCTGTTTGAAAGGCTCTTGTGCGCGCGCTTCAGATGTCTGCCCTCAGAAAAAGCGCACATCAGAACAGCACGTGAATGTACTGTTTAACCGGCAAGGCTTTAAAACATGCAAATAATGTACTTTTGTGATTGCGAATAAGTGCCAGAGGCGCCAGAACTGCATCTGATAGAATGTGCGCTGTAGCGTGAAACTACGATATATCTTCAAAAGCAGATCGTGGAGACAATTTTATCGTCCACGATCAAAAATCGTCATTTCGCACACCCCTAGTTGCAATTAAAAGCCTGACATAGAATATGTGACGTATATTAAAATGCAAAGCAGTTCTTTTAAATTGTGATAATATTTCTGTTTTTACTGTATGTTTGGTAAAATAAATGCTTTAAAATGAATATAGCATATTGAGATTTCTTTGAACTTTTGAACGGAAGTTTATCAAAATTTTCTAGATGTTTACTACACCTGAAAACTAATGTCCCATTTCATTTTATAGGTGAATCTGCAAACGGCGAATTCTACACAAACAAAATGGCTCACCTGGCTGCTATATGCAAAAAGCAACTAGATGAACAATCAACGTGAGTAAAGTTTTTGTGTTCCTTAGAACAAAAAAAGACAATGAACTACCCATTTCAGACATAACACCTATGATTTGTCTTCCAGGGGCCATCGTATTCAGCCTAAGAATGAGGTGACAGACGCTCTGAATGGAAGCACTACACTGGTATATGAACTACCTGAATCCACGTCTGCTAGCAATCATCAGTCTCACAGGCCTTTACGAATGCAGATCCCAGTTCTTCCCACAGGGGCGATTCCTTATCTTTCTACCAAGTGCTCCCCGATCATCCCGGTTCTGATACCCCAGCACCAGGCAGGCGGGTCATATGCTGTTTACATGCACCCCACTTCTCTCAGACCGCAGCCCACTAGCCTAGCAGTCCGTTCGATGACATTTGAGAGCCCAGGAAGTGCAAACACAAAGACATCACCGGCTGCCACAGCTAGCAGTAACCAAACCAACCAACCATCATTACACAGTAAAGAGCCGACAAGTCCCTCAACCCTTAAACGAGCATGTGGAGAAAAGAGCTTAGCAGGAAGTCCATCTAAACTGCAGCGGATAGAGCCAAAGGTGAGGTTATGTGAAGAATATAGGGCATGGTAAATTTTATATATATACATAGATTTTATAGGTAAAAAAAATTCAGAACTAATTTTTATTTATTGTTATATTTAATAACTTATGCAAAATTGTGTTTTAGTTGATTGCATGTTTTTTTTTACGTTTAATTAAATGTGCAAATAAATAAAACATGCATCCAACTAAAACATATAGGATAGTTTTGCATAAACAATTATTTTACATTTTAAATATTTGCAAATAGTTGTTTTACATGTTTAATTTTCATATTTTTATTTATTTTATATTTGAATGTCCAAACAATACAATAAATTACCATATCTGTGGAAAAACTCATTTAAAAATAAATCAATTAATCAAAAATGGACCCACATATTTCACATGCTTTAAAATGTATAGTAAAAATGTGTAGGTAAATATAATGAGAAGAAAAAGAACAGTAATATAATATATATGTAAAATTAAATGTTTGAACTGGCATTTTAAGTCTGAATTATCTTAAATTAACTGCTCAGTACCTGCAATTTATGTGCTTACATTACATGGAGTAACAGTTTTAACCTTCTGGTGTGTTTCCTTTTAAGATTGTTTCACCAAAGCTGTGTGAGATTCTGCAAGCTCGTCTAAAGGCCCATAGAGGGGCTTTTGCCCCCAACCGGCCTTCCCCGAGAGCCCTGCACCTGGAGTTCTCCAAACCCTCTGAGAACCAGCCTCCCTCACTAATCACCAGCACAGCGCCTCTGGAGCACAGCGTGGAGACCTTCCTGGAGAAGGAGGAGAAGGTTCAGACCTCAGACAATGAGGCCGGACTGACACCTGTCAGACCACCACAATCACAGGCCCAGAAGCTCAGCGTTCAGAACATGGTGCTGCCATCTGGACCCATACATACAGAGGTAGGAATATGATTTACTACACTTCATGTGTGCAGGAATACTACACGTGTGCACCTTGTCTGTCTGATCCTCAATATTCCTTATGTTGGAATGATTCAAATAGTTTTTAGCTGTTTTTACCAGTCTTGACTCTAATTTCTCTTTTTGCGTCAGACTTTGATCCCCGCAGGTTATTTGATTCCGATCTCCCAGCAGTCTATCATGAAATTCAGAGATCCCCAATGCTCCACTGGAGAAAGCTCCAAAGCCTCCACACCAACATACAACGTCTATCACACCCCAACTGCAGGTATGCCAATTCCCAAGGTTATACCAAAAATCTGTATATTTACTATAGAAGGATTGGGGGGGGAGGTACTTTTTCTAGCTATACTTTCTGGTTATATTTCTTTGATCACATATTGATTTTAGGTAGAGTAAAACTTATTTGTGAGTAAACTGTGTTAGTTTTGGGGGGCATTTTCAACTGAAAACAGAAAACCTTTTATGCATTGTGGCCATTCATTACATGTTAACCACATTTGGGAGGATAAAAATGTAAACATTTGAAAATGGGTTTCATAGTGCAAGTTTTTGAAAATGATACCATTATTGTGTCTGTGTAAACTACAAAAATGCTAATTTGTGATATATGGCAATTCATGAGCGCACTATTCATGTGTTAATAGTGAAAAACAGTTAAACATGCACGTAACGAATTGAACAAACACTGATGTATCTGTTCTTTCCAGGTTCCAGACATCCACTTCCTCAAGAAGTCACCCCCACTCGGCTCCCTCTCCACCGGATACCGTCCGTCTCTCCCTTCCCTTCTCAAGGGCATCGCATCCACAGCCCCAGTCCTGCCATTCTCAACTTCACCCTGCAGAACCTGGGCCTTATCCCCAGCACCAGCACACCAAACTCCACTCCTGAGCAGGCCAGCATGCTTCCGTCTCCCCACCCGGGGCTCCCTCCACAGAGCATGATCTTTGTGAAGCCCATCTCACCTGCCCGAGCTCTGCAGCCGGCCTCCATACACGGGCAGCCCTTCACCCTCATCAGCATACCACAGGTACAGCCACGGCAGCTATGAAACAATATGGGAAAAAGTAAAGCATAAGGGATAATATACAGTCAGCAATCCACTTAAAAAAAAAAAAAATCTAGTTTTACATAAGGGCCTTTCGCACCGCAGGAACCTTTTCATAGTACCAGAACTAATTGTGGAACTACCCACTTTTTAGGCGTTTTCGCACCGCCGGAACTGGGAGCGATTTTAGTACCGGACTGCCTTTTTCGAGAACCAAATTAGCTCCTACTCCGGAGCAGGGTCTAACCAGCACAACTGGTACTAATCGTGACGTAAGTAGACATTGATTGGCCAAACGTGTATGAAATGCCCTCACCTGCCATGATTTAATATGCCGTGTAAACATACTGTAAACATTTGTGTCAACTTATTTCGCAAGTATGGAGAACAGCGATAGATGGACGGACACTGAAGTGCAGGCACTTGTAGCAAATGTAGCACTGCCAGTTGTCGTTGGAGATTCTTAGTCCTCCTTTCCGTTCTTTCAATCGCTTTACGTATACGTCGACTTTCCATGTTCATTATTGTGAAACCCGCGAGACACAACAAAAACACAGCTCCGATCACAGCGTCCTCCATCCTCCTGTTGTTAATGTTGTTCTTCTTTGTTTCTGTTTGTTGAACGCCGCGCACAAATGACGAAGCTGTCGACCGGCTTACGTCACTTCCCAGTACACACTGTCTGTGCGAATGCAACCCTTTAAATGGTACTGGGAAATAGTTAGCGCAAAACCGTCCCAGTACTTTAGTACTGTACATTTAGTTCTGGAACTAAAGCGGTGCGAAAGGGCCTATAGTGTAAGTGAAGTTATAATATTATGATTTTTTTTTTTACTAATATAACTAATGTTATAATTTGTTTAAATATTGTAATCTACATTAGACAAAATAGTTAACTGTTGTCCTTAACTATGTTTTTAGGAAACCTAGAATAGAAAAAGTAAAAAAATATTTTTTGGCTTCAAATTGTTAAAAACACCAATATTGGCCAATGACAAAATATCAAGGATTTCTTTAAATAAATAAAAACATTTTATTATATATGTAGTATATGCCCATTCAAGTCACATTAAAGTTAGTTTTCCTATTGCTCGAAAACGAAATTTAGTTTGACCTACACTACCGTTCAAATGTTTGGTGTCAGTATGATTTTTTTCTTATTGGTCTTTTTTCTTCATTAAAAAAAAAGGTCACAAGTGACATTTATAATGTTATAAAAGATTTCTGTTTCAAATGAAGGCTGTTCTTTTCTTTCAACTTTCTATTAATCAAAGGCTACGTGCACACTTGCGAGCCTTAGTGCTCAATTCCGATTTTTTTTCTCAGATCTGATTTTTTTTTTTTGTACAGCTGTTCACATTGTTGTTATAAATGTGGCCAATATCAAATTTTCATTGTGAACAGATCATGGTTCTGAACTGACACGCATGCGCAAAAGAATGATACAAACAGGGTTTCCAGGTTTTCACAACAAAATCTGCCCAATTGTTTCTCAAAACTAGTCCAAAACTAGCCCAACCATGTTCAGGGAGGTAAACATCGTGTTAGTGGGGTCACGTCAACCCACGAAGTTGAAAAACAACAGGGGAAAAAGTAGCCAAATTCCGCAGGGAAACTGTGGATTTGGCAACACTTGCGCAGCGTGCCGTCATACGGAAGTAAACACGGAGGACATAAAGTAAGCGATTATTTATAGTGTGATCTGCTGGAGAAGCCAGCGAAATTATGCACAGGCAATATGAAAAATAAAGACAAGGATGTGACAAAAGACAGCAGAGTTCTGAAACTTTAATGATTCAAGCTCTCATGTTTTGCTTGTATATGGAGTTGTCACTATAATACTTATGAGTTCTGACACATTAAACTTCCACTGACTACCTTTCGCAACTGTCTTGATAACTTGGGGTATGTAAAAATCTATGAAGTGTCTTCCGTCAGCGCGGAATTATGACGAATGTCGATCTAGAGTGACGTAAAAGTCACATGAATTCTGACATGACTGTTCACACTGCGGTCGCATTTCAAAACATCTGTCATGTTTCGGATTTAGTACCACATATGGAATGGTCAAACAAATTGAAAGAGGCAGATTCCATGCGGTTTTGTGCTGTTCACACTGCATGACAACAACAATCTGAGGGTCACATGTGACAAAAACATCGATTTGGGCCACATTTTGGCTGCAGTGTTGAAGTAGGCCAAAGTAATCCCTGAAAAAAAATGTGTATCGTGGTTTTCAAAAAATATTAAGCAGCAACCTTCATAATTATTAGAAACATTTTTGAGCAGCAAATTGGCTTATTAGAATGATTTCTGAAGGATCATGTGACACTCAAGACTGGAGTAATGATGCTGAAAATTCAGCTTTGTATCACAGAAATAAACTACATCTGAAAATATATGAAAATAAAAAAGCTATTTAAAATGTGTATAATATTTCACAATATTACTGTTTTTACTGGATGCCTGATCAAATAAATGCAGCCTTGGTGAGCATAAAAACTTTCAAGAACTTATTTAAAAAAAAATCTTACCAACTCCAAACTTTTAAATGAATTTTTTTTTGCGTTTTTCGTGGAGCCTCCCTGGGTTTGTGTGAATAGTCCTTTGTTGTTTAAAACAGTCATTCGCATATTTACTCTCTTTCTCCTGCAGCCTTTAATAACCACACCTGAAGGTGCCTGTCAACACCTCCAGCAGAGTTTCTTTCACACGCCCGTCTCCTTCCCTACTGTAACCAACACTGCGGCTCCCAGAAACATCTACATCCCTCAGAGAAAGCTTGATGTGAGTCCAGAGGACACCTAAGACCTTCACACTGACGATCATCACACCTGCAGTCCTTGCGCTGCTAAAAAAACACTGTTCTGTTTGAGCCATTGTGTGTGCTTGTTATTTGTCTTTGAGTGTTTTTTTATGTTTTCCTCTTTTTATATTGTTACTTTACTGTAGGGTCTGCATTAACTTCACATTAGTCTGTGGTGCTTGATGCTTTTTACTGCTGAGGCTCTTGAGGAAAGCAGGACAGCAAACATGGTGCTATGCGATTTACCAAGACAGTTGTGGGTTTATTTGCCAAATAAAGGGTTTTCTTTAAATATGCTGTAAATTTAGGGTTAAAAAAGGAAGAATGAGCAAAAAATGGTCAAATGTTGTTAAGGAAATCTAATTTCAGGGATTGTAGGAATTGCCAAATTTTTACGATTTTTTTTTAAATTGTTGTGAGTGGCATCGCCTTAAAGTGTTCAAGTACCACAGTATATTAAATTGCCATAACTTGGCATTGTGTTATGATGTATTAATATGGGAGAATGTTAGATTAAGGGTGTTTTTAAATATTGTAGATGTATTTTATGTTAATGAAATCTAGTAATATTACTATCTGCACATCATTTATTTGAACTGCCTTTACAATCTGATTTCTATGTAATAAACATAAATGAATGTGCTCCACTCTTGTGTTTATTTCATTGTTGGTGAAATGTTTCGAGGAAATGCCTTCCACTATTTCATCGCTGACATTTCTTTATCTTTATGAATGTCTTCAAGCAATGATTCATGTTAGTGAATCAGTATATTTCAATGAATCCAAAGTTCTTAGAACTCCTTGCTTTTTCAAAGCTAAAAACTTGTGATTATTACAATTTGTATTAACTCCTCAGTTCCAATGTGAAAATGAGCAAGAAGACTTCATATACTTTGAATGTCTTTACAGCTATTTTAGACCGACATGTTATCATCTTAATAATCGATACAGAAATGCACCGATTAATTTACAGTGGAGCAAACATGTCATAAAAAAATTAAGAGTGTCTATTTACACTAAGTGCAAATAGCCCGTCTTGTTGGTCGTTAGTTGTCAGTTTTAGTGGCACAGGTGGTACATTTTGACGCGATCGACCCGGGTTCGAATCCGGCTTTTTGGCGAACTTGTTTTCTCCCTTTTTCAATCTCAAATCACATCAGAAAAGCATTTATTTTCAATAAAAAAGGAAATAATCAAAAAGCTGAAAAAGTATCGGGTAGGGTTAGGGTACGTGTAGGGAGGGCTTTATTGTCCCAATAAGGTGGCATCCATTTAATAACTTGTATTAAAATGTACACCCAATAAGTTATCGCATTCTGTTTTATAATGTACTGAAGTGCAGATAATTGGCACTATTTGCAACAAGTAGTATAAATAGCAGAAAATCCTGCTATTTTAACAGTGTAAATAGAATCTATAGCTATTTGCACTTAGTGTAAATAGCATATCACTAAAAAATGCTGCTATTTTCACTTAGTGTAAATAGCATCTATCGCTAAGAAAATTTGCCATTTTCACTCAGTGTAAATAGCCGCTGCCAAAAGTTAAAGGGTTAGTTCACCCAAAAAGGAAAATTACACCTACTTCAACACACCTGTCTAATTTTTAGCCAATCCTGGACACCTGAGAGTCAAGAGCTTCAGGTGAGTCAGATGTGTGTTGGCGCTAAACTGTGCAATGAAGGATTTCTCCAGCAGTAGCTATTTCTGGATTTATTTACCATTATATAACAATGACCCTAAAGATAGGACCCCCGGACCTGCAATTATCCGCCTTATCCTTTAGGCCAGGAGGCCGGCCGATATGGAACTGATGAGCATTTAAGTGATTACACCCACATCTTTACAGAACGCAATGTATTTCAGTTTTGTAATGAATCAATGAATTAAAAAAAAACGTATTAATAGTGTATAGCCACCATATATTCACCCCTATATTCTTCAAAGCCCAGCCTTGTCTTTTTTATTGAAGTACAAAATCTTACAAACAGTCACTGTATCATATAAAGCATCCAAAAACCACTTTAAAAAAGTAAACAAAATAAAGAAGTGCAAGAACATAAAGCACCTAATCATCACCATCTTCAGCATTCTGCACAGTTTCTCCTCCCTCTTCTTCTGCTTATATGGTATCAAGCGTGCTGCACTTCCGGCTGTAAGTAAACAAATCTACATATGCATCGTTACGTAAATGGGCAATCGGTGGTATATTTTCAGTGAACGGCGGGTTAAATAAAGCCTGTAGGCCCTGTAACTTCCTCACATATCTATTATAGCTATTGAAGACTTGGAATATTGCGCATTAATATAACACTTTAATGGGTTTTTATATATTTGCTGTATATTCCCATTCATTGTCATTATATGCCAAAGAGCATATCCGTAATTTTGGCTAATAATGCCATTCCTATTCCACTGAATTAAAAAAAAGAAAGAAAGAAAAAAGACAATTGAATTAGGTTAAACAGTAAATTAAATGATAGAGAAATAATGTTACTAATTAGAATGAAGTCTAAACGTTATAATTTTTCAGACTATATGCAATGTGCCGCATCAGATACAAAGTAGTTATAGAAATTATGCCTGTAAAATACAGACTGTTCTTTTGGATAATCATCCAAAGCATAAAATAACTGCAATTAGGCAGAGAAACGCTTAAAAAAAAAAACTGTCATCAGTTTTAATAATCAGTCATCCAGAACATTTAGTGTACATGCAGCCTATATGAATTCTTCCCAATATTTAGGCTATTCAGCCTGTGAACTTCAGTTGTTAAACTAAGTTGAGCACTCAAGCTTTTAAAGCGCTGAACAAATGCTCCAGAGCCTGCTGAATATCTGAGCTCAGGACTGGAGGCCACTGCAACTGCATTGCATCTGTGTATTGTCAGCAGTTAATTTAGAAGGATGGACCAATTTGAATGTCAGCACGGCCTCCTGGTCCTCTTGAAATTATGAGTGAGTGAGTGAGTGTGTGTGTGTGTGTGTGTGTGGAGGTGAGGGAGTGATGCCCAGTATATAAAGACCCGCCAAAGAGGGTCAGAAATGGACATCATCAGGACCCTGAGCTGGACATAAGTGAAAGCATCATTTCCAGAAAAAGATTCTTATATAACCTGTGTACGTAGAATTTAAACATTTGCATTTTTATGTTTACCAATGGCTTCATTTGTGCTGTAATGTAATCATAAATATTTTACATAAAAATATTCATTGGAAATGAGAACTATTGTAAAAAGTGATTTTAGAAGAATTCATCAGGTTTTATTTGAATAATAATGATAGGGTAACTCATGACTTTCATCAATAAAATCAACAAAAATGAAATTACGCCATATAATTCATAATAAAAAAAACTGGTAATAATAATACATTCACAGTTAGACAGATCATGTAACAAATATATTTACATTTTAATGTACATTATATGAGCATGTTACATATAAGCTCTTAATGACTCTTTAATGAAAGTTAATGATATTGTCCATTATGTGAAAGAGTTATTAATTGATATTGATTCAATAGTCGTGACATTACTAAACCTTTCCTTCTTACAAAGTAGAATATGTGTAAAGGGAGTATCATTATGAGATTAATAAAGTCACACTCCCATTCAAACGTATGGGATTTTGTTATTTGAAAGAAATTACTATCATTCAAAAAGGAAGCTTTCTATTCATCAAAGAATTATGTAAAACTCTATCTTGGTTTCCACAAAAATATTAAGTAGCCCAACTGCTTTCAGATGTTTCTTGAGCAGCAAATCAGCATTAGAATGATTTCTGAAGATTCATGTGACACCGAAGACTGGAGTAAAATAAATTTTTGCATGACAGAAATATATTTTAAAGTATAGTAAAATATAAAACAGTTATTTTAAATTGTAATAATATTTCACAATATTACTGTTTTTACTGCATCAAATAAATGCATCCTTGGTGAACATAAGAGACTTCTTTCAAAAACATTTAAAACCCAAATGAATGGTAAGTAGTGCTGTCAAACGATTATCGCGATTAATCACATCCAAAATAAATGTTTTTGTTTACATAATATATGTGGGTGTACTGTGTATATTTATGTATATATAAATACACACACGTGCATATATGTATTTCAGGAAAATGTTGTTTATATATTAAATTTATGTAAATATTTTCAAAATATATACTGTATGTATGTGTATTTATATATACATAATAAATATACACAGAACACACACATATATTATGCAAACAAAAACGTTTATTTTGGATGCGATTAATCGTTTGACAGTCCCTATGTAATGGTAAATCTTTCAACAGATTTGACAGAATTGTAGTCTTTTAGTCACACTACAAAGCAGTCATTTCTTGTAAGCTGGCAGTGGCCTAACAAAAGGTTCTATTTCTTCGACCGGTATCATTGCATTCCACACTAGTGAGGTGATATTCTGCTGCTCACAGAAATGAGATAGAAAGAGCCATATTACTTTGAGATAGGATACATCTATTTTTATATTTGACCTGTCACATACCAATGAAGATTTTGTCAGTGTTTAACAAATGGTAAAGATTTGAACTGCGTTAGCTTAATGTTTTTAACACTCATTCTTTCTAGTTGTTGGCAGTTTTGCATTAATCGTCTCTTTTCCCATCCTTGTGAATGTCAGAGCATTTGCCAGAGCCGAAGATGCCAAATTGGGGTGGAGGAGCCAAGTGTGCGGCCTGTGAGAAGACGGTTTACCATGCTGAGGAGATCCAGTGCAATAGCCGGAGCTTCCACAAAACCTGCTTCATCTGCAGTAAGTCCACAAAACATTAGTAAACTTAATGGTACTCTTACCATTCTTGAATAGAGCAGTTTTAGCTACAAAAAAACCCCATATATAAACACGGAAAAACCAGTGGGATGAAGAAGAGCAAAATACTAAATTAAACAAACAAATAAATAAAAATAAGTTAATAAAACATACAAACACGTGCACCCTTTGGCCCTTGGGCCCATTAGTATGTTTGCCAAACATATGTACCTTTAATTAAGTTTTGTATTCAACTATCAAATGTTTTGTTCAATCAGTATTTTAAGATGGAGCAATAAGCTCCAGGAGTGTTATTTTAATTTCACCATTTAATTTTTGTTAATATTTTGAATTGGATTTAATTTTTGTATTTTGTTTTCATTTTGAGTTAGTTTTAGTCATTTTGTCGTGTTTTTGTCTTTTCCCTAAATTATGTCTTAAATTAGTTGTTGTTTTAATTGAGTTGTTTTAGAACTTAAACTAATGAAAATTAGAAATGTTGTCTTTTGTTTTTAATTGATATTGCATTTTTTTTTCAAGTAAAGGCGCAGCATTAACTCTTAAAGGCTTGAGTCGTGCCAGAAAGGGTGGTGATAGTCAGTCTGAGACTGGTAACACAAACACCCCTGCAGTTCGCCACCATTCAAGGGCCTGTTTCCATCTGCTGCGGATGCTTTGGTCTCCCAGAGCCTCTTGTTCATCCAGCCCAAAATTAGACACAAAGGCAAGCTCCCATGAGCCTCTTGAGCCGTCCTGGCTGAAAGTGCAGCAGCTGACCAGTGTTGCCAAGTCCACGGTTTTCCCTCGGATCTGGGCTACTTTATCACTGTTGCTGCGGGTTGTTTTTCATGTCCGCGGGTTAAAGCGACCCTGATAATGTGATATTTAACCCCTGGAGTGCGAATTTTTCCAAGGGAACCCCACCAAAAACGTGTATTTTACCCCCGAACGTGATTTTTAATGGGGAGCCCCCCTCAAAATGCGATTGGGCTAGTTTTGAGTAGCAAATGGGTGGGTTTTGTTGTGAAAACCTGGCAACCCTACAGCTGACGAACGCAGACAGCCCTCTGTAGGAGCCGCGAGACCACGCTCCAACTTTACACTCCGGCTCTCGCAACAGCTTCAACAAGAGGTTTTGTGTTGCAAAAATATTTCTATTTCAAATAAATGCTGTTCTTTTGAACTTTCTATTCATCTCAGAATGCTAAAAAAAACAAAATGCATCCAAACAGTACAAATGTTTTCAATAATAAATATTTATCTTATATTTTATGTGTCTTTACAGTCATATTTTAAAACGGTTGTCTTTCTGTTCTCTAGTGGCTTGTCGTAAAGGTTTGGACAGCACTACAGTTGCAGCACATGAGTCTGAAATTTACTGCAAATCCTGCTACGGCAAGAAATATGGTCCAAAAGGTTACGGGTACGGCCAGGGCGCTGGAGCATTGAGTTCTGACCCCGTCAATAATGAAGAACTTCAGCCTCAAGAGTATGTCATAGAAATATCTTTAAAGGGGTCATATGACGTTGCTAAAAAAACACATTATTTTCCACATCTGTAACATTATTGTTTCTCCTCTATGCCCAGCCTTTCTGACGTCTCGATTTTTACCAAGCTCATCGGTCTGAAAAGCGAGGAAATCGGAGTAATGACAAACAAGCGCTACTCTACACTGCTCAAAACTCGCATTTGAATCGTCAGTGGCAAATTCTTTAAATATGAACACGTACTTACAGTCTGTGAGTCAGAACAGCTGGCATTGTGGTCTACTCTACCAGGATCAGGAATCAGTCCTCCATAAAATGTGTTGCACACATCTGAATTGGTGGAAGTGTTTCTGTACCGTGTTGAACTACAACTTACCACTGATTTTCTAGTCGCGTCCTCCTTTGGCATGCCAAAAACAATATTTCCCCTTTCACAACGAAACACACAGCGTCACACACTGCAGGCTTGAGTGAGCAGTGGCCGGCTGACTTGATGTGACGACCCGGCTGGACTCCGCTTCGTCCACGGTGAAAACCGATCCGGCGATCCACAGCACGAAGTTGATGTATTTCCTCAGCGACTAGCACGGATCAGCTCCAGGCATGACGGAAGCGATATCGTCCTCTTTTGGTAGGCCAAACAAAGTAGTTTCACTTTCACAACGAAACACAGCTCCTTCACGACATGTCGGCAGCAACAATACTACAGCGAGAAAAGTTACGCCTTCTTTCTTTGCATGAACATTTGGGCTGTGTTATGCAAATCTTCCCACATAGTTAGGTAGATATGTGGGGGCGTGTTAGA
The DNA here is from genome assembly GCA_018155175.1 of Sinocyclocheilus anophthalmus. Classification (NCBI taxonomy): domain Eukaryota; kingdom Metazoa; phylum Chordata; class Actinopteri; order Cypriniformes; family Cyprinidae; genus Sinocyclocheilus; species Sinocyclocheilus anophthalmus. Next base: position 353,055 of record JADLZN010011814.1, read on the forward strand.
ACGAGCCGTTTTTAGGTAGGTGTGGCTGACTCTTAATTTTATAAAGAAGATCTCTTTGGATTTGAGACTTTAGTTCTTGCAACTTTACAGATCTCTTTATGCCCCAAGAGCGTTTACACCTCCAAAGAGAAATGAAAATTTAAAGTCGCATCATGTTCAAACCCGCTTTCAAATAATTCTTAAGGAAGCAGTGCACCTACAATGTAAATGTGCTGAAAATCTCCTCACCCTCAACCAGCCAAGTTGTAGAGGAGTTGGTTTCTTCATCAGAACAGAGTTCCGAAATTTAGCATTACATCACGTGCCACACATGGACCCTCTCTGCATGATGGTGCCGTCATAATGAAGCCTAACAGCTGATAAAAACCAACATTTATCCACCATGAACCCATCCATTAGTAACGTCTTATGAATTGAAAGCTGTATTGTATATATATATATTAAAATAATCAGAAAGGTTTTTTACTTTATTTTCTGTCATTATGACATAATAACGTTATTAGAAACTGTTTTTGGCTCCTTTTGGCTGTAAACAAGTGCTGATCGTGGATATTCTCTCCCGTTCAGATTAGATGACTTTTAATTGGAAAAAGCAATATGTAGAGGCACTTGATTTTAGCCATAAGCATGGTGGTTTTAAAGTTAAAATCCTAAAATGTATTGCTTTCTACCACATGGTCGTGTGATTGCTTTTGGCTATATGGGCTGCTTTTTCACGTTTGGAACTCAGCTGTTCTGACGCACCCTGTCAACTCCATATATCCATTGTGTAATCGAAATTTCCTTCAAATCTGTTCTCATGAAGAAACCGACATCTTGGATGGCCTGAGGGTGAGTACATTTGAGCAAGTTTTTATTTTTGAGTGAACAATTCCTTTAAAGATAGAGTACCACTTTGAGGAATAGCTTTAGAAGAAGAGTTATTGTGTTTTTGTGATTCTTATGCATATGTTTTTATGTTAAGGCCCAAAGCTTCCCATCCTGCATCTGCTAACTCAAACCCAAACAGGTTTGCACAGAAGTTTGGGAGTACAGATCGCTGTCCTCGCTGCTCTAAAGCGGTTTATGCAGCAGAGAAAGTAATGGGCGCTGGAAAGGTAAAACTACAGCTAAAATTAAAGCAAGAAGCTGACTCAGAGTTTTGATACATTATACTCTGATATAATATGAAATATATTAATATTAAACCATTCAAACTGAAATAAGCATATTTTGAGAACGTGTTCCCTTCTCAGCACTTCTGCAATATGCTGCTGTCACAGGTCAGCGCTGTGTAAAGCACATTTCACCGTAGTAATTTATCAGACTGTGACTGGTTCTGATCCAACAGCCCTGGCACAAAACCTGCTTCCGCTGTTTATTGTGTGGGAAGAGCCTGGAATCCACCACGGTGACGGATAAAGATGGAGAGCTCTATTGTAAAGGTACAATCCATCAAATGAGACCGCAAGATCTCTGCCAGCTCAATCTCATTAATATCACTTAACCAATCAATAGATACTCTGTTTTGAGTTTATTTCTCACAATTGTGCAATTATCTCTCGCAATTCTGAGAACAAAAAGGTTGCAAGTACCATTTTTATGTTTGTTCCATGGCAGAAATGGGCTTCCATAGAAATTTGCATTAAAAATTAAAATAAAAAAATAACACCGTGTGTAAAATATTGCTGAACACTACATTCTCAGAAAAAAAAGGTACAACGCTGTCACTGGGTTGGTATTCTAGGGTACAAAATCTAAAAGTTACATCTTTGTACCTTATTTACCTCTAGATGGTATCGCCCCAGTCTTTTATCATACCTTTTATCCTGAGAGTAATTTAATATTAACCATGACGTATTTTATTATTCAGAACTAAGATTTGCCAACAGATTTCTCTTCTTTATGTATTTTTTCCCCAGTTTGCTATGCCAAAAACTTCGGTCCAAAGGGGCGTGGCCTGGGGAATCTGGGTGTGGTCGAGGAGAATGATTGACAAGTTTAGTCCAACCCAATGCAGCTGCTTTTTCACTGCACACAACATCGGTTAAGGCTAGAAGGGATACACATGGCGCTACTGGGCATGCGCACATCAATATAGCGTAATTTTTTCACAATGTACAACAATAATGACTATTTTTTCATTATTGTAATGGGTAGGTTTAGGGTTAGGGTAGGTGTAGACGTTGATAACACACGATCTAATAGGTAGAAATTTCATTGTTCGTTTCCGGTCCGGAAATGATCTTATCCCTTCATGTTAAGTTGGAAGAGGGGTATTTTAAGATTTAAAAAATGCACACACTTCAGCTTTAAACTTAATCTTAAATTGATGCTATGCTGCATAAAACAAATGTATTACAATAATAAGAATCCTATCTACTGTAACTGTATATCATATGTCACAGCATAAAAACAAAAATAAAGAGTAAATAAAGGATAAAAGACGTGTCATTCAACATTGATTCAAAGATGATTAGTTACTAGGAAAATAAACGTATAAAACCAGCATATTAGAAGGATTTCTGAAGTATCATGTACACTGAAGAACTTGAGGTAATGAGGCTGAACTTCTTTTTTGCTCACAGAATACAGTGGTACAAATTATAAAATATGAAAACATTTTATTATAAATCCAATAATATTTAACAATACTTCGTGTTTTGCTGTATTTTTTTTTCATCAAGTTGCAACCAATAAGCGTAGAGACTTATTCAAAACATATAGTTATCCTTTTTATATACATAGTTCTATATATATCTCCAAACTCCTTCACTGCGAGCTATTAGCGGCTGTAATGCAAGTTACTCAATAATGTTTTGTTGTTGTTAGATCAGCAACAAATATACCTTTACCTGGAGAAACACTCTGACCAGCAAATTACAAAAGTGGTCTGATTTATTCCAAAGCACAGAGTAGGATTCAAGAACAGCATTTTCCCCTTATTATGACATACTGCGTAATAAAGTATAATGAACAGAATTGAGAACTGCAGTAAAGAGCGAGCTGATGCTATCAGGCACAGCCCTGTACTACACAGTGGTTATTAAAGGCATAAATAAAAGATCAACTGCCTTTGAAAACATTACTGATTAAAGGTAACATGATACTAATAGCTAATAAAATATATTAAATGATATGATTCGTCTTGCACGTATAATGCTATAAATGTTGTGGTTGTAATGCATCTGATTGTAGCGTGAAGTCACTTCAGATGCGTTTTGACTCATCAAGGGATGTACGGTTCGCAAAATTTCTCTAAATTTGCATTTGTTTTGTATAAAATGATTTACAAATCTTTTCACAAAGAGCATACATATAGTGGTCACTTCCTGTAAAAGGACTTGGGAGTAAAAACCAAAGCGTGATCTTACCGTACCTTACAAAATATTTCTGCTCAAAATATATCAGTGTGCTTATAAACATGTATTCATCCTTATGTACAACTTAAGCTGTAAGGCAAAATCTAACCTTGAACGCACATCACATATACTATATTTCCCTCAAATACAAAAGGCGGATGTTCTTGCAAATAGAACAAACGATTATCCAAATTAGCATTCGGTCTGTTCTGCGTTTCCATCATTAAAAAGGCATTAAAATCAAACCAATGGCTCCAGAACTGGGGACGTCGCTCTCCCTGAGTGGGTGACTGATCGCTGGGGATCAAACAGCATCGGGGCCGCTGAACATGGGATGGTCTCTGCTGAGACCCATGGGATACTGCTGAGTCCAGTCCAGCACCATTGGCTTACAGAGACCACAGCAGCGCCACTGGAAGAAGTTCACCAGGTTCCTCACCACTCCAAGACTATGAGAGAAGAAACACGATTAAAAATAAGAACTTTATCAACCCTACACTAATGAAAACGTCCTCACTTGAATGGGTTTTGTCTGAGAGAGAAGGCTTGAGGGAGTTTTCTCTGTCTGTGCATCAGGTTCGCTCTCTCAGCCGTCGTCAGCCCGAGAAACGCGATCTGTGAGGAAACAAAGCAAACCATGAAGAGTCTGTGCATACATTTGTGTGAAATCAAAAGACATACAGTCCTCCACTTTTAAGACTTTCCACTATTAACCACTATGCTAGTGTGAGAACATGTTCCTAACGCCTGTTCGTTAATCATGTGAGAAATTCAATCTCCTCCTTAAACACTACAGACATATGAGACGGTCATTGTTTACACATTTTAAAAGATTTACACCTTTTTTAAAACTTTATTTTAATTGAAATCTTGCTCTACTCTTTAAAGTACTATCATTATTTAGTGTTATATTAGTATTATTTACATACTATTATAGTACTTAATGTTTTGAATTTGCTTTTATTTTAAAATGTCAGTTTTTAGCAAAAGTTTTTTGGTGCTTCTTGTAATTTAGGTGCTTTTTAATTGTGGGTTATATTTCTATTAACTTTATTTTTATTTCAGTGTAATTTTATGAAAAATGTTTCAGGCTCCAACGCAAAAAAAAACAAAACAAAACTTATTTTAGTTGGCTGACAAGGCAACAATACTAATCTTTGTTTAAGATTTCATTTAATATTTATATTTTATTTCAATTACCTAACCCCAAACACGGCTACTTTAAAAGGTCTTTAAAGTTTCAGTGTTAGTTAAAGGTGCTTATGTAGGATTGACACCTAGTGACTGAACTAGGTATTGCAGTCCAAATTCACAATATTAGAGAGGTTTTTTTTTCACTACTCGGGGGCGCCCCCATCCAGTCCTCGGACTTGAGGCACACTCAGGTTGCCAGATTGACGACACCAACAAGAACTGACCCCTTTTGTTTGGCACCTTCCATGACTGAAATGAAATACGCTGTGTTTTCCGCCATCTGGCAACCCGGGGTGCCGGAAATACAATGGCGTAAACTGGCAGTAGGCGGGTTACACAGACCAAAACAAAGACAGACATTCCGACACAGAACGCACATGTTCTTGTTTTTTTCAGATAAACAAGTATGTTAACTTAGAATTTTTCTTAAATATCTGCAAACATATTACGGTATTTTATGCTTTAGCAGAGTCAAAAACGTACATACAGCACCTTTAACAATACCAACACTTTTAATAACTGTAATATAATTTCATAATTAAGACCGCTTATCAGTGTTCGCTCTTTGTTCAAAGCTGCTCTTATATTTTTGTAGAAAGAGGCCGCAAGATATTGATGACTAATACTTATTATTTTCTTTATAACAAGTATTGGTCTGATTAAGTTGATATTAGGTAAATAAAACATCAGGGCATAATTCAAAAAGCATACTAGATTTCTATGTACTAACTACATATCATAATTATTTAAACATGATTGATTTCATGTTATGCAAAATTCTAGGCAAAGGAGTGAAGAAATGCCATTGTATCCGTCATCAGCCATAGCACAAAAATAATGACAGCTGTTCACTCTGGTTCTTATGTCCTAATAGGGCTGTCAAAAATGTTTTAGAATTTCGAATATTCATCGAATTTAAAATAAAAATCCACATTCGAATACAAAAACATTGCATTCAAATTTTAGGCATGCGTTAAGGAGGCTTATCAGTGTCGTTGCATTATAATGTTTTTGTTAGCCTATCCAATTGAAGCCACTAGATGCGGCGCTGCTGCGTTGTTCATTAAAAATATAGCGGAAAAAGAGAACATCAATGCGGAGAAGATCTTGTTTACATCAAAACCCAAACCACCCTTTACACAGACTCATATTCCTGTCTTTTCTAGACGACTCTATTACTGTTGCACTCGCGTCTCGCACAAAGGAGCCGCATGTTTAGAAAGCCATGTAAAATTAATGCAAGTTTAACTTTGAAAAAAACAATATGAGACTTTATGGTGTGGTTTTTCCCACCTACTGCACTCATTTTTTAATAAATTTACATTGTTGATCGCTTTCCTTCCGCCATTGTATAAAGGATTCATACATACATGATGCTGTTTTGTTTATAGTTGTTTAAGCAACTTAATTAATTATAATTGGTTTATAAACATTAGTTTAAACATTATGCACTTTTTTTTCCGCAGATAGTCATGTTATCTTATGCTTTGAATGATGCGCCCTCTTGTGCCTCAGGAGAGAAGCCAAAAGCTTTTCTTCACCCTAACTGAAATTATGCATTTTAAATTCGAATTTAGATAATATTTAAGTACAAAATTCTAATTTAGTTTTGTCAGCCGTTTTGACAGCCCTATGTCCTAATATACAGTATTTGGCCAGAAGTGCTGATATTTAGCTGGGACGTTTCACAGTTTATAGCACATCATCATGTCATTCACCTGGTAGAGCTGCACCAAAAGCAGGATGGAGGCCCAGGAAGCGTTTAAGAAAGCAAAGCAGAAGATGTAGAGCACCCAGGGAGAGCAGCCTGTCAGAGTGGTCACCACCCCCCAGACGCCCTCCTCTGTGTAGTGCGGTGGACAGTGTTTGGACCAGTCTACACACAGAAAAACACATACTTTTTTAAATGAACATTTTCTTCTGGCGAGACTAAAAATGCAAGATGTAGCCTAGTATTTTACAGACATCAACTATTCATTCGGGAACTAGTCATAGTGAGCATAAGAGACTTCATTCAAAAACAATAATTGTAGTGACCACAAACTTTTGAATGCTAGTGTACATTCGAGTTCAAGTGGCAACTTACACATGATACTGCCGTAGAACATCCATATGCAGAGGAAATTCAGAGCAACCAGGAAAAGCACAAAGTACGGGTGATTTCTGGCCCCTGTAAAAGGAGGTTAGCATGAGCGACTCATAATGACAGCAAAAAATGAGAGAAAAGGAAGTCTATGCTATAAAACATCCTAGTTCGTGCATGTTACCTATGCAGCCATTGATCCAAATGGAGTGGTGGTCTTGTTTAGCGACACAAGTGTTACAGGAAAAGCAGTGATTTGCTCTCATTGGCTTCCTCATCTGCAAAAACAAGGTTTTTAAGCTCTATAGGAAACTCTGAAAAACATTTACAATACAGTATGTTCCTGTTAGTACTACGGTAAAACCATGCAGATTTCCAAACCATGGCCTTGCGGTTAGCGCACATGCTTGGACTCATTCGGTCATAATGCTTTTAGAAGGTAACAAGCCTGAATTTATCTTGCATCATTTCCCAATCTAGTTTTCTTTTCATCATTTGCCCTCTCTATCTTGTCACTAAAAAGAGATAACTTACCATACATGAAGTACAAAATATCCTGGGATCCAAACAGCCTGCCTCTGCCAGAACCACAATATTCTACAGAGAGATAGATGAACCTGTTAAAGTCGCCCAAGAGACTAGAAAGAGTGTAAGAACCTAAAGGAATCGTTAGGTCAAACAATGCAACTGACTTTTCCAATTCAAACGGTCAATATAAATCTAACCAACGCGATGTGCAACAGCATAAGTGTGTACGGAATTGATTCAGACCCCCTTAAATTTTTCACTCTTTGTTATATTGCAGCCATTTGCTAAAATCATTTAAGTTAATTTTTTTTCCTCATTAATGTACACACAGCACCCCATATTGACAGAAAAACACATAATTGTTGACATTTTTGCAGATTTATTAAAAAAGAAAAACTGAAATATCACATGGTCCTAAGTATTCAGACCCTTTGCTGTGACACTCATATATTTAACTCAGGTGCTGTCCATTTCTTCTGATCATCCTTGAGATGGTTCTATCCTTCATTTGAGTCCAGCTGTGTTTGTTTATACTGATTGGACTTGATTAGAAAAGCCACACACCTGTCTATATAAGACCTTACAGCTCACAGTGCATGTCAGAGCAAATGAGATTTATGAGGTCAAAGGAACTGCCTGAAGATTTCAGAGACAGAATTGTGGCAAGGCACATATCTGGCCAAGGTTACAAAAACATTTTTAAGGTTCCTAAGAGCACAGTGGCCTCCATAATCTTAAATGGAAGACGTTTGGGACGACCAGAACCCTTCCTAGAGCTGGCCAGTCCGGCCAAACTGAGCTATCGGGGGGAAGAGCCTTGGTGAGAGAGGTAAAGTAGAACCCAAAGATCACTGTGGTTGAGTTCCAGAGATGCAGTCGGGAGATGGGAAAAGTTGTAGAAAGTCAACCATCACTGCAGCCCTCCACCATTCGGGCCTTTATGGCAGAGTGGCCCGACGGAAAACTCTCCTCAGTGCAAGACACATGAAAAAACACCTGGAGGACTCCAAGATGGTGAGAAATAAGATTCTCTTGTCTGATGAGACCAAGATATAACTTTTTGTCCTTAATTCTAAGCGGTATGTGTGGATAAAACCAGGCACTGCTCATCACCTGTCCAATACGTCCCCAACAGTGAAGCATGGTGTGGCAGCATCATGCTGTGGGGGTGTTTTTTCAGCTGCAGGGACAGGACGAATGGTTTCAATCGAGGGAAAGATGAATGCGGCCAAACACAGGGATATCCTGGACGAAAACCTTCTCCAGAGTTCTCAGGACCTCAGACTGGGCCGAAGGTTTACCTTCCAACAATACAATTACCCTAAGCACACAGCTAAAATAACTAAGGAGTGGCTTTACAACAACTCTGTGACTGTTCTTGAATGTCCCAGCCAGAGCCCTGACTTAATTGAGCATCTCTGGAGAGACCTAAGAATTGCTGTCCACCAACGTTTACCATCTAAACTGACAGAACTGGAGAGGATGTGCAAGGAGGAATGGCAGCGGATCCCCAAATCCAGGTGGAAACACTTGTTGCATTTTTCCCAAAAAGACTCATGGCTGTATTAGATCAAAAGGGTGCTTCTACTAATACTGAGCAAAGGGTCTGAATACTTAGGACCATGTTGTTTTTCTTTTTTAATAAATCTGCAAAAAATTCAACAATTCTGTGTTTTTTCTGTCAATATGGGGTGCTTGTGTGTACATTAATGAGGAAAAAAACTTAACTTGAATGATTTTAGCAAATGGGTGCAATATAACAAAGAGTGGAAAATTTAAGGGGGGTCTGAAAACTTTCCGTACCCACTGTATATGAATACAAAATTACAATAATTTTTTATTTAACATATATACTAAAAATTTTTTTTTTATATATAGCTAAGATATATATATTATATATCTATATATAATATAAAACAACACACATACATATATGATGTGTGTGCCGCTTATATTACATTTTTTAGTGTTTAGATTTTTCAAATACATAAAATCAGTAACTTGCAAAAACTAATACCAAATATGGTAAATAGGTTATTCATATCCTAGATTGGTTGTATTGATTTTAATTTATCTTAATTATAATTATATATCATTTCCTTAATATTTTTAAGTTGATTATTAAATTTATTAATTAATTAAATAACACCCAAAAAAACAAAACAAAAGAGTATGACATATATATTAGAAAACACAGCCTATTTTTAAGGGGGCATGCTGCGTCATTTTCCTGCCCCAAAATCGAATGAAAAAAAGACATTTTTACATAAAAAAATTCTACATAAAAAAGGGGACACAGGCTTTTTTTTCATTACATTCACCCCATATATCTCATAAACATAATATTATATAATATAATCACTGATACATCTTGTTTGAGTTACAAGTTCGCAGTTTTCTAAAGTTGATTCAAGTTATTACTCAAAGCAGCAAGAATCTCACCACAAGTAACTAGTACATATATTCACCAATCAGGCAGTGGCACCAAGCCAGCCAAATAACATCCAGAGTCTTACCTTCTTCTTCTCCTCCTCGGTTGCCTTGACGATGCCAGGGTCTGTCCTGCAGGAGCGGAGGTAGTAATACAGTAAGGCTGTGATGTTAAAAGTGAAGAGCATCTGAACCGTAGCGCTCGGGTCATGTGAACGACGCATGTTAAGGTCTCTACAAACACCCAACACATACAACTATCATAGCTCTGGGTTGAATATGAAGTGGATATATAAAACCTATCATGGCTGGTATAAACACATCTGCATGAAAGTTATGATCAGTTTCAAATGTCTGGGTATTATACAAGGATATCAGGCAGAAACCACAAGCCCCAGGTGACCACCATCCAGAAGATCGAAGCCATGAGACCTGTGGAGGGAATCAAAGACTGGACCGCCACAGTCGCCAACTGCCTACAGAAACAAACCACACGAACAGGACAGCATTGTTAGGACACTTTAAGAAAAAACAGCTCTTCTTCTAAATTCTATCTTTTTGTTCTAACCTCTTAATCTGCCTGCGTACTGTAGATATTTAAGTGGCCTTTTCAGGCTAAACCACTGGTTTTCAGTCCTGGGGACCCACCGCTCTTATCTGAGAGACCAGGATTGAAAACTACTGGGCTAAACAGAGATGTTTTACTGAGCTTACAGCGCCCTCGTGAGGAAGTCAATATTATTGCACACATAGTTATTCTGTTCACAGATTTGCATTATGTGCAATGGCACTGTAAATCGTATCAAGCCCTTCATACAGAGACATACTGTCATGATCTGTCTCTTTAAAAATAAATAAATAAATTATTACCAAATCAAAATCAAATCATTATAAAAATCATTCATTCATTTCAATACCAAACAATTTATAAAGCATTTTTTTCTGAGAATGTGCAGTATTCATAATTATATACTTAACAAAATCTGAAATTATAAAACATTTATGTAATATTTAAATATATGTTTATTGACATGTAAAAAATACAAAAATCAGTATCATTAAAAAAAACATTAAAATCAGTACAACAAAATGATTTTAATGTTTTTGTTTTACTATTATAAAACTATACTATACTATAATTTTCATATACATACATATAATACATAATACAATAACAGAAATACAATAACAAATATAGGATCTACATTGTTCTTGTACTACAGCTTCATTCATCGCACCAAAAGATAATCTGCAGTGCTTTACAGCTATAGGACAAGAAGAGCTAAATAAACTTATTATTGCATCTAAACCAACAACATGTTTATTTGATCCTGTACCCACTAAATTACTGAAGACTTGTTACCTGTAGCAGAAGAACTGCTTCTCAATATTATTAACTCGTCGTTGTCTTTTGGTCACGTCCCAAAACCATTCAAGCTGTTGGTTATTAAGCCTCTTATTAAGAAAACACAACTAGATCCTAGTGAACTGGCAACTTACAGACCCATCTCAAATCTTCCTTATATGTCTAAAATTTTAGAAAAACATTCATTACAACCAAATAATGTTCTTTTTATCAATATCACATAACAATTTAAAATTACAAATGACTTGCTTCTTGCGTCAGACCAATGCTGCATCTCATTGCTAGTTTTACTTAAACTTAGTGCTGCGTTCCGACAATATAGATCATGAAATACTCATAAATCGATTACAAAACTATACAGGTATCAAAGGGCAGGCTTTAAGATGGTTTAGATCCTACCCGTCCAATCGCTACCACTTTGTTTATTTAAATGGTCTCATCTCAATTATCGCAGAAAAGTACTGATGCCCCGATCTGCTCTATAGGCCCTCTGCTATTTTGCAATATACATTTTGCCCTTGGTAATATTAAGATCAGATGAAACTTTTAAGTTATCTAAGCTAACAGAGTGTGTAAAAATGTAAAAGATTGGATGACCAATAATTTTTTCTTATTAAATTCGGATAAGACAGAGATATTACTTTTTGGACCAAAAGACAGTACACAATCTCTTGGATTAAAATTTGCATCTAGACGGGTGTACTGTTACTTCCTCTATGGTCAAAAATATGGGTGTTATATTAGACCGCAACTTGTCTTTTGAAAATCATATTTCCCATTTTAGAAAAACAGCATTCTTTCATCTTAGAAACATTGCCAAGCTATGAAGCATGTTATCTGTTTCTGATGCAGAAAAGTTAGTTCATGTATTCATGACCTCTAGATTGGACTATTGTAATTCACTGCTAGGTGGTTGTCCTGCATCTTCAATAAACAAGCTACAGATAGTCCAAAATGAGTCCTTACCTGGTCAAGAAAATATGATCATATTACCCCAATTTTACAGTCTCTGCACTGGCTACCTATGAAGTTCTGTATCAGTTACAAAATATTATTACTTACTTTTAAGGCCCTTAATGGTTTAGCTCCTGCTTACCTAACTAGTCTGCTACCACGCTACAATCCATCACGCTGCCTAAGGTCGCAAAATTCTGGACTTTTGGTAGTACTTAGGATATCAAAGTCCACTAAAGGAGGCAGAGCTTTTTCGCATTTTACTCTTAAACTCTTGAATAGCCTTCCTGATAACGTTCGGGTTCAGACACACTCTCTCTGTTTAAATCTAGATTAAAGACATCTTTTTAGCCAAGCATTCACATAATGTATCTCATAATCAAATGCACATTTTAATTATTTTGCTTGGGTTGAACACATCATCTTTGCTTTGTTGGAACAGCAGCTATGCTAATTTTGTGTCTATTTGTTTCTCTGTTTCTGCCACGAAATACACAAGCTTCAGTCTGGATCCAACCCTTATGAATATTTGAGATGACCGAACACCTGAGAAGAGATGATGCCAACCCCCCAGAAGACCTCAGATGATGCTAACCCTGGAACAACATATAAAGCTACCAAATTTTGCTTAATCGGAATGTATCATCGCAATCGCAAAGTTTAATCGCAACATATAATCAATGTAGTTAATAATTCACCGTCTGTTTGATTACGTGTAATTTGTAATTAACTGCATGATTCGTACTGTACATTTCTGCATTAGTCACCACTAATAACCTACTCCTAAATGTAATGTAGAAACTTAATATTTTCTGTAAAGCTGCTTTGCAACAATATGCATCGTGAAAAGCGCTATATAAATAAACTTGAATTTAATTACTAAAATAGGATTCTTTTTTCAGATTACATATTACCAAAATAAAATTTGTTTCTTGATTTCTTAGTGCAATATAGTGTGCATAGTTTGTTGCAAATATTATATTTTTATGTATAATATACAAAGGAATATATTTGTTGTAAAAATGTATAAGAGTGATATTGTAGAAACAGGGCCTTTTAAATACATATGTATGACAAGTCAGTGAAGTCAGTGTGTTTGTTGATGCTTAAACCTTGAAGTGAGGTTGATCACAGCTATGATGCAGGCCAGCAGCACACCCTTAAGTAACCAGGACTCCGTCTTCATGTCTAATATGGAACCGATGGCTCCGATCACAACAACACTGAACACACACAGCAGACAGACCTGAAACACACACGGTCACACACTCTGAATAGTGAAGTCTTTTCAACTGCAATGAAAAATCAGGGTTACAGCAGAGGAATGTGGGTCAGAGAATAAGTGGAATGTTATTTTCTTGTTTAATAAAAGCCTAAAAATGGAGAATTCTCCAGGGCCAAACATACATTATGTGAGAAATTGGCTGCTTTTGTTTCTGAAAGCTTAATTCAAGGTTAAATACAGCCCTGGGATTTCAAGTACTTGCCTCACATCTTCTTTAATAAGGTTAGTGAGAGCGGTGTGTGTGTGTGTGTTTGGGTGTATGTCTGTGTTTGTGAGTTTGCTGGAACAAGGGTTTGGGGTGGTGTTACAAATCCAACCATTAAAACTAAATATACATTATACATATCCATTGCACAAATGCATCTAATTTACCATTAGGTTAAATTAGAGGTTTGTTCAAATTCAAAATACCTGAATTATCTGAATAATACTCCAGATTTTAGTGCATTAAATCTACATTACAATGTAAAACTTTTTTCTAATCTGAACTTGTTGGCCTGAGTGTGTCTGAGCACGAGTGTACCTTGTATCTGTTGAGCAGTTTGAGACACGTAGAGTTGGCTTTCATGCGCTCTGTTTTCACCACACTGAGCATGTGAATGAGCAGAGGGCTGTGCACCTGGTGTGCCAGGTCAATGGGAGTGTGACCCTGAAAATAACACAAAAACATCACTTAAAAAGAACACAAAGTAAAGCTCAACTTTCAGATTGAACGGCCAGGTGAGTGACGGGCATGGCTTTGGAACCAGAGCCTCAGATTCTAGCCTACGTCTTGGAATATATGACCCAAACAAGAATTTTCACCGTATATTGCCATCTGAACAAGTAACAAGTCTGCCACGTTTGTTCTGACCACCTGAGGAAAAAAGCATTACCATAAATCTCGCTACCAATGGTGATTAAATCGAAAGATTGGTTAGCTCATATCACATCAAACCGTTCAAATTATTTTTGTTGTTATACTTTATTCTCAAATGGTTAATATTAACAACATCAGCATTGGTGACTATGAGTATAGTGTGTATTAGCATGTAGATTTAAATTTCTGCACGGTCTAATCTAATTGTAATACCATTCGAATTTTATACCAATAAATTATTTTAACCCTAAAATCAAACTATGCTCCCTTTGAACTGGATTTCTTTAAAATACAAATCTTTGTAATCCCAGGCTATCTGTAATCAGAAGCACATTTATAACTGGAATATAATTTAATTTAATTCACAATTTAGTTTCATAAACACATGATCCTTTCTGGATTACAATCCCCCATCAAAATGATACATTTAATTATTCTGGCTGCTGTGAGAAAAGGCTATAAACGATCCGCCACCTGCAGGATCCTCACATGCGATAGCCTAGTAGCCGGGACAACTTCTTTATGTTTACAGACGTGACGTAATGACGCAGCAGCATGCTTGAATTTCCTACCCATACCACTCAAATTAGAAATAGAAATAGAAAACATTATTATAAACTAACCGTTGTGAATCTGGCTAAAGTAAGGCGATAGTTTTGAACACTGGCTGGTTATGTACTTGCTCAAATATTGATTTCGGATAATTTTTAACCAAAAAATGTTACGGACTGCAGCTTTAAACATAAATCAAAGCTGACCCTATTTATCTTCTTAAATAAATGGCTCGGCTTATTATGCACAGTTCAGCACAGTTGAGTTTTCATAACCTCATAATTTTTCATAAATCATCTAAAATGGAATAAAATTCTCTTTTTTTAAAAATGAGTTTTCTTCTGACATAAGCAAGTTTAAAAATTAAAATTCTGACATCATTAACTCAACATCACATTGTTCCAAACCTGCACGACTCTCCTTCTTCTGCAAACCACAAAAAAAAAAATTACCAAACAGTTTTAGGTCCCATCGACTTCTTCCATTATATTTTTTGTCCAAACTATGGAAGTTATTTGGGAACCAAAACCATTTGCTTAGCAATATTCTTCAAGATCACAGAATGTCATACAGGTTTGGAACGACATGACGGGGAGTAAATAATGAATAGAATTAAAATTTTTGGATGAACTGTCTCTTTAAAGTGCCCCTATTATGGATTTTTGAAAATTACCTTTCATGCAGTGTGTAACAGCTCTAAGTGATTGAAAACATCCTGCAAAGTTTTAAATCTGAAAGTGCACCTTGTATAAAGTTATTGTCTCTCAAAAGAAAGAGTCGACTCTGAATCACTGAAACGAGTCGTTTTTCAAACGAATCCCAAGCCGGTTCATGTTGACGTAAACATGAAGCATTAGCATATTGCCCGCCACATTGTTTCTTTGTCCCTTGGCTGAATGAAATGCAAATTCTCTCTCACTGGTGGCCCTTTGGATGGTAAATAGCGGTTTCCCCAGTAACGCTGTACACAAAGCAGCACTGCGCTCACAAACACTGCTTTATTGGGCATTACAGGCAGGCTGAAATGTAAATTTAGACGATAAACCAAACAGTACACTGTCGCGCATTACGTCCACGCATAGGGGTTTGGAAAAAATTAATCGTTGAGCGAATCATTTGGAAGTCATTGAGCAAGTAAGGTAAAAATAAATGCATATTATAAGACAATGAAAGGGTTTTTTTGACCTTGCATGTAAACCTGTTGTTGGGGACTTCCAAAACCAAAATATGAACTTTTCATTACCCATAATAGGGGCACTTAAAGGGCTTATGTGCCCACTTACATTGGCATTCTCCAGGTCGATGCTGGCTCCAGCCTCCAGCAGGATGTGGACCGCATCGACGTTGCCAGCCAGCACAGCGCAGTGCAGAGGTGAGTTTCTGTTCACTTTATCAACCGCATTCACTGAAGCGTTGCACTTTATCAGGAAGTTTGTGGGCTCAGGTCTGTTTCACAAAACACCAAAACGACAAGGTGTGAGAAGAGAAAAATATCAGGACAGGAAAGTGTCTAACCACAGCCTACAAGATGATTCAAATCTGCTATACTTTACGATATCTGAGCTAGTCGTTTTGAGTAAAGCTTCCAAAATTAAAGGTGCAGTAGGAGATCTTGGAAAATGCTAACTTTAGCCTGATCGCACTGAAAGCGAACGTCCCACCCTCCCTGCAATCGCAGTCCAAAGCCACGCCCCCTGAACGCATATACGCTCACAGACCAGAATAGGAGAGACAACATAGGCTACATCAGCGGTTCCCAATTTCAGCCCATGTTCCGAAGTGAAGTAAACTTCAACGGATTTCCCCCGCTCAGGGAGTAGGGACCAATGAACACTGTGTAGGTATCATATCGATCGGAACACAGTTCATGCACGTAGCTCACTTCTAACGAGCTGGTTATCTGAATCGGGTGTTAACTAAGCGAGACATGCAAAATATGCATTTTTGCGCGAGGACTGGAATTGGGAACCGCTGGGCTACATCATGTGTCATTCACCAGTGAGAAAATATCAAAAGTACTACAATACCAGGAAGGAAGATCGGGTTGTTGATGTTTGTCTGCCATTCTTGCTCTGTCTGCACAGCGTGCATGAACGTGCTGATGACGTATCATGTCTGCGTACCGGGTTGCACAGAGATATGCCTAATACTAGGATGCTCCGATCGGTATCGGCGCGCTTAATCATATTTTATACATCGATCGTACTCACCACCTTGGCCGATCGCAGACCGATCGCATTTGATGACTCAATGCGTGCCGACTTACATAATGCGTGGGACATCAATATTTGGCGCCGCAGTCATGTCTCGCCGGTGGTTGAAATTTTATGAATTTGAGAAACAATGAAAAATTAGCTATTTTTCGTGTATGTTTTGCATGATGATATGACGAATAGATGGTTCATTTTTAACAGCATATTCAGTGACATTAGAGACAAGAGCTGATCTGCACATCACGGCACGCATCTGCGGCGCATTCCGGCTCCACGCCACCGGAGCTTATCGCGTCCCGCTCTAGTCAGTGCTGTGTTTATCATCAGTCTGCGGCCCGTTTTCGAAGCGGGCTAACGCTGCTTTTATCAGCATATAACAGCAAGATAAATGAAAATGACTCGAACATTTTCGAAAGACGTCTTCCTTCAGAAAATCAGTGATATAAAACACCCGGCTTCTGCATTTTAATTTTGAAACATGATGCGCTCATTTTATTCAACGAAGCCTTTTGGAAAATCCGTCTGTTTTGATATTGTGGTGAGCGCCACAAATAAATCAATGTATGTGAAACACAATCCCACGCACAACCACCTGATCCCAACTTCATTCTACTCATCCCCTTAACTTTACTGCGTTGTAGCCAGCGCCATAGCCCGACTGATAAAACAAACACAGACCGGAAGTAACTTTGGCCAGGAGCGGGGCGCGAGCGTTTTTATTGTGAACATTTCTTGGTCCTACCCTTCCACAGATATATAAATACATTTAGGACCACTTAAACATTACCTTATGATTGTTATTGGATAAGGTGTGCGATATTGACAAAAAAGAATGTCTCGATATTTTCTGGGATTTTATCGCTAACGATAATACGACGATATTTTGCTGGGTGTGTTATTGTGCTGGTACCTTAAGGACTGCCGAAAACAGCTGACTCCTAATGTTTTTAATACTCTTCATGTTCTGTGTGGTGGTCAGTTCACACTGAGAGAAATGAATCTTTCCAATAAGTTTAAACTTATTTTTGCATTTTATGGGCATTTTAACCTTTATGAAGCATTTTTCTAAAGTGTGCCATTATCTTTTGAGTCAAATTCTACATTTAATCAGGGATTAGAATAATAAGACATTTGGGCTGTTACCAAGCAAATTCAATCAACACAGAAGCTGCATCTGAAGTGGCATTTAGATGTTTACACACATGTATTTTGTTTAATGCAAGATATGAATGCATTTAACCTGCTGTTACAAATGCATAAGTAATGTTTTGATTTTTTAAACATGAAATGTTGAATACTGATGTTTGAAATTATTTAAAACATGAAAAAAATCACAAAAAAAGGAAAAGAAAGAAAAAGCAGAAATTTTAAATTAAAACCACCAGCAGGTGGCAGCAAATCACTCTTAATAAGTGAGTCATTGCGATTGAACCTAATCATTTAAACGAGTGATTCATTCAGGAACGAAACCCTTTCATGTTGCTCAGAGACGCAAAACAGCGCTGTGGCTGTATTCGGAATGATTTTTTGTTGGCGAAATAGAGCAAAAACAGGCAATTTGGTGTCTAAAACGTAAGTCTCTTAATTAACTTATTGTTTATTGAATTCAATGTCACATTTGTAATCATGGTAATTTTTGGAGAAAAACGGCACTCTTCGTGTGAAATTGAGTAACTATATGAAGTGGTATAAATATATACATTTTCTGCCATCATGTCTTGAATTTGTGATCATTCTAAATGCATTTGTTAGACTGAATCATGCAGTGAAAGAGAACACACTAAATGCGCACACGCACTAGCCTAGACTTCACGTAATGTATGCGTGCATTCTGTAGGTGTTTTTTGAATGGTTTTTGCAAAATACTCGATAATGTAAAATCGCACATCGTTAAAACAACAATTACGATATTATCGCAGACGATATATATCGCACACCCCTAATTGGGATGTGAAGAGACTTTCAACCAGCATAACAAAATATGTTTCTGAAGACAATCACCTATTGCACCTTTAACACGCACTGTAGGCCAAATGCCTGTACAAGATGCCTATAAATTAGAAATGACAGATATAAAATTGTACACATGCTGTTCAAAAATTTGGAGTTGGTGAGACATTTTAATGTTTTTGAAATAAGTCTCTTATTTATGCTCACCAAGGCTGTATTTATCTGCATCTCTACACGTGTTAAATTTAAAAAACAGTTTCACAGTTACTTCTTAATTGGCAGATGTAAAAAAAAAAAAAAACTAAACTCCAAAGCCCGATTGAGTTGACTGGTCATCTTACCCGATGATTTTTTGTGCTGCCAGCATTAGTGGAGTTTGTCCATTTATGTCCGGCGAATCTACTTCCTACAACAACACGGGAACAAGAACAGTATTCAACCGCATTACTCAGTATTCAAACCTTCCATCGTTATTTAAAATGTCACTTTGTGCTTGTGTCACACCTGTCCTTTGGCCATAAGGAACGCAGCGATGGGCATATGCTGGAAGAGCACAGCCAGATGGAGACCCCGATACCCTTCACCATCTGCTAATGATGGATCGGCTCCATATCGCATCAGCTGAATGACCATAGACAAATGACCCTGTCTGTTCAGGGGTGACCGGGAACAACATCAGCAGATATAAAACATGCTCAAGTGCCACTTTTAGAACCAACATTGTTCAAAGCCATTTTTGCACTGGTTTTAACTGACAGTGTTTTGGTGATTTTAGTGGATGAATGCAGATGTCAGTTCTTCAAGATCACACAGGTGTAGTTCATTACATTTACTAGGACATGTTCCACTATGTAAGGTCATTGCAAATTTATTGCTGTATATATCTGAAACATACCGTATGGCCCAGTGGAGTGGTGTTGAATTCAGGTCACCGCCTAGCTGGTCTATGACAGCTCCTTTAGATATGTAGTATCTATGAAACAGCAGAACATATGCAAATACAAGTAAGAATAGGTTTAATAAGTGAAGTGATTTACGTGTGTGCACTTTTAATCCTAATTTACACTACTGGTCAAAAGTTGGGAATAATTATTTTTTTCAAATGTTTTTGAAAGAAGTCTCTTAAGGCTGTATTTACTTGATCAAAAATACAGTAAAAATAGTAATATTACAGTTTAAAAAGACCTGTTTTCTATTTGCATATATTTTTTAAATGTAATTTATTCCTGTTATGGCAAAGCTGAGATTTCGAATAAATGCTGCATCACAAAAACTAAAATGTTAAGCAGCAAAAACTGTTTTCAATATTGATAATAATAATAATAATAAGAAGAAGAAACATTATTAGCTGAGCACTAATAATAATAATTGTGCACAAAATCATCACATTAGAATGATTTCTGAAGGATCATCTGACACTGAAGAGAAGACTGGAGTAATGATGCTGAAAATTCAGCTTTGCATCACAGGAATAAATTACACATTAAAATATTTCTGATCAAATAAATGCAGTCTTGGTGAACATAAGAGATTATTTCAAAAACATTTAAAAACCTTAAATATTCCAAACTGCATGGGAAAAAAAAAAAACAACAAAAAATCTTACTTGACAATATCTGCTCGATTATTGATGGCGGCCCAATGGAGAGGTGTAACATTCTCTTTGTCAGGCTGCCTAACGTCATAACCAGCTTCGATAAGTTCTTTACACCTCTCAAGAGCACCAAACCTACAATTTAAAATAAACAAGAGAAAGAAAGATGCTGATTTCTTTTTTTTTCATCAGAATAGACTTGATTGAACATGTATACCCACATACAATGCAGGTTTTCTGCATGAACAAAAGATCTGCATCGTCTAATGGAAATGAACTATTTGAGCAGGGTGAAGCATGCAGGTGAGACAACAGATATGGACGCTGACTGAGTTAATAGAAAGCCAGATATTACAACAGCACAATAGTATTGTGTATTTGTATTGTCTGCTTCTACACAAAGGGAAGATGAATGATCTGTTTACACAATCTTTCTACTCGCTACTGAACAGCTAGATTTCAGAGTAAGATCAAGAACATATGTGAAATATTTACTGGATGCTTGAAATATCCCTACATTGTTTAACTCTCAATAACACGGACCATTCAGGACCATTATGAGGTTTTGCATTGTCAATTAAGCACATTTCAACTAGAGGTCGACCGATGTATCGGTTTTGCCGATTAATCGGCACCGATAGTTGATTGCTGGAACTATCGGTGATCGTCAAAAATCCATGCCGATAGTTTTCCCGGGTTGCGTCCATTGCTGGAGCGGCTGAGAAGGGTCTGCTGTCATTACACAGTGCGAGAGCGGCCTCTAGTGGTTGAAATCACTGACAGCACGTGCTATTTGTTTAGACACGTGATACTGCACGCTGAACAGAGCGGGAAACTTCAGACGCGGATTTAAATGCAGCCGACAGAAAATCCTGCAGTGCCACAGAGCTCCATTCACATAGTTTTCAAAAAGAAAAAAAAACCTTTAAATTTCATTATATTGGTCCCGAATCGTTGTTACTGTACATAATGAATTGTGTATTGTGCATTTTCAGCAAAACGTTTGTCTTTCTGTGGCTCTAATACAGTCTGAATGGCTTTATATAGAGTGCTATAATAATATAGATCACACTTTCTCTTTCCGTTTGCTCCGTTTTTTAAACACCGAACTTCAAACTCATCTATACCAAATTGTTCATTCTTGAAGTAAACTTGTGTCTGTTTGGTGATTAAATAAACTGTTTTAGACCGCTGCTCGAGTTGAACGCGATGCGTCCGGAGTGTGTGTGATACCAGTGAGTTCTCCTAGACCAGGGGTGCCCAGCCCTGCTCCTGGCGATCGACTGTCCTGCAAAGTTAAGCTCCAACCCTAATCAAACACACCTACCTGTGATTTTCTAATGATCTTGAAGACCTTGGTTAGCTTGTTCAGGTGTGTTTGATTAGGGGTGGAGCTGAACTTTGCAGGACACATCGATCGCCAGGACAGGTTGGGCACCACTGTCCCTAGTACCTCAGCGCTGCGCTTTTTATTTGATTTGATAATCATCAAGTGTTCAAGAATAGAAGAAGTTAAAGTGTGAGAGTATACATACTATATCCATATGTATATAATTTTAATGCTATAGCCTTTGTGTATATATTTAAAGATGTGCATCTTTAAGCATGACAGTTGAAATAAAATGGTAACACTTTAAAATAATAGTCCATTTGTAGCATTAAGATTAATGCAAGCTGTGTAAGTATTGTTCCTTGTTAGAGTGTGTTAATTTCAACATTTACTATTATTATAATTTTTTTTTACTACTACTACTAGTACTAGTACTATCGGTATCGGCAAAATCCACTATCGTCGACTTAATTTTCAACGCCAATAATCTATAGTGCAATTACAAAAAAAATCCCCAAAATCCTGTAAAACAGTAAATGCAAAATCTGGGAGAGAAAAAAAAATATTTAAAAAAAAAGTGACGTGAAATGTGGCCAAGTATGGTTACCCATACTCGAAATTAGTGCTCTGCATTTAACCCATCCAATGTGCACACACACAGCAGTGAACACACACCCGAGCAGTGGGCAGCCATTTATGCTGCGCCGCCCGGGGAGCAGTTGTGTTCGGTGGATAGTGCTGTACAATCACTCCCCCCACCTACAATCCCTGCCGTACGAGACTCGAACCCGCAACCTTTAGTGTTACGAGTCCATCTCTCTAACCATTAGGCCACAACTTCCCCAACACTATAATTCAAAAGTTTAGGGAGTCAGTTATGCTTATACGAGTATGATGTTATAGGTATTATTCTTTTGAACTTTCCATTCTTAAAATAAATCCTGACAAAATACATCACAGTTTCCAAACTGTTATCAACATTGATGATAAGAAGGAATGTTTCTTGAGTCGGCAATCACATATTAGATGATTTCTGAAGTATCTGCTGAATGTTCCTTTAAATTTGCATTTAATTTATTAAACATAGAATTGTTATGTTAAATTTGTAATAATAAATCAAATATATTACTGTTAACAGTATTTCTGATCAAATAAATGCAGACTTGATGAGCATAAGAGACTTCTTTCAAATATATTAAAAACTCATACTGACCCCAAACGTTTGAACAGTATGTAAAATATATAACATATGTTTTAAATTATAAGGATACCTTATTTAATTTTGCACCATATTTACACATTATGGCAGAATTTGGAATACTATTTTTATGCAAACTTTTAAAAATGTAAAAACTACATATAATTATACAATAATTGTCTCTTTTTTTTTTAATGAGGGGGACTTTGTTTAATTGTTGAAGTTTTTTTATTATTATTATTTAGGAGTGAAATCTGATCGGAGCATCAATTTTGTGAGATTCACACTTAAACTAATTCCTCTAATCACACAAATACTTTTAGTATACAGCTGGGACAAAATCTCCAGGGCATCTTAATAGCATCACCAGCAGCTAAACATTCCGCTCTGATTATTAAGTGTAATCCCATTGTGTTTATTGCACGTCAAGGGAATAAGTCTCACTGTGTTGCTTTGACGATATCCCAGGAACTGCTGTCCTCCGGATGCGAGACCTTCCTCGGCTGCTGCGTGGGATCGAGAGGCCCCGGGACCAGCTGGCCGTGGAAGCCACCGGGCATAAAACCGCTAAATCCAGGTCCTCCATGACCGTGGGAGTGGCCTCCGCCGTGTCCATGGCAACTGTCACCCATGTGACCATGGGAGTGGCACTGTAAAATAATTTACAACACAAGTTATTTCTGACAAATTTTAAGGTTAACATCAAATGCGCCTGGTTTTGAAAATGAACAAACTGAATTTGTTTTCTACACACATCCACTGCCAGATGTGTGTAGAAAACGTATTACTATTATTCATATTAGTAGCAATGGTTGTAGTAACAAGTGCATGCCAAGGCCGGTCATGTGACATGAACATGGCAGTGCCCAGGAGGGAGACTCTCTCCATGTAAAATAAAACAGATTCTTCTAGAGGACCAACAGGTCTGGGGTCTCCATGCCAAATTATATTTAATTACTTAAAAAGCAAACATTTTTAATGTATTATTTTTTTAATTAACAAACAATATGAGTGCACATTTAAACAAAAGACAGAGATTTAGTTCAGCTCGGTACATGTTGCTAGTAAACATCTGATTTGCCTTCTTGTAGTGATGGTTTGAACTTTTAATATGCTAATGTAACCTTCCTATTATCTGAAAACTGTAGCTGACCCATAAACATGTTCTATATTTAGCCAATATTTATGGTCAGTTACTGCCAATCAAAGACAATAATCAAGCTTGGGCTTGTTTTCCAGATCTAATCAAATAATTACATGTATAAAATGTAGAGTGCTAATTGAATAGTTGATCGATCAGCACGTACACACATAGACACAGGTGATCAGTTAGCTATAGATGCTAAGTTAGCTTAACCGGTCTAATGAATCCATTTAATGACGAAACAAAAGAGAATATAAGACATTTTCTCTCTTACTCCGTCTCCTTCTGACCAGTCCATCACTTCTGCGCGAGGTTATAAGTGATTGATCATGAAGAATTTACGCTGACAGAGACTGAAGTCGGGCGTGCGTTCGGCGCATCTTCCACTTCCTGGATACGAGTGACAAATCCTGCGCTCTGATTGGCCGCTTTGTCTCAGTGACGTCGCTTTTGTTTGCCTTTTTTCAGAATCAGAATCAGAATGAGTTTTATTGCCAGGTATGTTTACACATACGAGGAATTTGTTTTCGTGACAGAAGCTTCCACAGTGTAACAGAATGACAGTGACAGAACACAAAAACACAGATAATAAAAAATAGAACAAGTAAAATAAGGAATAAAAAATATACAAATCGACAATTGTATGTACAGGTATATAACAACAGACAGTTGTATGTACAGGTATATTATGTGCAAATTGAAATTTACAAAAAAATTGTATTTCCTTCAGAACAAGAGCGCATTCCTGTCTGTCTACCGACAGAGACAGGAGCCATCGTATGTCAGAAATGCAGACAATCGTTACATCAGGTTTTACACTCTGTGTGGGTCATATACCAGTTAAACAAGCTGTTCCGGTTCAGTTTGTGAAACACTGTGAAAACAAAGCATATGCGAATGAGATTGTTTTCAGGCATTGTGTGAATTTATTAAAATAATAAATCTAATCACACTATTCCAGGTTTCTACAGAGCTAACAAAAAATTCCTTGATAATAGCCTACTATTTTAGTAGGCTATATGATATCATGCAAATATACTCTTTTTGGACAAACCCTAACACTACTCCTAGAAAACTTGTTGTATTCTTCTTCTTTTTTTATATAAAACTAAGTACAGTTTTCCTTTTTTATAAATGTGTAGCCTAGGCTATATGTCCCCAAAGTATAAACGTACACATAGATACGCATATATTTGCCTATACATGTTACATACGTGTCACATGTGCATTTGCATTGTCGTTGGTACAGAAACAAAAAATGTAAATACAAGATGTTAAGTATTATCTTATGCTGACTGAATCTAGTTTAACTGGGCTGCTGCAGGTTTAAGAACACAGATGATATTGTCAGTTCAGTAAAGCATAGCAGTGTGGCAGAATGTGTTTTTTTTTAGCGCATCAAACCCGTAATAAACCACAACACCTTTTTTAAAAGGTCTTGAGAAACAATTATCATTAACTGGTCATTCATTAAATAACTGACCATGTTTTGAGATCATTTAACCAACAGGAGGAGTTTAATTGCTATTTTTGAATGCTTGGATGTTATGAGCAGTGTTGGGGGTAACTCATTACAAGTAACGCGAGTGACGTAATCAGATTACTTTTGTCAAGTAACTAGTAAAGTAACGGATAATTTACAAGAAAATATCTGAGTTACTTTTTCAAAAAAGTAATGCCAGTTACTTTGTTTTCCCATTTATTGACTGACAAGTCTCCTGTCCCCATATTGGGAGAAATCAGAAGTGCAGAGGAGTTGTGTGCGCTGTGTGAACATGATGCTACTGTAGACTAAATGTGAATGTGCATTAATTCATACCTCTCACAAAAAACAGATTTACTATTCATCAAAATTAATTAAAACAATGAAATGCAAACTCAGAATATGACGCAAACCTGCAATAATTAAAATGTTAAATAAGACAAAGTATCTAATCCCAAATTTTTAACAATGTCTGTGCTGCTGAACTTGTGATCAGTCAACATACTAATAAGCAAAAATTACTTTAGATAAACTAACAATTGTGCTTTGGTTTTTTTATTGCTGAAGAGTGTTTCTTCTGCGTTCTACTGTACAGACGTGATTTTTTTTTTTTGCTTCAGCCTGAGGTTTATTCATTAAATTTTTTGGTGTGAAAGGGCTTTTACATTGGCTATAAATAGAAATTCTTATATTAAAAACAATCAAGCCCAATGCTCATATTTAAAAAGTAACGTGAAAGTAACGCCAAAAGTGAAGATAATGAGTACTTTCCATAAAAAGGACACTAAGGAAAAGTATTAGTTACTTTTTTAGGAGTAAGCAATATGTAACGCTTACCTTTAAAAGTAAAGTTCCCCAACAGGGTTTGAATGTAGGTGAATTCCTTCCTTCATGCCAAGATCGGGAAATAAAACTTTAAAATAACAGGTTCATAGACTTTCCATGCACAAAGGTCACTGAATAACTTTGGAACCTTTATTTTTAAGAGTGTATAGTGATCACCAGATGGCAGCATATCCTGTAAGTTACTAATGGAAGCTCCTCAGCCAGGAAAAACCCCTCACATGATTTTGTTGCCAGTATAGAACTATTGATCATGTTGCCACAGATCAATCAAAGCCTGAAGAGATCCATCACTTCACACTCCTGTGAATTACTGTCTCCAAACCACACTCAACTGGACCTGAACCAGAGATAGAGATATTACACAATCACAGACACTTACCTTAAGACACATCTATCTTGCTATCTCCGTTGGAGACGTAATAATCTATCTATCTATCTATCTATCTATCTATTATCTATCTATCTATCTATCTATCTATCTATCTATCTATCTATATCTTCTTCTATGTCTGTCTGATGACTGACTGTCTGTCTGTCGTCGTCTGTATGTCTGTCTGCTGTCTATTATTATCTATCTTCTTCTCTCTTATCTTATAGCTTCTGTCGACGAATCTCTGTCTGTATGTCTGTCTGTCGTCATCTATCTATCTATCTATCTATCTATCTATCTATCTATCTATCTATATCTAACTAATTTGAACAATGAACTGTTGAATTATAGGCATCTTCAGAAACCTGTTTATGAGGTTGATTTCAGAGCTGGAGTAAGAATAGTAGTCACTCTACATATATACAGCTCATTAATACCTATGGGAGACCAAGAGTTTATTAGCATAATTAATTGAATCAGCAGGGGCTCCATGTAATCTCTCTTTTTTTTATTCCAGGGCTGAGAGAACATAATTACATTGACGAGATTGATGTATTTACATTGTTCTCCAGTCTCATTAACGGTAATGTATGCGACCCAGCGCTCAAACCATTGTGAAATATTTCTGAAGTCAAGGCCCTTTTGTCATAAAGGAAGTATGTATTATGGATTTATGAGAGCCTTAGGAGAGCAGCCGTATTGAAGTGACAAAACACACAAGTATGGATGACATAGTTACTCACAACTCATGTACTATAACAAAACCATATTACAGTTTCCTGTAGCAGACATATTCCTCGTCCTCACACTCTTCCAATCCTCACAAAACCAGCACAGTTCATCTGATCTCATTAGTATGTAATGGCAGTACAGAGCGGTTAAAGATGTCTGCAGGCATGATGCTGAGCTTTTGTCTCCATCTGTCTCGTGTGTGTTTAGTGCTCTTACATGAGCATGTCGCGCGGCGGACATCATGAACTAATGAGCTAAAAACTGGTGGGCCGCCACACTTTGAACTTCCTGTATTCCACCACACATTTCACTTTAAGCTTACAAAATATGCTTGATATTAATTTGTGAAGGTGCAAGCGTGCTAAAACGGTACATTGGACACTATTAGTACTCTTACTCTTGATAGATTTCCAACTGAATGCAAGTGAAAATCTTGAGCTTGAGTTATATATAAAAAAGACACTCGGCTATCAGAAGGGATTTGGTTTTTATTTATGAGAGGCTCATGTAAACAAACAAACCAATGAACAAACAGATATATACGCACATGCACACGAAACGATCTGTCTCGGCTTAGTGTTTGTATGCATCTGTATCCTCGATGGCTGATGTATCATCTCTCTTCATTCATACTTCACCATAATCAGCCCGGTGATCCATTTTATGTGGAATGGAGTTTTGTGTGGGCTGTGCTGGTTTGATAAAAGGGGACACACATAACTCTGGGCAATTTGCCCAGACATCAAAATCAATATTTGAAGGCCATTTGCTATGGACTTGAAAATAAAGAATGTCAAGGCTTCCCAAAGCTGCAATAAGGTTTCAAGTGATTTTCCTTCCATCAAGTTCTTCTCAAGTTCAAAAGCTTTTTTTTTTTTTGTTTGGTT
The DNA here is from genome assembly GCA_018155175.1 of Sinocyclocheilus anophthalmus. Taxonomy (NCBI): domain Eukaryota; kingdom Metazoa; phylum Chordata; class Actinopteri; order Cypriniformes; family Cyprinidae; genus Sinocyclocheilus; species Sinocyclocheilus anophthalmus. The sequence continues at coordinate 381,394 of JADLZN010011814.1, forward strand.
AAAAAAATGCAGGTGTTCCTGATGACTCCTGCACTCATTAACACAACATAAGATGAACTGATTATCATATTTACACATGGGGAGTCAAGATCACCTCAAGACCAAACTAATCCATACTGAATCTGTAGGAGAAAAAAATCATCATAACCAGAAACATGCAGTGTTTCTGCCTGGGGAATTGTCAAACAAGACAAGACAAACCAAATAAAAAATAAAATAAATGCAACAAGAATTCATAAGAAATTTAAAAACGTAATTTGCTTCTTTCTTTTATACACTGCACTGTGAAACCTTGTTTTTATTTACAAATTCTATATTATAGTTGATTGAGCTATATAATGAACAAGAACCGCCAGCCATTTTTATGTGTTTTAGTACAAGAAACATTTTAAACAGCAAATTGAAAGAACTTTTTACTTACATCAGTAAATGTTATGATAGCATTGACAGCTTAGTCCAAAAAAGCTATGGACAGAATAATTATTCTAAACTTCAGTGGGATGTCAAACTACACTGAAAAAAACGAGAAACAGTTTTCACCCAGAAATTTCTAGTAAAATTTTACAAACAATTCCGAAGAAGAAACAGAAGATAACAGCATGTAACCCATGAAACAGTATTTTTTTTAAGTAGAAAAGCTGTAGAAAGAATCTTAAAAAAAAAAATAATAATAATAATAAAAATAAAAAAATAAATTATAGTGTATGTTGGTACACAACACCACCAACACAAATTCAAACGACAAATATACTTGCTTACATGTGCATAAAAACTACTTGGACATAATGTAATTTTTTATTTTAATAATTGTTTTGTACACTGTAATTGACTATTTTTTTCTAACGGAAGATTTACGAAAATATATATGCAATTTAAAAAATATATATACAGGGAAAATCTGTTAATTTCAATAAAAAAAAATATTAATATTCATAATTACAGTATTTGGCATGTTTATTTATTTTAAAATATTAGTGGCCCAAGTTAAAAGTTTACATAATATCCTGGTTTTTATGACACTCCTTCAATGTAAGTATATGAGATTTCTTGCCATTTGTTTTATTATTATAAGTCATATCACATAGAAAAGTAAGAGCACACATCTTCTCAAAAATTTAAAGCATCATTCATGCCTGTAGCACATTTTATACTCTAAACTGTGATACTTCAGGATAGGGCTTTGTTCTCACCCTAAACCCCAAACACCCCTAAGAAGAAACATATCCAGCTGAATGTTAAATTAATGAATGTACACCATCAGCATTCACCGCTAGCCAGATATGCTTGTGCAGAGAAGGGCAGCAAAGCTCATTCATCAATCCATTAAAGAAGGTAGTATCCCCTGGTATTTCAGCATGTCTGTCGAGAAGACATCAACTCCCAGAGGACGACCGCGCTCTCTCTCTCTCTCTCTCTCTCTCTCTCTCTCTCTCTCTCTCTCTCTCTCTCTCTCTCCTCACGAGGGAAGGAGCTCTTGACTCTTAAAGGTTCCAGTATGCCAAAAATTACTATTGACATTTCAATTTGGGCTAGATTTTTCAGTCCGGCCCCCACAGCCTCCCACCCTCCTCCACACCCCCAGAGAAAGGAAGGAAATTTACATCTGAATAAGCCAGACAAAACATGGAAAGACATTTGCGTGTGCGGCTCTTTGGGCCATCCATTCATCTGCTGCAATCTGACTGTCAGTGTCAGGAATATCGATGCCTAAGCATCACTATGCAATTCTAAGTGTGTTATGCTATTCCTTCTCTTCTATCTGTCACAAAACTGTATATTTTCCACATTTGTTTGTATGTAGAAAAGCAGCAAAAGTACTGTAAATGCAGTTAAGCCCCATTTCTGGTCAAGTCAACATGATAAATCTTCATTGAAAGGATCAGATTAGTGAAGCTAAAAGAAAGAAAAGAAATCCCCCAGTACACTAAAATGACATTTCTGACAATATTTATTCCCGTATTGATTTGAAGTACAACTGAGAGAGTTTTCTGAGATTTTTGGGGCAAGAAAACCTCAGCCACACATGTAAATAGTCTGCTATGAGACGTCTTTGGTGTGAGGGATGTTAGCTAAGATGAAAAAATAGAAACTTTGATATTTGGGTGAAATGTCACATTAACAGTTTTTGAAAATTTAAGTCAAAGCATATGTGACCCTGGAGCACAAAACCAGTCTTAAGTCGCATGGGTATATTTGTAGCAATAGCCAAAAATACATTGTATGGGTCAAAATTATCGATTTTTCTTTTATGCCAAAAATCATTAGGATATTAAGTAAAGTAAAGATCATGTTCCATGAAGATATTTTGTAAATTTCCTACCATAAATTATATCAAAACTTAATTTTTGATTAATAATATGCATTGCTAAGAACTTAATTTGGACAACTTTAAAGGCGATTTTCTCAGTATTTAGATTTTTTTGCACCCTCAGACTCCAGATTTTCAAATAGTTGTATTTCTATCCTAACAATACATCAATGGAAAGCTTATTTATTCAGCTTTCAGATGATGCATAAATTTCGATTTCAAAAAATTGACCCTTATGACTGGTTTTGTTGTCCTGGGTCACATATAAGAAAAAGTTGGGAGGGAGGCTTTAGCTTTAGGAATAAAAATTACATTTAGTCATTTAGCAGATGCTTTTATTGAAAGTGACTTACAAATTGGACATCACAAGAAATCAATATAAGAAAGAATCATATGGGCTTGGAATAAATTATGACAGACGCTTGGATGAATGTTACTTTGTGATTTGACTTGATTTTCAGTCCTTGTTCTTTTGTACCTTTGTGAATATTCATAAAAATATTTACGGTAAAGTGGTGGATGTATTTACTTATTCACTAACACTTTGATTCCCAATAGATTTAAACCCTTTAACCAAATGAAAATATGCCTAGAGTAAAGTACACTCGCATGAGGTAAAGCCTCTTTGCCAAAGCTAACAGGCTTTCATGCATGCTAATATGGAACTGTTATGGGATGTTAGCCTGCTAAACCACAGGACACACTCACTTGATTCAAACACCTGTTTAAATAATAAATAACTGTCTACTTAATCTCCTTGTGGATTGTAGACATATAGTTCACATAAAGTTCTTCACACTGAATTTCTCCTTCTCATACCCTGGCCAAGGGTGGCCAACGATGCCAACGCTATTAAACTTTCATGCATCTTCTCTGATGCTGTTCTCCTGTTACTTCAGCACAGAACATGAAGATACTCATGTTAAGCATTCAGTATTCTAGACTGGAAAAAGTTCAGTTTTAGTAGATTTATTAGTTTTACAAAATGTATGATTTAGCTTAATAATACAGGCCTATTATATGAACATTGTATTTTAACAGCTATGATAAGTGAAGTGAGAAAATCCTGCACACATGGGGCTGCAAGTTAAAGACTTAAAATAGTTGCTTGCATATCTTACAACTGAACGCACACGTGGAATGTTAAAATGACCAGATTTATAATTCGCCTTAATCTTTCTGTTTTCAGGTTTAATGTTTCATAAGTCAAAGTTCCTAAATAACTGACAGATGAAACTTCTCAGAGAGCATTTCAGCATGTTTTATACAGTAAGTGTACTATGTTTCTTATGCTCACCCAGGCTGCATTTGATCAAAAACACAGTAAAAGCAGCAATATTGTGAATTAGTATGGCAATTTAAAATAACTGTTTTCTGTTTGAATGCTTTTAAAAATGTAACTCACTCCTGTGATGCAAAGCTGGATTTCTGCATCATTACTCCAGTCTTCAGTGTCACGTGATCCTTCAGAAATAGTTCTAATATGCCGATTTGCTGCTCAATAAACATTTCTTATTATTAATGTTGAAAACAATTGTGCTGCTTAATTTTTTTGAAGAAACATATGTGATACACTTTTTCCACCCCAAGATTCTTTGATGAAAAGCATTTATTTAAAACGGAAATATTTTGTAACACTATAAATGTCTTTACTGTCACTTCTGATCGATTCAATGCATCTTCGCTGAATAAATATATTAATTTCTTCAAAAAGAAATCCTAATGATTCCAACCTTTTGAAAGGTAGCTTATAGATAGATTTTACCATTCGCAGAAGCCAGAGCCACAAAGACAGGGGAAAAAGGAAAGAGCAGTGATCTTTGGAGTTTTACACACCATCTCGAGGTTTAAAGTGCTTCTTTTCCATTATGAAGCTGCATTAATGCTCTGCGTTTGGGTAATTAGCAGAAAGTCAATTCCCATTACTGGTTAGGCACATTGACCAGCTGCTTACTTTAATAAAAAGGCATGTCTCCTACATTTAGAGTGGGAAAGAATCAATACCCAGGATGCATTAAAAGAATCTGCCTCCTGACAACAGGTCTGCCAACCCATAACACGAGAACCTTGCACTCTCAGAGATTCATCTATTCAAAACTCACCTCTCCTCTTCTGAGGAAGTGAACTCTCCACTCAGGCTTTCATGAATCCATTTCTTTTTCCTTTTTTTCTTTTTTCTTGCACTTCTTTACTTCGGACTCTTTTGAAAATTCACAATTCCAAGCCTTGTAGAGAGCAGCCTGAAAAAAGGATGTTAGGTCTGGGGTGGCATAGAGCAGAAATAAAGAAGGGACGCGCATGCATGAAAAATCTTTTGGAAAGAACTTATAAAGGGCTCCTATATTTAGTATGTCTTCATTTGGGCTTCTATTAGACTGCTGGAAAACATGGTATGTTTAGGTTTAGCTTTGTACATAAGAAAAAAAAACAGCGTCAGTGGTCAAGAGGCATTTTGCATCAGGATGCAAAAACATGAAGATAATGCCATTAAAACGGCATCGATTGAAATGCAAAACCGCATTCTGTATGAACAGGCTTTTTTCATAAAATAAATATTTCAACTCAGATCAAGAAATCACACTGGATGGTGGACACTGGATTACAACTTTGAGATCTGCCAACACTTTTTCACCGGTCTGTGGCTCAAGCATTTCTGATTCTCTGACACCTTCCAAAATTTATACATGTATTTGCTCGCTCCCTCTCTCTCCCTCTCTCTGGAATCAGACGATATATGCGGCTGTCTTCCTCTGATTATAGTGATCCAGTGGAACGGAGAGATAGCTACAGGGATGAAGAGAGAGGGAGGAGGGGAGAGATGTGCCAGTGTGAGAAAAACATCAGACCCAGAGTGTCTTCATATGCACTCGGTGTTCAAAAGGGAAGATGACTGCTGAGGAACTGTGGGCAAAAGGATTGTGGGGGCTAAGATTCCAGAATCAGAATCTGTGAAAGACTCACATGTGGTCTCTTTGTGTCAAAGCCAGAACATGCAGTCATTAAAGCTCAAGTGTGTAATCGAAATGATTGTTTTCAAACGGGTTTCCCTTCATCTATACCATTGGTCGAGCAACTAGATAGTCCCAGATAGTTGGTTGTTTGAGGCAATGTTGCAGTTGAATGCATTAAAAGTGTTACAGAGCCACAGTGTTTGCATCTGGAGAGATTCTTTTTAATTGTCCCTACATATTAAAATGAGTATGGAAAACTTGTTTCACTCAAAAATCTAAACGAAGAAATCATATATACAAAAATATTCCAGTGCATGTTTTCTTGTATAAATAATAAAAAGCCAATTTTAGCTCATCACTACTACAATAAAAAATCCTCAGAGTATGTCAGAATATATATTACAGTAATGCATTGCATTCCAGATGGGTTAAATTGTTCAAATGCTTTTAGTATTTCTGCAAACTTGTTTTGAAGTTGTAACATTCATTTAAAGAGAGTCTGTACTGTACTTTGGGCTGTAGTGAGCAGCTGGCATATCAAACAGTCTCATCTCAACGCTTCCTGGATCCCCTGCAATGATTCTAGTGTGAAAGATTAATACAGAGGAAATGTAGTTCAATACAAATGTCACTTTACTACCACAGAGATGAAAGAGAGAAGGGAAGAGAGCGAGAATGAGGGAAAGAACACTTGGTATGACTTTAATCGCAGGTGCATGATGAGCAACTCTTACAAATGGAGGAAAGCATCTCCTGCTGTTTTGCCCCTCTCTTTTTCTCTCCCCTCATCAACAGCCTTGATTAGCAGTGCTTTAATTAGACCGAGAACAAAAGGAATGTGATACCCATCTGTGGAGTGATCCCCCATCACCCCCTTCTCCTTACCAGCAGAAACCCTGACGTCTAACAAACCGCAGCAATCAGTGTTACCACAAACCCTACACAAAGCCACACTGAAACATCAAAATGTTCAATACACCAGAGAGGGTTTGGAGATTTCAAAGCATGTCTTATTGTATATGTAACAGATCTTTTCACAATAACTTTTTGCGTGTCATAATTCAAACAACACAAACACAGCTCTTACATATGGAAGGCAGAAAGGGCCAAAATCCTTTAAACGGAGCGTATGAAATTTGACCATGTCAACACGCACTGATCGTCCATGTTAACACGACAATTCTGAATGCGTTTCTTTTGTATTTGTAGATAAGAACATTATAGCTGTGTTAAGGCATCAGTTCTTGCTGTGTTTCTTTAGAATGTGTAATGGCGCACAGTTTTACCACATTAAGACAACAAATTTGAATGTGTTTCTTAATGCGCACACATTCTGGCCATGAACGTAATACTGCTTAAAGCAGATTTATGTCTAAATTTACCAACATATTAATCATTTCTTTAGTTCACAGCGGCATTGCTTTACTGATATCTACTGTGCTAGAGTGAAATAAAATGTTACAATGTAAATTAAGACTTTTCTACCTGAGAAAGAAGTTTGAACTAAATAACTAAAAAGGACATGACATAAGACTGACATCACACACACACGCAATACAATGATGCAATATCCCTCATGAACATATATAACGTCTGATGTTTCAAACCAAAATGATAAATCAAAATGATGTCTGATTAGGGTGACCATACGGGCCATTTTTTACGGGACGCGCCCTTGTCAGGATTTCTATATTGCTTAAAATATCCAGGTTTTGGCTGTTTGCACTGTGCAGATCGATCGTTGTATGACATTATTTCACAAGAGCTATAGAGAGCAAAGCAGACGGCTCCTTATGCTTTCGAATCGCTCTCGCAATACTTTGGTGCCATACAATGATCAGTGCGCAGCTTCAAGTCGAACGAACGAACAAACACGTGCGTGTATTTGCATCGCTTCGATCGTTCTCACCTTCTCACGCACCAAGATTGGTCAATTACGTACAATGCCTGCATGTTATTCAAACTACTTTGGATGTTTTAGGCAATATAAAAATCCTGGCCAGGACGTGTCCCGTATAAATGGCACATATGGCCACCCTATGTCTGATGTATGTATACATATATACCAACATACCACCTTGTAAAATGCAATAGACAGTGGGTATGGAAAGTATTCAGACACCCTTAAATTTTCACTCTTTGTTATACTGCAGCCATTCGCTAAAATCATTTAATATATTTTTTTTTCCTCATTAATGTACACACAGCCACCCCATTTTGACAGAAAAACACAGAATTGTTGAATTTTTTGCAGATTTATTAAAAAATAAAAATTGAAATATAACATGGTCCTAAGTATTCAGACCCTTTGCTCAGTATTAGTAGAAGCACCCTTTTGATCTAAAACAGCCATGATTCTTTTTGGGAAAGATGCAACAAGTTATTCACACCTGGATTTGGGGATCCTCTGCATTCCTCCTTGCAGATCCTCTCCAGTGCTGTCAGGTTGGATGGTAAACGTTGGTTGGTGGACAGCCATTTTTAGGTCTCTACAGAGATGCTCAATCGGGTTTAAGTCAGGGCTCTGGCTGGGCCATTCAAGAACAGTCACAGAGTTGTTGTGAAGCCACTCCTTCGTTATTTTAGCTGTGTGCTTAGGGTCATTGTCTTGTTGGAAGGTAAACCTTCTGCCCAGTCTGAGGTCCTGAGCACTCTGGAGAAGTTTTCGTCCAGGATATCCCTGTACTAATTCATCTTTCCCTCGATTGCAACCAGTAGTCCTGTCCCTGCAGCTGGAAAAAAAACCCACACAGCATGATGCTGCCACCACCATGCTTCACTATTGGTATTGGACAGGTGATGAGCAGTGCCTGGTTTTCTCCACACATACCGCTTAGAATTAAGGCCAAAAAGTTCTATCTTGGTCTCATCAGACCAGAGAATCTTATTTCTCACCATCTTGGAGTCCTCCATGCGGGCTTTCATGGGTCTTGCACTGAGGAGAGGCTTCCGTTTGGCCACTCTGCCATAAAGCCCCGACTTTTGGAGGGCTGCAGTGATGGTTGACTTTTTTTACAACTTTCTCCCATCTCCCGACTGAATCTCTGGAGCTCAGCCACAGTGATCATTTGGTTCTTCTTTACCTCTCTCACCAAGGCCTTTCTCCCCCGATAGCTCAGTTTGGCCGGACGGCCAGCTCTAGGAAGGGTTCTGTCGTCCCAAACGTCTTCCATTTAAGGATTATGGAGGCCACTGTGCTCTTAGGCACCTTAAGTGCAGCAGACATTTTTTTGTAACCTTGGCCAGATCTGTGCCTTGCCACAATTCTGTCTCTGAGCTCGTCAGGCAGTTCCTTTGACCTCATGATGCTCATTTGCTCTGACATGCACTGTGACCTGTAAGGTCTTATATAGACAGGTGTGTGGCTTTCCTAATCAAGTCCAATCAGTATAATCAAAACACAGATGGGACTCAAATGACGGTGTAGAACCATCTCAAGGATGATCAGAAGAATAGGGACAGCCCTGAGTTACACCCCTTTGAGCGTAAGATCACACGGTTGATCGCTGGCTGGTCCCTGAAGCGTTACGATCACACGGTGGCGGTGAAGTAGAACTTTCAGTGCGTCACGTCATCAACTGCTGAATTTAAATCCGCTTTCGCGCGGAGCCAGATCGGACGCGCTGAGCGCGTGTCATATTATGACAAATATTCATTGTTTTCAACCATATAATACATATTTTAGGTTTCAGATATTTAAATACACAAGTACTAGCAAAACCATAAATTTGCAGTTTGTAAAATACACGCTGATGTCTAAGAAAACAGCAATAATGATCCTTACAAATATAATCTAACAACCTGTTTTATTGATATCATATACAGATTGTGTAGGTAACTATAAAGTTTACTCTGCTCTTCTCCCAGTTTACCGGAGACCTACTTTAACGTGTTTCGGGAGGAGAGGATGAATTTGCGTGTTGTAAATCCCACAGCTCGGATTCAGCGTGAACTAACATGGCGGTGCCCATCACCCGCTATAGATCAACTAGCATGGTCGTTATAAAAGTGTTTAAACTACCAAATATATTTATTTGCACATATTTCAGAATCGGAATATTAGATATTTCATAATATAGTGAGCATGTCTGTGAATATTTTGAATAAAACAGGAAAAAACTAAATAAAAGCGATCCATGTGTCACACAGATCTATTGTGGCTGCGTTGTCACATGACAAGCATGACGCGTCGCCATGGAAACAATAAGGCGATACATTTTAAAATAACGGTCGCCTAAAAAAAACTCACGCTGGGGGCTCAGCTAGAATATTTTAAACTCACGTGCGAAAGGGTTAAATATATGAGTGTCACAGCAAAGGGTCTGAATACTTAGGACCATGTGATATTTCAGTTTTTCTTTTTTATTAAATTTGCAAAAATGTCAACAATTCGGTGTTTTTTTGCAATATGGGGTGCATGTGTGGACATTTAATGAGGAAAAAAAATTAACTTAAATTATTTTAGCAAATGGCTTCAATATAACAAAGAGTGAAAAATTTAAGGGGGTCTGAATACTTTCCGTACCCACTGTAGTTTCAAATACAGCAATTCCATTAGCTGTTGTGCGTGTTGTCAAGTTAACATCGACAAACATAGCACTATCCATTTAAAGGACTTTTGGCGTAGTTTGCCTTCCATACTTACGGGTCTATAAAAGTGAAGGCATGTCTCAACAGGTAAAAGTACTTTCTATAAAAGGCCCAACATTTAGGAATATTTTTAATTTAAAGTTTAGCTTACCTGTCGAGAAGAAACTCAGCAAGTTTGTCGTGTCCCAAAAATTCAATCAAATTCCTCCATCTTGTTAAAAACTGCCCATGTTTACTCTTGTTTTACCCCATTCCCGTTGTCTGTCTCTGTGTATTTTTTGCAAGTCTTCGAATTTTAGCCTTGCACTTTTGTAACAGAATCTGAATTTATTTTTCCACACCGGGTAAACACTCTCTGGCTCAGCCTGCTACAGTAGCCATGCCCCAAACTCTCGCTATTGGCTGTTCAGAGCTATGCAAAGACATGGGTTGACAGGAAGGTAGTACATTCTATCCTATCATTGCATTTGGACTGAATTATATGATATTGCATGATATTGTTGTGTAGTTTTGGGGTTATTCATGGTATGCTAAAAGTGACTTGTTAAGTTTTGTTTTCACTGTTAAATTTCCTTTCAACGATTGATGGTTGAAGAGCAAGTTGTTTACAGTGTAACGGAAGTTACTCCCATAATTTGCACAAAGCATCATGAGGCGTAGGAAGAAGGTGGTTTGTTCACAAACCCTACATACTGTATGAGCAATAGTAATAGTGAGGATTTTGCAAACACCACTGCTAATTACCCACATGCCCCTGATAGAGGACAAAGATGAGGAGCAAGAAGGAAAAACCGCTGCTATGCTGTCACTTCATGTTCACGATAACTATAATTACAATGAGGGTCAGTCAATTAAATAAGGCCTCAATTACGCTGAAAATAAATTAATACTAATTATCCAAATGGACCTTCATCCATTAACAGAAAAGGAAAGACAAAGGCAGATGAAAGCCAGACAGCGTAAAAGCATCAAAATGCAATTAATGCACCTGTCTAACTCATTATGGCCAAACCGATTTATTCATTAAAAGAACATTTATGAGTTGTGTGACTTGACCCCCTTTGATTTCGAGTTCTTTAATTTTGGGTACAGGAATAAATGCATTTCAACCCTTGGAAAAAATTATTATGCTGACAATGTTTAAAAGAGTTTACATGAACACCTTGAAAATTGAACTTTGTGTGATCTAATATGTACAATGTTGCAAAACCAGCATAAGCAACAGCTCAGTAGAAAAGTTTTGCAACACTGCTATCTATTCTCCTGAAGCATACAATGCATTCTCCACAGTGAATGTATTTCATTTGGACATCTCGATTATCTCCGAAGACGGTGCCAACAGCAGCAGCTGTGGGGATGGGAAACCGGAGGATGTGATGTCGTGGCGCCACTTAGTCGTCATATGCTAGGCACTAATTCCCAAATCAGCAGCAGCTCTTAAATCAACTGATTTGCACTTGTGTTCTGTTGTGAGATGCAAGCACCACGATTTATACCACACAAGTGTTGCAGATAACACTGGATTTTGCATTCTGGAACTGTGAAATTGTTTACAATGTGTCAGGGTGTTAAAAATATGTCTGTCATGCTAATGACGAGTCTACAAATGGCCTGTTTACACCAGTTATTTGAATATATCCGGTTGATTTTTAGCATAAGTGAACACCAGTCTTGCAAAAAAGGTGCACTTGGGTGCAACAAAGACCTTTTTTTTTAAACTCCTTTGTGCATGAAAACATGGAGTAACACATTGCCACAGTAAGCTAAATATGTAGTCACAAAATCAGAGACCCTCCTCTCAACAAAATCTAATCACAGGAGGTCACAGGAGATGCGTTTGAGATGGATGTTAATACCAGGTGAAAACAAGGCCTGAGTGTCTATTGATTTTACCCAACACAATCGGAGACGTTAACATCTCTGCAAAGAAAACCGCATGTTTTTTGCACATAAGATAACGTATCTAAATTTAAATAAGAATAAATGTCAAGCTATGTTAATTTAACTGTTGTCTGTACTTGTTGACACAAAAGCTCAAACTCAAGATTATTTTCATATAAATTTTTCAATTAAGGCTCTATTCAATCTAACAACAAGGCGGTGTGATGTAAGATGTTTATAATTAAGATAATTTGTTTCGGATTTTTAGGGGGGGGGTGGAAATTAATGTCAATTGAATAAGTGCCAATTATCATCCAATCTGTACAAACCGACATGATGAATTCAAATTAGATTCACACACGTTCCAGAATTCCAAACAAGTCCTGATTATCCCTCATCTTCATCTCGACACAGTCCTGTGTACTTCAGCCTGTCGTCTCGTAATCAGCCTGTAATGTGGTCAGATTGAGCTATCGTTGCTGCATCACAGGGTTTCATGTGATGTTTGTGATTACAGCTCCATTGAAAACAACTATAAGACTCATCAGATTTCAGCCTGGTACTAAACTGCACTGATGCACAGAAGCAGCATTTCTGTGTTATATGAAATTCTATGTGAAACATGTAAAAACCATCACACGACCGCATAAAATGATTAGAGCCTGTTTTTCGGTTTCATTTCAGCCTGAAGTGTGCTAGGTTCTGAGTCTGTGCGATCAGTCTAATTTTGAAGGAGACAGTAGTGTGTCAAAGGTTGTATACATAAGTGGAAAGTATATGGTGCAAGAGATAATAACGACCACAGGTATGCCTGCACAATAAAAAAACAAAAAACTAAAATATCTAAAATAAATAAAATAAAACGAAGAAAAAAGCAGTTAGTTAAACTTTGAAAAATTTGTTTTATGGCAGTCACTGCTTGTGTTTCTAATGATAAAAGACAGAGTAAATGGCATTCATCTCTTTGTTGTGTGTGGATGAGTGTATGAGGAAAAGAGGGTGAATAGTTCATCTTGACACATCAAGAGAAAACTATACTGTCGCTCAAAATAGTGATGCATTTATCATAGAAATCCTTGGAGAGTCATTTTTCTAATGTAATGAGGCCATGTAATGTCTCTTAGCTTCAGAGAGGGTGTGCGTTTGTAAGCGAACAGGACAGTCATGAGCTGGGATGTTTTCATTTTTCCAGCCCAGATATGGCTAATCTTTTAATCACAGTTGAAACAATTAAATAATATTACAGTGATTTCTTTGATAATGCGCAACACATGGGCAATGAGGAAATGGGTAACAAAGGAACCCAACACTTCTCTTCTTACCCCAGATTTTCCTTCATTATTTCATGGGTGAGTCAAGTCAGGCCCAAATGAAATCCAGATTACAATAACGGCAAGGCTGGGTTCAATTAGGAGAGCGTAAACACTCCATACTAAGCTCCCGGCAGCACAGTCAGTCTTATGAAGGCGGTTTTATACACATTTACACACACATGCAGTAACATGTAAGCCCACACAGAAACTACACAAGCAGGAAGATCTGCAGATTTCCACAGAACTGCAAAGGTCTAAACATCCCTGTCACATGTATGTTTATTAAATATTTTGGCCTAAATTTTTTCATGCATATTATACTATAGTATATATATATATATATATCTGAATATAATATATATATTATATATATATCCACACAATATCCACAACACACACAGATGAATATTTAGAAGAAATTTAAATTCATGATTTAGTTATCCCTAGCATATTCATGAATGAATATTCTTTATATTTTCTTTGTGATAAAGACTCTTTGTGCCAATGAAGATTTCCATATAAATCATTTTCTGGGAATATTTGAATCACTCCATTGATCAAAAATAGTTCGTAAAAAGGTCTGGAATTGTTCAGTTTGATTCATTAGGACAATTCCCTCGCACACTGAATTGCAATTTCTCACTCTGAAATAGTAACAGGATAGTTTGTAAGACAGAAATCAAAGAGCGCCAGATGAGATGGACTTTTACCTACAATGCATTGTAGAAAACAAAACTTCGAAATGTGTTTATCTTTAGTAAACAACGAAGCAGCTCTGTTTTCTGTGTGCAGCTTGTGAATGACTCTGTACTGCAGGTAAGTATGATTTACATCCATTTATATCCAAAGAATATTAATAAAAAGAGTATCAAAATATGGACACAACTGATAGGGTACTGATGAAAGGCTAGGACACGTATGGACACAAACACCTTGATCATGTGACTGCTTGTTCCACTAAAGGTACTTTACTCTTTTCAGTCTAAACCTTGCCTTATTTTCTGTGTTGCAGTGTGTACACACACACACGCATGCACACACACAATCTCTCAAGTAGTGACTGTGGGTATTAGCCTTCAGAGTTGCGCGTCATCCATCACAATGGCACGAAGGCTAAGTTGACAAATTTCCCATATTAATAGAAGCTGTCGGGGCGTCGTAGGGTAATAGCAGTCCCTGTCACGGGCACCTATTAATGCCTGGCCCCTGCTGCAGGACGAGGTAATTAATACACTCACACATGCTCCCAACACAATTTAGATCGACATACACACTTTCACCTTCATTTAAGACAGAGACAGCTGGGAGAGAGAGAAAAGGGCGATGCTTCAGTGTGTCTAGGGAGCTACTTAGCTGTAGCTAACGGCTACTCAAGCTGCACACTTATATAAATAGTAAAGCTACACATTTGAACGCAGTCAGCTTGATTAATACACGAGGAGTGCTATATCAGTACAATGTGCATTTATTGTGGGTGTGGCTACTCAGTGTAAAATAGTGCAACAGTGCCCGCCCACTTTTTCAGCAGCCTTGGTTCTGGAAGTATTTTCCCAGGGAGTTTTCAAAAATCTTCAGTAAGGTGTGATAAGCCATGAACCAAACCAATCAGGTACGAGGTGAATCACAACATCTGACAAAAAGACAGGTATAAGACTGTGTACTTTAATGAGGGAAAGAACTACAATCCCATAAAGCATTGTAAGTGATATCAGATCAAAAATATCAGGTAAGTATAAAATTGATTTACGGTTTAAACAAAGTTTACACCATCGATTAACAAAACCTATATAGCACAGTAGGGTATCGTCTTGAGGATTTTTTTTTATTAAAAATAAATTCCCCTTTGGACGGGGGACCTGATGCATTAATCAGAAACACAAGGAAAATTAAAATGTAAATGCCTAATCAGAATCGATTTTAGCGAGTAGGGTGGACATAGTGCCATTTTCCCAGGACGCGTCCTGGCCAGGATTTGTTTTGGCTTTGTTTTCCTGTTTTCATGCTCGCTGAGGAGTATGATCAGAAAAGTCGTTGACCAATAACATGCAAGCATTGTACATGATGGACCAATCATGGTGTGTGTGAGAAGGTGGGATTTACGGTCAAAGCGATGCAATTACGCGTACATATTAGGTGTGTTCGACTTAAAAGCAGCGCGGCTCAGATCGATCAGTGTTTGACATCAAAGTACCTCGAGAGCGTTTCGAAAGCATAACCGTCTGTATGGTACTTTGATGTAATACACCGATCGGTCTGCACACGCAAACAAAGCCAAAACCTAGATGATTTAGGCAATATAGAAATCTTGGCCAGGACGCGTCCTGGGAAAATGGCACGTATGGTCACCCTAGGTTAGGACAAAAAATTAAATTAACATGGAAGAGAAATGTTTTACGTTTAGGTAGTACACAGTTTAAGGTTGTGTGTGCGCAATATAATTCAACAAAAAACAGCAATATTGCCTTGTTACTGGGAAATCTACATTGTTTTGAATGCGGCTAAATCATGCTACTGAAATATGCTAACTGCTTTACTTTAAGCTAGTTACCACTATGTTTGAGGGTGTTTGTTTTAAGATTTTTACTTTTTGTATAGCAGTAATTCTACAACATATTTCTACCAAACAACCAACAAAAGGAAATGCTAGTTGTT
The DNA here is from genome assembly GCA_018155175.1 of Sinocyclocheilus anophthalmus. Taxonomy (NCBI): domain Eukaryota; kingdom Metazoa; phylum Chordata; class Actinopteri; order Cypriniformes; family Cyprinidae; genus Sinocyclocheilus; species Sinocyclocheilus anophthalmus. Next base: position 397,089 of record JADLZN010011814.1, read on the forward strand.
ATCATGACTGATAAGGAAAAAACTTACTAGAAAAACTGTCATATGCTACTAAAAATGCTAACAGTGGTAATTTTTAGCTAATTTACCCACAGCTATGTTCGGGAATGTGTATATTTGATGATTTCTCTGTCATATAGCAATAACTCTACAACAATATATTTAAACTAAAAAATTTACTGTAATGTTACTATCACGGCTAATTAGGGGGGAAAAACATACTGGAAAAGCTACTTTTTTGAATGCAGCTAAGCTACTGTCACGCTATTAAAAATGCTAGCAGAATTAGTTTGAGCTAATTCACCCTCCACTATGTTTGAGGGTGTTTGTTTGATGATTCTTTCTCTCATATAACTATAATTCTACAAAAAAATATTTTTAAGTAGGTGTCTTAGTAACCATACATGCTAAATTCCTCGCAGAACACTTTAGCAACTGCATGGCAAAATGCTGAAAAAACATTCACAACACCTTTGCAATCTGACGGCAACACTTGCACTGTTGCATTGAGGTGGCGAGTTTTATATGAAAAGTACCACTCACAAATGTAAAAAGTAGTATATTAGCATTGTTCATTTAAAACACAGAAACTGTAGGTGCTTCTATAAATAGGATTTGAGAAAACATAAGTGTCAGTGCCAGGCTGCCAGCTCACAGGGTTACACTAATACGATTATGTGGATTATGCCAACGAGCTGGTCCGGGGCTATATTTCATGCTCTCGTTTGGGGGAAGTGTTAATTGGTTTGGAGCCTTTGATGTGACTGCTAGTAAGCCGGATGGGGGAGGGTGAATATGAGACTGAGGAAAAGTGTGTTTTTGTGGCCTTGGAGGGATTCAGGTTGACGAAAAGAGATCCCCCACTTTGACTCCAAGGCCAGAGCACTGCTGGTTTTCTTTCTCTTAGCGTACCGCTGGCTCATGTGTATCTCAAATTGGATTACAAAGAGATACATGTGAATGAGGTTCCTGTGAGCTTGAAAACTTCCATTCACTGGAGGTCTTTTTAGAAGACGACTGCTTGGAGGAAGTAAAAGATCTTTTGAGGTTTCGCATTGAGGAATGTGGTTGAATTATATCTTGGAGACGTCAGACGACAATAACCTCCGACCTCAATTGAAAAAAGATGCAGCGGGCAGTTCGTATAGGTGACAAAGCAAAAAGGCAAATCAAAGAGATGAAAGTGCAAAATGCATTAAAGGGATGTTAAAATTCTTTCAATTGCATTCATTTAGATTTAAATATTTAAATTCTGAGCTATTAGATTATATGTATAGTTTACAAGATATTACTCCAATTTGCTCTTTTAGGTAAAATGAAAATAAATAAATAGATGAATAAAATAAAATCAGCCCTGTTTAGCTGCACATTTGACAATTGCCATAAAGTCTGGTCTACTTAATCGCCCACTGAGACAAGAAAAGACTGTCTGACCAATTAAGTTTTGGAGGTATAAAAATTAGATATAATACTAACATTACTACTAATAATAAATATAAATTTTTCTGCTTGTGAATATCTAATTTGACTGCAAGTAAAAGTCACAAAATGTCTGAAAAACCCCTTCAAAGATTTTGTCACTAACTAACAATCCACAACTTTGGTGTCAGGTGAACAATAAAAACCTGCGGACTTCGACTGTGCAAAGCTAGACTAGAGGCGAGAATGAACCAAACAAAATGTTTAGAAGTAAAAATCTTGCAATTTTATTTGCATATAAAGGCAGCTAAATATATCACAATGAAACCTGAAGAAAAAAAAAAAAGAAGAAATGTATCTAAACTTTCCCAGGAATGAGACTGTAACTGAAAGAAAAGCTGAGAGGCATTTACAGTGGCAAGAGTTGAAACAGCTATTGTTGTCATTTTTTTGTGCTAGCAAGACTGCATTTACACAGTGCAAAATTACAAAAAAAGAGAAAAACTAAATCTATCATATGCAAGATATCAAAGGACAACTAAACCTGGTTTCGGCAGGTTCAAAGAAAAAAAAACACAACCTTTGAGATTGTACATTAAAATAATTTCAACTCGAGTACTCGTTTATTGTATGGAACAATACGCTGTAAAGTAGGCAACACTGAATGAGCTTCAGAGGAACATTTCATGAAAACAGAAAAGAGCATGTGAGCGCTTTACGCACTTAAAGTCATCACTTACAGGCAAAATGATATTCTTCAAGAGGCTTGGAACAAACACAATTTTAGTTAGAGATTTTACAGCTTACACACATACATATAGATATATTCAGATGTTCCAATTTCTAAGCAGAATGAGTTGCTCCAGAATATTTAATACATGAGTTAAAATGCATCCATGTCTTCCCTGCGCTTGGAAGAAAGTGTTCTTTGGATGCAAAAAAAAAAAGAGAGAAATCCCCTTAGTTTTGGATAAAAAAACAATAAATCTGACACTTTCTCTTCGCTAGCAGAAAGAAGGGGCTCCAGCCAGGGGAACTTAAAGCTAGTTTAAGGCATTATCCCTGTCAGCTAAAAGAAAGCTTAATTATCCTGAAAAAAAGAATATACAAAATGAACAATGGCATCCATAACAAAACCCCCCTTTCTTAAAAAAAAAAAAAATTGGCTGGGTTTAAAGTACAACCCGCCCAAGCCCAGCTTATTGGGTTTTTTTGTGACTCCAACCAACCAATGCTGAAGTCAAAACAACCCAACTGCTGGGTCAAAACAACCCAATAGCTGAGTCAAAACAACCCAACTGCTGGGTCAAAACAACCCAATAGCTGAGTCAAAACAACCAACTGCGGTCCAAAACCACCCAATACTGAGTATCAAACAACCAACTGCTGGTCACAAAAAAAAACAATAGCCTTTTAGAGTGTCCCCAACCCCCCAAAAAAAAATACCCCGCTTTTTTCGAATATTGACAAAAAAAGAGACAATTTTACAAATTCACAAAGCTTATTATCTTACAGATTTAATCAGATCTTTTCATAAGATTGTTCACCACTTCTGTACGCGACACCTGCATGACCCTGTCCATCATCAGAAACGTCCACTGAATATTTTAGCAAAAGACTGGCGATTTTAAAAGAAACATTCAACTATCTTTTCTTTCAAAGTATTGTTAGAAAACATAAGGAGAATATGGCGACGCTCAAGGGCGTCTCAAGAGCTGGGGGGGTTCGGGAGGTCGAACACGATGGGAGGGTTTGTGGGTTGAAAGCTCACTGTACAGGTAGAGGCGTTGATGAATGTCGTGTACCCATCTGTCATAATGCCGTAACCTAGAGGAAACCAGAGAGGGAGGAGTTACAGAACAAATCATCCAATAATGAAACCGTTTCAAACCCATATGACTTCTCTTTAGTTGAATACAAATTGCTGGTGTTTTTCCTCACTTTGAAGTCATTTTGGACAAAAGAATCCACTAAATAATGCACAAAAGATCAGAAAGTTTGGGGTTGGTAAGAATTTTTAGTCTCTAATGGCGCTTTTCCACTGCGTGGTACGACTCGGCTCGGCACGGCACGGTTTGCGTTTACACTGCAGTTCAGTACCGCTTTAGAGTGGGCGGGATTATTTACATGTCGTTATAGTTGCGCCGCCTCTACTACCACGACTCCTAAAAAAAACGTTTTCATTCCGCGTCACCCCATCAAGCTCTCGCTGGATCCGCTCCTCTGTTATCAACGAGAGGAACGTCTGTTCTTCCGCAACAGACAACAAAACTTTTTGGTTGTTAAAAAAAAGTTGATCCTTCGCTGGCTGTGCTGATTTAATCTAGCTGTTCTTTTGTGTTTGTGTCGCAAGTTTGCAGGTAGTGACGATTCTCTCCGGCTAATCCGTGATCTGCAGAGTTTACACGTCATGTTTTGGTAACTGTACGGTTCACTTGGAACCTTAACCGAAGTGGTACTAAAAAAAGTACCAGGTACCAGGTACTGTACCCATTGGAAAACCCCCCAAAAGTGAACCGTATGTGCCATGCAGTGGAAAAGCGCCATTAGACTCACCAAAACTACATTTATGGGATCAAAAGAACAGTAAAACACTACTATTGTGGAACTTTATTACAGTTTAAACTAACTGTTTAATATTTTAATACATTTTAATATGTAGTTTATTCATGTGATGCAAAGCTGAATTTTCAGCATCTTTACTCCAGTCTTCTGTGTCACATGAGCCTTCAGAAATCATTCTAATATGCTTATTTAGTGCGCACTGTAACATTTCTTCTTATTAAATAAATGTAAAAAACAGCTAATAAGTTTGTGGAAACCAAGATACGTTTTGTTTTTTCAGGATTCTTTGATGAATATAATTTTCAAAAGAACAGCATTTATTTGCAAAAAAGGAATCTTTTGTACAAGTCTCCCTAGTGCTCCACGGCCTCTCTCTTCTGACAGTTCGGGAGAGAGGGGCGGGGTTTTGCGTGACGTCCACCTGCGAATGCAGACACGATGGCTGTATTGCGTTTACCTTAAATTGAGATCCATCACATGCCGTCCTCGATTCCTCCGGGAATAGGACACAAAGTTATCAAGTGATGCGGGCAATATTTCTTCTGGCGCTCTTTTTTGTGATTATAATTCTAAATTGATTTCATGATTGAACTTTTGGTGTCTTTTATCACTTGCTGTTGCCTCTCTTTTATACCTTGTCAATAAACACCCTTCCACTAGGAACTCACTGTGGTGCACATGACTTTGCAATGGCCAGTTTGTGTTTGTGGTGAACTCACCTTCATGAATTCCGTCCGCAGAGTGGTACTGGGCCGGACTCTCCTCTGGACTGTTGTACAGCTCAACCACCCAAACTCTTTGTCAGCTCCTTCGGTACCCAGTTCCCTAAAACCTACACACACACCCACCACACACACACACACCCCACACACACACACACCACCACCACACACACACACATACCCTAAATCATTTATCTAATCTCAGAGAAAAAACAGATTGTGACTCATCAATCATTAGTGCTTTTTAACCTAAAGCTTCAAAAACAAGACAATCGGTAATAAAAAAAAACCCTCTAAGGTGTTATTTTACTATCATTGATATTCCATTACAGTTTTTGTTAATATTTGGAATTTTGATTTTTCCTTTTGAGGTGAAACTGTAGTAATTTTGTTGTGTGGTTTTGTCACTTTTTTTATTGGATTTCTTTTAAAATATGTTCTTTTTTTTTTTTTTTTTTTTTTTTTTTTATTCAATTTTTAGTTCTTTATTTATTAAACTAGTGAATAATAATATTTTATTTCATTTCAGGTAATGTTTATTTTGTTTTAATAATGATTTTTTTATGGTTATGTTTTTAGTTTTAGTTTTAATTAATGATAAAAACTCTTTATTTTGTCGTTAAAAATTTTATTTTATTTTTTATTCGTTTTTTTAAAAAAAATTTTATATGTCCATATCGTTTTTATTAGGTTTTAATTTGAGTTATTTTAGTTCTGCATTTTATACAAAAAAATGGTAACATTGTTTTGGCAACTAGCTGAAATAAAATAAATTTTTTAAATATTTGATTTCATTTACCGTAATGTATAATTTATTTAAAGTATTTTTTTATGGTTATGGTTTTTTATTTTGTTTTAGTTAACAATAATACCCTGCTCTGGGGATAGATCTTAGTATAAGATTTGGCAATTTTGTTGCACGGTTTTGTAATATATATATATTTTTGGCTTGCTTAAATATGTCGATATAGTTTTAAATTCAAGTTTTAATTTTAGCAACTTATACTACAGAAATAAAATGTTTTTAATATTTTAATTTATTTCAGGTAACATTTATTTCAAGTAATGAAAATTTTTTTTATTGTTTAAATTGATTTTAATGAAATCTCTGAAGATATACAGTTTGTACGGAAAGTATTCAGACCCCCTTATATTTTTCTCTCTTTGTTATATTTCAGCCATTTGCTTAAATCATTTAAGTTAATTTTTTTTTCCTCATTAATTTACACACAGCACACCATATTGACAGAACAACACAGAATTGTTGACATTTTTGCAAATTTATTAAAAAAGAAAACTGAAATATCACATGGTCCTAAGTATTCCGACCCTTTGCTGTGACACTCATATATTTAACTCAGGTGCTGTCCATTTCTTCTGATCATCCGTGAGATGGTTGTCAACCTTCAGTTGAGTCCAGCTGTGTTTGATTATACATATTGGACTTGATTAGGAAAGCCACACCCCTGTCTATATAAGACCTTACAGCTCACTGTGCATGTCAGAGCAAATGAGAATCAATGGCAAGAACTGCCTGAAGAGCTCCAGACGATTTTGGCAAGGAGCAAAGTCTTGGCAGGTTGACAAAAAAAAATTTCTCTGCTGCCTTAAGGTTTCCTCAGAGCACAGTGGCTCCATATCCTTTAAATGAATACTTTTTGTGACGGACCAGAAACCCTTCCTAAGCTGGCCGTCCGGCCAAACTGAGCTATTTGGGGGAGAAGAGCCTTGGTGAGAGAGTTAAAGAAGAACCCAAAGATCCCTGTGGCTGAGCTCCAGAGATGCAGTCGGGAGATGGGATAAAGTTGTAGAAAGTCAACCATCACTGAAGCCCTTTACCAGTCGGGGCTTTATGGCAGAGTGTCCCTACGGAAGCCTCTCCTCAGTGCAAGACACATGACAGTCCCGCATGGAAAGGACTCCAATAATGTTAGAACTAATTCTCTGTCTATAGACCAAGATATAACTTTTTGGCCTTAATTCTAAGCGGTATTTGTGGAGAAAACCAGGCACTGCTCATTACCTGTCTAATACAGTCCCAACAGTGGAGCATGGTGGTGGCAGCAGCATGCTGTGGGGGTGTTTTTCAGCTGCAGGGACATGACGACTGGTTGCAATCGAGGGAAAGTTGAATGCGGCCAAGTACAGGGATATCCCGGACGAAAACCTTCTCCAGAGTGCTCAGGCCCTCAGACTGGGCCGAAGGTTTACCTAACAAGACAATGACCCTAAGCACACACAGCTAAAATAACGAAGGAGTGGCTTCACAACATCTCTGTGTCTGTTCTTGAATGGCCCAGCCAGAGCTTTGACTTAAACCCAATTGAGCATCTCTGAGAGACCTAAAAATGGCTGTCCACCAATGTTTACCATCCAACCTGACAGAACTGTAGAGGATCTGCAAGGAGGAATGGCAGTGGATCCCCAAATCCAGGTGTGAAAAATTGTTGTATCTTTCCCAAAAAGACTCATGGCGGTATTAGATCAAAAGGGTGCTTCTACAAAATACTGAGCAAAGAGTCTGAATACTTAGGACCATCTGATATTTCAATTTTTCTTTTTTAATAAATCTGCAAAAATGTCAACAATTCTGTTTTTTCTGTCAATATGGGGTGCTGTGTGTGTACATTAATGAGGAAAAAACTTAATTTAATTAACTTAAATGATTTTAGCAAATTGCTCCAATATAACAAAGAGTGAAAAATTTAATGGGGTCAGAATACTTTCCGTACCCACTGTAATTACTTCAGTTATTCCAAAAATATCCTCTTCCTTCTCCAATAACTTCGTGGACTGGTTTTCTTGACAAGCATGACACAGCTCATGCCAAGCCATTAATTATTCTCTGGGATTTAATAATTTGGATGGAACCCATTAGCTTGGGTATCGACTCACCGAGGGCGCCCATGGGTCATGAGAAATCAAACGCCCGCTGGGATGAGGTTCACTTATCGCGCATGGGATGTCCCCTGGGCAGGTTAAACCCCAGCATTAAACCACGGCGTCCTGCTGGGAGACACCGAAAACCACATCGCTAAGCACCCACACAGCACATTCCCGCGCTGCGGGAGCAGAACATACTCGTGCCGTTTAAAATGACAGCTGACTGCAGATGTGAGAACAATTCTCCACCAGTTCCAAGTGATCTTCTTCCTCCATCCATCCCTGGAGAAGCTTCAAAGTGTGAAATGAAAGGGCTTCACTGCCGGCTGCCCATAAAGTGCAAATGCTCTGGGAGATGCAGCCGCAGAGAGCAAACAGCCCCCTCTCCCATGACTGCTATAGATTGATAGCTCAAATAAAGCCACGGGGTTAATGTAGGTACGACGCCCAAATGAAATAATGTGAAAAATGAGAGCGTGCTCATATGCGGGTGTATTTATACATCTATATGTTGGTGTCAAGCTGAGGGTCTGATAGTGATGATAAATTGAGCGTCCATTTGTCCCAGGTCTGGTGAAAAACACTAATCACTGTCTGTGAAAATCACCAGAACAAGAAGTCTAGCACTCTTTATAGAAAATTACAGACAGCGCAGGACACGTTTCCTGATGAAAAGCTTTTAGCAAAGGCCAAAAGCGCTACACATATGGGCTGGCAGTATGATTATGGATACAAGTAAACTGATGGAGATTGTGCTGTAGTTTTTTTCTTCTTCTTTTTTAACCATAATAGATAGATTTGTGCAGGTACTGTACTAGTTTCATGTTATTCACATGTGATAGCAACAAAGAAATGTGGAGCAATGTGAGAAACATTTGACTGAAAAACAAAAATCATATTTATATAAGCAAATAAAAAATATTTCTATATTAATGAAATATTTTACTAATTAAATTCTAACATATACATTTTATTTATATAAAAACTATATACACTGGTATTTTATAGCTATTTCTTATATATACAGTATATATATAATATATATATATATATTAAGTATCTAAATAAAATATAATATATATTATATATATACGGTATATATTAGTTATAGTACACACACACCAGCACACACACACCCCGAGCCACCCACATATAATATATAGCCATATGGGCACACAAAATATTATTCATTCTAAATGTAACATTTTTCAATATTAGAATATATTTTTTCATATATAATAATTTGTGTCTATCGTTACAATGAAAATTAAATACTCTATACACACACCACATAAACAATGACCTCTAATAGGCCTATATAACCAAATCAAGGCCAATTTATATATTTAATGCCTTTCTATCTCCACAAACATTACTAATATTTAAAAATGTAATTATATATCTATATATACACAGTATATGTCAAACAATATATATAGACACACACACACACCACACACACACAGACACACACACAAAAAACTTAACAACAACAGGAAATGCTTATAATTTATTTCTATCTATCTATCCATCGATCTATCTATGAAAATATATTGTATATATTAGTTTTTTTTATTTATATAAATCACAACACCCCCGTGATGTTTGCTGTAAATTCATGTTAATCCAAGGTTTTTCATAAGCAGCATAAGAAAATATTGTGACTTGTTTCCAAACAGGTTTACAAGTTTACAAGAGCGCGACAGAGAAAAAGAGAGGCAGGAAGCTTGTAGGTGCTATTTTGGACTTCAGCGTCTTTCGTATTGAATTTGACCAGGAGGGGAAATCAGGGCTCAGAAACGTCAATAAGGTTTGTTACAGTCAGAGGCCGCCACAGCGACAGCCAACGAATGATTATCGAACAGCGGTCGAGCGGAGGGGAGACCTGACACATATAAAACGCTTCCTGCAGTCGTTCAATCTCTATCTGCAGAAAGAAAAAAAATTAGAGAGGGGGAAAAAAAAGAGAGAGAATTTACAGAGGTCTTAAGGTGTTGTTTTCTTTAACAAGGAACCGAACTCTGCAACAAAGTGAACAGATTTATACAAAATTGTCAAGAAACGTGTAGGAAAATGAGTATGTTAAGCTGACAAGGCTGTATTGCGTTTCATCCCTGTGGTGAGGATAAGCAGAAATGTGTCTTGGGGGAAGCACAACTCTTAAACAGCTCTGACTTGACATAACTCATAGCGAACCAGGCCATTCTGTGCCGCGGCAGCAATTTGTCACAGACGCTGCACAAAATGAAGCTTTCGTGAAAAAACTCCTCCAATATTGTCTTTTAAAAACAAGAAAAAGAATGAGACATGAGCACAGCGAGGAGCAAAGATAGTGTGGCGTAAATCCAACCTATATCTCATGACCTGAGCATATTTCAAATAATCTTCTCAAATAAATATATTGTCCAGAAAACACAACGTTCATTCATATCGTGCAGTACATGGTAGGAATGTTAAGGTACCGGCGCTGGAAGATCAGACTACACAATGGCCCGTCAATGAAATACACCTTCCATGCGAGTGCATTTGTAAACCTCCATGAAGATTAATGACATCCCGGTCATATAAAGGAAAGCTTGTTTCCTCTATGGACCCAAGCACATAGGTCACATTATACTGTACAGAGGTGTGAGTGTGTGTGTGTTTTGAGCGGGAGATGCGAGGACAGGATGTGATGCGGCTACACTGACGCACCAGATTAGATGGTCCTCTCGCAGATCCACCATCTGCACAATGTCAGAAGAAACTTGTGCGCAGTTTTGATTCATGCAGACGAAGATAACAATTTCATTTAACATAATTTTTTCATTGTACTCAAAATATCCTGAAGATTTGAACTTGAAAATCATGTTCAGATCTAATATTGCCAGTACATCCAAAAAACAACAACAACAACAACAAAAAACAACAGAGCAAATCAGGTATGAAAGACGTTTTAACAATGAAAAGTTTCATATCCCTATGATGTGAAATAATGTGTCCAGGATTAAATAAAATAAAATTCAATCAAGTATTTATGTCATACTGTTCTTTTATATCACAGCTATTTGTTATAAACCTTATATATACCTTATAAGCACCTTATTTTTTTTTTAAGTGTTTGCAAAACAAATCTTATTGCACTTTTGTTCATATAGCAGTACTTTTAAATGAAAAAAGTGCACAATACAGTACTGTTGAATGCATTATTGAATTTTGTGTATAATGCGATTATGCAGACAAACATGCAATTAATCACGATTAAAAATTAATCGTTGCCCCGCATATATATATATATATATGTATGTATTAAATATACACACACACACACAATTTTAACATGATAGTTTTAAAATCAAGCATTATTTATATTATTTGTGTTTTTTGTTTACTATTTTTAGCTTTATTATTAATTTTTTTTGTATTGATTTTTCTGAAGTAATCATACAATATTGTTAGGAAAAGAATAGAAAATAATGAAAAAATTATTGTACCTGCACAGTCCTATTTCTACAGAATAAGTATTAGTTCTTATTCTACTATTCTACAGAATAAGTATTAGTAATATGACACATTAATAAATGATTTCAAACTTTTAAAGTTCAATTTTCAGTACAGAGTTCAATGAATAGTTAGTGTACTATACAATGATTTTGTAGTGCAAAAATAAATGTATGTGCCAGCTTCAATGGATAATTACATTTACGCTAATTGTCCTGTAGTATGTGATATTACTTGCAATATAGGCTGCATTTACAGAGTTACAGAGACTGACAAGAAATATATTATTGAAACATGTAAGACTCTCAATCTGCCCTGTTTACACAACAGCTTACAGAAGCGAATACTGTCAGTATGAATAACTTCCTGTCTTACTAAAATTGACAGTGTCCTGCAAAAATTAACCACTATTTCAAATATAAATGTTAGCAATTTGGCATCAAAACACTGCAGGAAGGTCATTTAATGCATCATATTTTATCAATGTTTGTCCTCAGATGGCCTTCTATGTCAACCCCAGTGAGTTTGATCATCACACACAGCCTCTCTGTCTCCTCATATACTGCTCTCTGTTCATGTGTGAGGAATGGATGGAGTATTACTAGTTCCAGCTGTCAGGCAGCAGGACATTACACACCGAGCAATGCAAAGGTCAGAGGCCTGCGAATATAATAGACAAAACAAACAGAGAGAGAGAGGGGGAGCGAGATAATATTAAACTCTCAATACACAGCGCTCCTCTGACCCACGCCGCAGCACCATGGAGCAAAATCACAGTCTTCCCGAATGTTTACCTCCTCCACCATTACAAAGGAAAGTCCACAGAGCTTATGAACACAAACACTCCACCCACACTCAGCACGAGCTCGCGCTTGAACCGGTTACAGTATTAAAAAGTCCACCAGGGTTTGAGGTCTGACCCTGCCGTGGCCTAAGAAACAGCACTGTTTAAACGACATTGTGTCAATTCTGAACTCTGTGCATCCATGAATTTCAGGCATAATGCTTTGATTCTCAGGTCTGAGAGCGGGCACGGTGAGTCGTTCGTGTTATGGATTACGGCATGTTATGAAAGGGTCGAGTTCAGGTCCGGGGTGAAATCTGCCTTCCTCTGGCAAGAGAATCTGATGGTATTCAGAGATAGGCCTGCATGGAGGTGAATGTGGGAGTGTGTGTTCACACGATGCACGCAGCTTCACGTGGCTTTTGTTCGGCCGTGTGAAGCGTTGCGATACGATCAGAAACCTAAGTGTGATATACATCTGAGACACCATTAATCTGCTCTACAATGGAAGAGCATCGAGAAGGGAATAGTGGTAGTGGTGGATGGGGGAGAAAGAAGAGGCATGTGTGCGAAAGAGAGAATGAGATGAAGAACTATTCGAGGTAGACAAAAGGTAAGAAATAATGGGTAGAAACCAAAAGGAAAGAGAGAACTAAAGCAAGGAGGAAGCAAGGGAGAAATGAATGAGAGAGGAAGAGGGAGATTAATGATGAATGAAATAGGAAGAAAGGGAAAAAAAGAAAGGAAGGGTGAAAGCATGAAGTAAAAGGTTGAAGAAAGGAAGGAAAAAGTAAGAATGACAGAAAGGAAAGAAGAGAAGGTGAAAAAGGTGGCAGGAAAAGTTGAGGAATGAATGAAGGAACAGAAAAATTAGTATCAAGAGTAAAGAAAGACGGGAGATACGAATGTACACAACAGAAACAAACAAAGAGGAAGATTGAAGCAGGAGGATTAGAACGAAGGCCTTCGATAAAATAAGAGGATTGCATTGATGAGAGAAAAAATAAAAGAAATAGTAGGGACAAAGGAAGTAAGTAAATTGAATAAACTAAAAAGGAGGATTATACTATATAAAAGGTTACAGAAAAATAAAGAAAGGATGAGGATTCCAATAAAGGGCAAAATTGGAAAAGGAATGTAAGGAAGAGAGCGACTGAATTGATAGAATCCGAACAAGAGCAAAGATACAATTAATGATGAAATCAGTTATTAATAATAAAAATTAGAAAGAGTTGTAATAAAGAATGTAAAAGAAGAATGATGAAAAGTCATTAAGAATCAAAGTAAGGAAGGAAAGTTAAGATAAGGTTGAAAATGTGGCAGTGATCGTGGAATGATGAAAGCAACATAACATAAAAACGAAGTATGAAGATGACGAAGAAAAACAGAAAATGAGAAAGAAGAATAATTAAAACGATGTAAGAATGACAAGAAAGGTGAGAAAGTGAATGTACGGAATCACCAAAGAATCAAGGGAAATAAAATAAGATAAAGGGAAAAACAGGAAGCAGGGAATTTTTAATGAAGGAAGCATGAAGAACAGAAATATGACAAACCATATATAATCCTGGCAATTAAAAAGGAAATAAGAATACAGAGGTGGAAAAAGGAAGGAAAACAGAAAAGTACAAGAGAGTACAACAGAGAAGTACAAAAGAAATACAAGAAAAGAAGAAGAAGGTGCCGGTTCTGTTGCAGTAAATTAATAAATAAAAGTATGGAAATAAGTATAACATGGATATAACCCAAAAGCAGGGACGAATCACAGAAATAATAAAGAAAAGGCAGAAGATGAAGGTAACAGAAATCGCAGACGGCTTTACTACCATCAATGACGGCATCAAGGAAAGAGGACGAGAAGTAAGTAAAAAAATGCAGGACGCATTGAAGGAAGGAAAACTGTGCAAGCACTGAAAGCAGCAGGAAGTGCGAGGAAGTGTAAGATGGCTCATCATGTGACAGTGATCCAGCACAGAGCAGCGCACTGCAGTCCCCAGAGAGAGTTCCAGTGACCGCTCCATTCATCTGCTCCCTCACCTCACTGTCACTGCAGCACACAGGTCACCTCAACACCCACCTAATTGATTCGCCTGTCAAACACAATGAAGGGTTGGATGTTAATAGGGGTTTTATTTGTCCCGAGGGGGGTCGACCCGACTGCCACAGGACAGTATATTTATCTATCCCCACACACGTGTAATGCCCAGTTTCAAAGCGCTCATCTCCAGTTTATCAAGCACCCAGAGTCCCGCCGTAATGATACCCAACGCACCGACCCCTGATAAATGACCTCTCGGCTCAAGGCCACTCACAGGTTAACTTAGGGGTGGAGACGTGAGCCGGTAATAGGGGGGGTTTGTCTCTGTTTGGGACGCTGATAATGACCTGTGCTGGACTGTAATGGATGGACGTGGGCAGAGGGCGAGGGAACGAGTTTAAAGGGGTCCTGGAGGACAACAGGAGTGAAGAGGGATAGATGCTTAACCGTGGGGCAATAAGATGGTGTCGTCCTCAGGGAGAGAGCGGGACACTAAACAATAAACCCTAAACATAAATCACAACTATAAACAGTGTTGGGAAGGTTACTTTGGAAAGGTGATAGTTTACAGATTACAAGTTACCCTATTTAAAATGTAGTAAGTGTAACTATTTCAATTACTTTATTAAAGTACTGTAACTGATTACATTTGATTACTTTTTGATTACGTTTCTAAATTTCTAACAAATGTTTTAAACTGTTAATCATTTTGAAACATTTAAACAGGCAGGGTTAACCTTACAGTAACGCTCAACACTGATTACTGTCAGACTTCAAAATCCTTCATCACTTGAATTAAGATTATAATATTTTAATTTTAAAGGAGACATTGGATGCAAAATATCTTAATTTGTGTATAAATGTGTCTTAGAAGTGTGTGGACACAACCACCCTAAAAATCCTCCCAAAAACCTAAACAGTCTCAATTACAAAGCCACTTTGATTTTGGAGTGAATACCAGCACTCTCTTCCACCTTCAATACCACGATGGAGGTGAGACCCTTGAGAAAGCCACCAAACCCCCAACTTTGTTGGTGTGTGTTTATGGTGTGTGTGTTCACTGCTGTGTGTGTGTACTTGGATGGGTTAAATGCAGAGCACAAACTCTGAGTATGGGACACCATATTTATCCACGTCATTACTTTCCACCTAAATTTGTTTATGTCTGCGCAAATCATTTTACTCCAGACTGTTTTCTGATCGAGAGACAATTCAAGGCAGGTTTTGCTAAAAAGTTAAAACTCACAGATGGATCAGTACCCATTGTTCATTATTCGCGCAGAATTTCTGACTTTAAAGTGTTAGTTCACCCAAAAATGAAAATAAGCCCAAAATTACTCACCCTCAAGTCATCCTAGGTGTATATAACTTTCAGATGAATTATATTAAAAATTGTCTTCGATCTTTCAAGCCGTTTAATGCCACTCAGCAGGTGTTGCATTGCCTCATTCCAAAAGAAGTTAAATAAAAAGCGCCCTTCCATTAAAAAAAGTGTCTCACATGGCTCCGATGGGTGAACCAAGGCCTCCTGTAGCGAATCGATGTGTTTTTGTTAGAAAAATATCCATATTCAAAACATAAAAATCACTTTAATCTAGCTTGCGCCAACAGTCCTACACGGCAGCAGCTCCGGCCTGATATGTCTGAGGTCAGTGTTGCGTATGCGCCGCTCAGAAGTGATGAACGCAGAAGCACAGGGGCGAGATCAAAACAAAACAACGGTCACTTAATAGAAGTAAAAAAACGAGGATTTGTAAAGAAGAATGTCGGAGGATTTCAATATAAGCCAAGAGGAGACTGGATTTCCTTTGCTAAGACGGAACTTTGCTTTCTTTCTCTGTTAACAACGTTGGTTTCACAAACTCAAACCGTTGCATGCGCACGCTGACCTCATAGCGTCTCAGCCCGGACTGCTTCCGTGTAGCAACTGTTTGGCGCAAGCTACATTAACATGATTATAACATTTTGAAGATGATAGTTTTTCTTACAAATACCATCGAATTCGCTACAGAAGCCTTTGTTCACCTCCCGGAGCCGTTGCACCCTTTTTCTGTGGCGCTTTTATTTAATTCTTTTTGGACTGAATGTCAGCAACACCCGCTGAGCGGCATTACACACTTGAAAGATCAAGAACTTTTATTATAACTCCGATTGTATTCATCTGAAGGAAGATAGTCATATACACCTAGGATGACTTAAGGTTGAGTAATTTATGGGATAATTTTCATTTTTGGGTGAACTAACCCTTCAAAAAATCATTCTGAAGTTAAATACATATTTAAAATCATAACAAAAAATAGTTTAATAGCTATGATACTGTTTTGAAATCAAATCTCTCCATAGCTATGACATGAAACACTGGAATCTAACAATGCCTTATAAAAAACAGTTGATCTTAAAAAAATAAAGCATATACATAAGCATGTTATAAACTTCTGAAACATTGGTGTTTCATATTTTAGAGTATTCACTGCAATCAAATCTGTATGTGGGTGTGTGTGAAAATATTCATATGTAACCCCCTTTATAATCGTTAACATTTTTATAAGTTACTGTAATTTAATTACACATTTTTTTCTCAGTAACTGTAACAGATTACAATTACTTTTATTTTTTGTAAGTAAATTACGTAATTCCGTTACATGTACCTAGTTACTCCCCAACACTGACAAAAGCAACATTTGTTGTTAAATTGAAATTTAAACATCATCTTCGTATTGCTATGTCTAATTATGATACAATCAATATTTATAAATAATAAATAAAAATAAGCCTGATTTTTAGACAGGCAATTTGTAAGACAATTGCTTGCTTTAACGCTATAAAACAGTTTGCTCAGTGACAGTCATTTAAATACGAAAACAAAATCATATAAAAAAATGGTGACATGTGTGCAGTTGTTGACCTGATAGTGAGATAACATTGAATAGTTGTACTAAAATTGTCACACTGCCAGCCCATTTAAAATGGAAAAACTATTATTTTATATTTAATATATAGTTTTCACATTTTAAGGTTGCCTAAGGCTACATACTAAAACAGAATAGTAAAAATTAACTTTAGAACCCCCCCCCCCCCCCCAAATACCATATATAGTTACCAGTTTACAAACCCCGGCCCACCTCTGATTGGACCCAAACTCAGTGAACCGCACCTGTATTTTATGTGCTGCTCACTTGTGACACGCAGAGCGATATGTTAATACCAGTTGCAATCACAGTCTTTGTAACAATGATCTCCGAATGCAATGTGTTTTTGCAAACAGTGTTGCACTACATCTCAACATTTTGGAATGAAAAGGTACAATCGAACAGGTGCGAACCCAGAACGGAACAGAAACCTCCGCATTTTTGACTGCCGGTGTGGTTTTTCAGGAGCATGCAAGAAAAAACCCGCATCAACACGACTCAACTGTATTTTCACCAAAAATATGGCTCATTATAACACATCCGACACATACGCAGTGGGTCTGACACACACACACACACCCCATCACACACACACACACACACACAGAGGTGAACACACACACACACACACAGCACACCCAACACACACACACACACACCACACCACACACTCTCCCGCCGAGAGCTCCTGCCTACGGGGGGGAGCGCCAGATGACAGGAGTAAAGCATGCATCAAAGGGACTGTGCGCATGACATATTCAGCAGTCTCTGTGGGTAGCGGGAGCTCCGGGCATGTGTGTCTTGCACGCGCACACAAAAGTCAAAGCCGAGGGATTCAGTACCTGAACCCTGTACAGAGAAAGTGTCAGACACATATTAAATATTTAACCAGCTCAACAGTACTGGAAATGACTTCACACTATGCATATGAGCTCCACACCTGAGGTGAGACGCGAAAAAAAGCTCACGAGGAGATAAAAAGGTCTACGAACTTCCACAGAACTATTGGAGCAATTAATGATCATTCAGGAGGGAAAACATTTTGTTCTGTGCAGAATATAAAAAGAGTTCAAGAGGAGGCAGTAAATAATTTCTCAGTGAACCTCATGAAATCACAACAAAATAAAAAACAATTGAAAAAAAAGGTTCTGCACACCTCTGTCATAGGTTGACAGCTTTCAAATATTTGCAAAATGTACTTGTTTTTCCCCCAATAATAATGATATACAATTTTTGATGGTATACAGACCTTTTTGAAAGCATTTTAATATAGATTCAATAATGTTTTACAAGCTACAGCAGTGTAGACATTTGTTTTTTAAATATTTTCCCTATTTTATTTAAAAATAGGAAAAAAAACAAGAAATTATACACACACACAAACACACAATAAATATTTATATACACACAAATTTTATATTAAAATGTTACTATTTTGCACAAAATGGACCATTCATAATTTTTCACTGAATATATTTTCATGAAAACTAAGCACTTTATATTCCTCAATTTTCTGTACCATAAGTAAAAGTTAACAAAATAAAAATCCAAATATTTTGTGAGATAATAGTAATAAAATAATCTCACTTATTACTGCAATTAATTTCTTGTTCGTTTTTATTTCAAATTAGCATAAATTAAAAGGCAGTTCAGCAAAAACTACTATGAATTACAACATTTGCATAAAGTAAATATATAAATATTATATATATATATAATTAGTAATAAGTATATATATAATAAGTAAATATATAAATATAAATATAAATTTTTGCTGCATTTAAGTAATGATTCCCCATTATGGTAATGAGAATTTGAGAGGAAAATATGCTTAAGTGTCATGAAAAACAATGACACAAAACAAAAAATTCTCAATGGCCCTTCATAATATATAATCTTATTTTTGTCTTCGTCTTTTGGCTGAAATATGACCCTGGCCTATTTTTGACAGGTTTAGTGAGTAAGAGACACTAACGTAAATATTCACAAGGACACAAAAGATTTACCATCTACAGCAGAGTTATTCGAATAATTAATGTTCATCCAGGAGGGAAAACATATTGTGCAGTGCAATATAAAGAGCAGTTCAAGAGCACACGGGGTAGATAAATGTCTCAACGTGCCAGAGAGAACACGAGTGTGCGTGTGAAGACACAGACTGTATGTTTTTCGGGTCACGTAACAAAGAGCAAGTGTGCTCTTTCCAAGCCCGTACGCTTCCATCTCACTCCTTTTCTTCCCTCTTGGCAGGTATAAAAAGCCTCGCGGAAAGGAAAATGAAGACCTGTGCATTCACACATCAATGCAGGACGACGTGACTTTGAAATATGGATAATTTCAGGAAGCCAAAGAGTAATGAGAGCCCTCTCTGATAGACAGATGAAGAGACACAGTTAGCCCCATTCACCCACCTCAACCCTATTCACACACTAAAGCCCTTTCACACACACAAAAGAGCCACAGAGACCCCGGACTACGCTCTGTTTAACTAAAGGAGGGCCAGAGGTGCGATAAGGTTACCTGACCCACAGCACATGATACAGAGAATAAAGGTTAGCAGGGTGGAGATCTGGAGGTTCTTACAAACTTGATGTTGGTCATGGGTAGTTTACTATGTGAAAATGTTAGCTGAGCGACTTACAGTATACTTATAATACAAGGACAAACACCCTGGAGCAATCTGGGGTCAAGTGTCACGCTTCTTTTACAAAAATGTATCATGTTCCATGATGTCTGTTAAATAACACATGACCGGAAAAGCATTGATTGCTAAATAGGACTGTCCAAAAAAAAAAAAAATTACTGTTTCAAATGAATGGATTCTTTTAAACTTGTTATTTATCAAAAAATCCTGAAAAAAAAAACATTTCAGTTTCCACAAAAATACTAAGCATGACAATTTTTTTTAAACTTTGATAATAAATGTTTCTTGAGAACTAAATCAGCACATTAGAATGGTTTCTGAATGATCACGTGACACTGAAAACTGAAGTAAAGCCTGCTGAAAATTCAGCTTTACAATCACAGAAATAAATTACATTTTAAAATATATTATAAAACAATAGAAACAGAAAAATTGAAATGTTATTTTAAATTGTAATAATAAGTATTACCGTTTTTACTGTATGTTTGATCAAATAAAAGCAGCCTTGGTAAGCATAAAAGACTTCAAAAACATTACAAAATCTTACCGAAACTTTTGAAAAAAATTAATAAAGTTTCTATATAATATATATATAATGCACTTAACCTGTACATAAATTCTGAAATAAAGAAATTTAAGAAATCTAATTAACATTTGGTACATTTTACTGTACTAGTATACCATGCAACCAGGGTTTGAAATTAACACCCGCCAACCCGCCAAATGCGGGAAAAATCAGCTATGGCGGGTAACGCTGTCAAATCACTAGCCAATTTGGCAGGTTACTTTTCGTAAATTATGTTTAATAATTAATTTCTTGAGGAAGTTCATGTAAGCCAAATCTGCACAGATTTAGTGTAAATACTGAACTCGAGACTCATCATGATATATTAAATAAGCCTAATTGTGCAGCATCTGGGCATATCTAGCTTACTTGAACATACCCAGCGATGTAGCTACTAGCCATCGGGAGCACCGGGACATTCCCGGTGGGCCGATCGCCGAAGCGAGGGAGACCTTATATTAGGCGCTGTTTTTAAATTACAGCCCACGCGAAACTGCAAAAAGCAAGTACTCCAAAAGAGTGAAGCGGCTACCCGGTGCATTTTCTGCCTGAAAACAGCCAGGACAAGGTAAAATGCATGTAAACAAACTTTAATAGCTTATTTCTCTTTAAATGTTTCATTCAAATTAATTTTAATTTAAAGTAAAATGTGAATTCAGTACGAGCCTGATTAAAGATAAAAATCAGTGACTCTGTAATTTAGAGACACTTATAAATGAGGTGTTTTCCATTTACAAATATTATAAAAGTTCTTAAAGGGATAGTTCACCCAAAAAAAAAAAATCTGTCATTAATTACTAACTCTCATGTCGTTCCAAACCCGTATTAATTTCTTCTTGTTTGTGGAAATAAAAGAAGATATTGAGAAATTAAGAAAGGTTTGTCAACAGTAGAATAAAGGGTTAACCAAACTGGTTTGTAACATTCTACAAAATATCTTTGTGTTTCACAGAAGAAAGTAAGTCATACAGGTTTGGAAAGACATGAGGGTGAGGAAAGGATGACAGCATTTATTAGCAGTAAATTTCCTATGTTCTAGCACAAAATCAATGCTTATACTTCAAGTGCATTTCTATGTGACAAAAATGCAGTAGGCTATTAGTTTGTTGCATTTGCTGTGAATTCAGAAATATATCATTATTTGTTTTTGTCCTCATTTATTTATTTACTCCAATTGAAGGCCCTATAACACAGGAAAACATTCACTGGGGAACTTGGGGGCCAGATAGGCTGGATTTGTCCAGGGCCGAATTTTAACCCCAGTCCAGCCCTGCCACCAGGTCACTACGCAACAAATAATGGCGTGGCAGGCGCACTGGTTTCCTTTGCATTGAAGCAATAACGAAAAATAAAAAAATGGCTGAAGACTCGCACCGTGTCTACACCAGATGCGACAAAATACTATAGAACCCATTATAATCGGTAATGCGGCCTACACTGGATGTAGTGCAGCACAGCACGACAAATCTACGACAGTAAACTGATGCCTCGTTCTATTTATGACGTACTGACACAAAGTTCAAATGATTTTCAATGGTCACTTTGTCGCATCCAGTGTGGACAGCCTTAAGCTGTTGGCTTACCTCCGGCCTTTTTTTCATTATTTATTTGTTGAATTTTTTTGGCTAGTAGAAATTATGAATGGCCGGTAACTTAAAAATTTAGTAGCCAAATTGGCTGGTGAGTGAAAAAGTTAATTTCAAACCCTGCATGCAACCCTAATTCACTTACATTTAAATTTATAAATGTCACAAAAACATTTCCTGAATGTTGTTTTAACATTCAACAGGGAATGTTTTAAGAGACATTGCAAATATTTTCCCAACAAATTTTCCATCACGCGCACATCTAACAGACGCCTGTTCTGTGTATGTGTGCTATTAGAGCTACGGTATGGAAACTACGGTTACTATGCTAAACGTTGTATGGGTCAGTAGCACATTGGTGTTTCAATGGTTGCAGAGTTGATACTTGCAACCTGAGGCCATAACATTTTATAGACTGTAGATGTTAAATCAACAGCATGAAAGTAAGAGTAACTACTGTCTGATTCTCTCCAGAGTGAAGCTTATGTGTGATGCATTTCACAGAAATGTACCCGTTTCAAATATTTAGAAGAAAAACATTCACTTGACCTTCAAAGAGAGTTATATATTATTTATATATAATAAAGATGTGAAACACCGGAACCCACCCAAAAGGATCACGCTCGGATATAAAATCTTGATGTTTTAATGAAGAAATTGAATCTGAGGTGAACATTAATCTTCAGAAGCAGGTAAAGGTCTCCTGCTCATTCCTATGGGCTGAATGTATTGTTCCAATCATGGAAATGTTTTAGGAAGACTTTGGAAAGAGCCCAATAGAAATCCCTATTTTCATTCTCCTACTGTAAGGCAAAGATCAAAAAGAGGCGGATGAAAAAAGATTACAGAGGAAGATGAGAAAGAGAGCGGCTCACAGGCTGTACCAATTAGCATTTTGGCATCTGCTTCCCTTTATCGACCTGAGCTTGTGTACTCTACCTCCTTCACCATACCGACGTGAGTTACTGTTCGGAGCGGATTCAGAAATCCACAAACGAGAGGCGAACAAAGACAAAAGAGAGAAAAGACAAAAGAGACCATGTTTGTTCTACTAGCTTCACTGCAACTGCATTTATAATAGAAATGTAGTGTTATTTATAATGCTCGAAGAGACAAACAGAGCAACTGAATTCCAATTTGCTTCCTTGTATTAGTTGCTAAAAAGACGTGCATACACTAGCATTCAAAAGTTTCAGTGCATTTTTTAAAGAAATTAATACTTTGATTCAGCAAGAACACACTGAATTGATCAAAAGCAACAATAAAGACATTTACAAAAGTTACTATTTTTATTTATCAAAAATACTGTAAAAAAATTGT